>QRFJ01000693.1:0-44449 GCA_006176705.1 Cocos nucifera
AAAGAGAAGAGAATTCGCATACAGGATCATCAACCGGTTAATTGGATTACCCAAATTAGGTAATTTAATATTATTTAATTTATTCTATTTGTATATATTTATTTAAAATAATAAGAATCAGATGCTGAAATCATCCCAATTTCTGATTATTGATCAATCCATTCTCATGATATCAAATCAGAAAAGCAACAATCCTTTTTAAGTTATTGATATTTTTTTCCATATCGACCGCTGGGAGTTCAGATCTGAACCGACAGCTGCGGAGTCGATAAAATCAGGAATTTCCTTCATTTTCCGAGCTCATCTTTACACTAATCTTTCGGGGTGTGACCGGTTACTTAGCAACGGACAGGCGGTTGGACTCCGATGGACCGATGAAGAGGCGAAGGACCATGGAGCCCGCGATCTTTACCGAGGCGGACGGCAAGGGGATCCAATTTCCGCACAATGATGCGGTTGTAATTTCTTTGAACATCGCTGACTACGATGTACGCCATATTTTGGTGGATAATGAAAGCTCGATCGACGTATTATTTTACGATGCCTTCTCAAAAATGTTCCTATCCGATGACCGCTTGGGGCCTATGAATTTTTCATTGGTAGGATTCACTGGCAACGCCATACCAGTCGAAGGCATAATATCTTTGGCTATGATGGCAGGGCAACACCCGAAACTGGCCAAAGCATGGGTCAATTTCTTAGTCGTGAGGACTCCATCCATCTATAATGCGATTCTCGGCCGATCTGGACTAAATGCACTTCGGGCGGTGGTATCAACCTATTATTTAAAGATGAAGTTTTCGATGAGTCACGAGATCGGAGAGGTTAGGGGAGACCAGGCTCTGGCGAGGCACTGCTACTCGATCGTCCTGCATAAGGGAGAACGGTCCGACCCTTATCTTGTTGACGGACTGGATGTCCGTGACGACCTCTCTGAGGAGCGGGATGAGCCTATGGAGGACCTCATCTCTGTGCCCTTAAATGATGGAAACTCGGAGCACGTGGTCCAGATTGGCTGCAACTTGGCAGACGAGATTCGAGAGCAGCTCGTCGCCTTCGTCAAAAGAAATGCGGACGTCTTCGCCTGGACCCCGACGGACATGCTGAGGATTGACGCCGAGGTGATGGAACATCGACTGGCCGTCGATCCAAAGCACCGATCGATAAAAGAAAAGATGCGCCACCACGCCCCGGAGAGGCAGAAACCAATCGCCGAAGAAGTGGACAAGCTCCTCAAAGTCGGGCTCATCCGAAAGGTTAATTATTTGATCTAGGTCTCAAACATGGTCCTCGTCAAAAAGGCGAACAACAAGTGGAGGATGTGCGTTGACTTCAAAAAGCTGAACAATACTTGCTCGAAGGACAGCTATCCCCTACCCAGGATTGATCAACTGGTGGATGCAATCTCGGGCCATGAGCTCCTCACCTTCATGGACGCCTTTTCTAGTTATAACCAAATACGAATGGCGCCCGAGGATGAAAAGAAGACCGCTTTCATTATTGACCGTGGTCTTTATTGTTACAGGGTCATGCCCTTTGGACTCAAAAATGCAGGGGCGACATACCAGTGCTTGGTCAATAAGATCTTCAAGGAGCAAATCGACCGCAATATGGAGGTGTACGTGGATGATATGCTCGTTAAAAGTCAAGCTTCAACAGACCACCTCACCGACCTTAAAGAGACCTTCGATGCACTCAGGAAGCATAAGATGAAGCTGAACCCGATCAAGTGCGCCTTTGGCGTGACCTCCAAAAAATTTCTGGGGTTCATGGTATCGAGACGCAGAATCGAAGCAAACCTCGAGAAAATTCGATCCATTCGGAAGATGACCGCTCCGAAGATGATCAAGGAAGTTCAGCGCCTGACCGAGAAGGTGGCCTCCCTAAATTGCTTTATCTCAAGGTTGGCCGAACGATGCATGCCCTTCTTCCGAGTTCTCAGGCAACCAAAGAACTTCTGCTGGATGATGGAATGCCAACAGACATTTGAGGAGCTTAAAACCTACCTCTGCTTACCTCCGCTGCTGGCAAAGCCCGAACCCGAAGAAGAATTATTTCTGTACCTAGCTGTCTCTCCGATGGCCTTGGCAGTAGTCCTAATCAAGGAAGAAGCAAAGACCCAGCGGTCGGTCTACTACATGAGCCGAGTCCTGAGGGATGCAGAGACTAGGTACTCTAGGTTAGAAAAACTAACTTACTCTCTTCTGATTGCTGTCAGGAGGCTTCGACTTTATTTTTAGGAGCACACCGTAACGGTCCTCATGGACCAACCAATAAAAGCAGTCTTCCACTGAGCGGATGCTTCCGAAAGAATCATAAAATGGACAATCGAGCTCACAGAGTTTGACGTCAACTATCGACCTAGGCCATCGATCAAGGCCCAGATACTGACAACAAAGCGAGATCGAGCTTGGATAAAACTGAGCTATCACAGCCAAACCTCCCCGAGAAAGGCGCCAACCTCCCCGAGGGCTCCTGGGCTCCACACGTGGATGGCTCGTCCAACTCCGCTGGAGCTGGTGTGGGACTGGTCCTGGTTAGCCCCGAGGAAGTCATCGTCGAGTATGCGCTACGCTTCGAGTTTTCTACGATCAACAATGCGGCCGAATATGAAGCACTGATCGTCGGATTAAAGATAGCAAGGGAGTTAAAGGCAGATCGGCTTCAAGTCTACAGCGATTTCTAGCTGGTAGTCGGCCAAGTCAGCGGCAGCTATGAAGCGCAGGAGGAGAGCATGGTGAGATACCTTGGAAAAATGAGAGATTTGACTCCGACCTTTGACAGTTTCAGCATTCAACATATTTCAAGGGTGAAAAATACAAGAGCTGATCTTCTCTCCAAGTTAGCCACTTCAGCTCCGCCCGAACTGTCCAAGAAAGTATTTTTGGAGATTTTGAAGTGCCCAACTGTAGAGAAATTTTAGGTCATCCTGCAAGCAAAATTCGAGCTAAGCTGGATTGACCCATTGGTCGCCTACCTCAAGGAGGGGGTCCTTCCTCACGACCCAAAAGAAGTTCAGAAGCTCAGAAATCAGGCCTCCCACTACGTTCTATACGAAGGTAGGTTGTACAAGAGGTCATACTCCCTCCCGCTGCTAAGATTTCTCCGACCTTTAGAGGTCGACCTCGCGTTAAGGGAGGTGCACGAAGGACTCTACGAAAGTCACGTAGGAGCTTGGTCCCTATCGCAAAGTCTACTTCGGTAAGGGTACTACTGGCCGACCTTGTTTCACGATTTCATGGAGTATGTGAAGAAGTGCGACCGTTGTCAGAAGAACGCCAGCGTATAAAGACAATCGGCATCCGAGCTTGCTCCGCTAAGTGCACCTTGGCCGTTTGCACAGTGGGGAATGGATATACTCAGCCCTTTTCTGATGGTGCCCGGATAGCGGAAGTTTTTTCTAGTCGCGATCGACTATTTTACCAAGTGGATCGAAGCCAAACCGCTAGCAAAGATTACCGAGACCAGGGTGCAGGACTTCATCTAAAAGTCATTAGTCTATCGATTCGGTCTGCTTCGAATCCTTATAATCGATAATGGGCAACAGTTCGCTGGAACGAGGTTTGCCGAGTTCTGCGAAGGACTAAACATCTTCCACTGCTTCACATCGGTGGCTCACCTACAAGCCAACGGGGAGGCTGAGGTGACCAACCGGATCCTACTGCAAGGTATCAAGATAAGGCTCGACAGGGCAAAGGGGGCCTGGGTGGACGAACTCTACCACATCCTCTGGGCATACCGAACTACACAAAGGATACCGACCGGAGAGACGCCCTTTGCCTTGACCTTCGGCACGGAGGCAATTATCCTTATCGAACTTCAGCTTCCGTCTGCTCGAGTCATGGGCTTCAACGAGCAGCTCAACCCTCAGGACCTCAGAGTTAACCTCGATCTGCTAGAAGAAAAATGGGAGGAAGTCCGCATCCAGATGGCAGCTTACAAATGAAAGGTGGCCCAGTACTACAACTCCAGGATTAGAGGTAAGACATTTAGAGTGGAAGACCTAGTGCTCCGATGGATCGCCATCTCTCAGCCTCAGAGCCAAAGAAAGCTCACCCCAAATTGGGAAGGTCCGTATGAAGTGGTGGAGGTCGTTCGATCCAAAATTTATCGTTTGAAGGAGCTCGGGGAAATACTGCTTCTCCGACCTTGAAACTCAGAAAATCTAAGGATGTATTACCAGTAAATGTCCTTTAATAAAACTCCTTCATTCAGCATTATTATTTTCTGGTGCAATAATTACGTAATGACAAAAAAAAAACGAGCGAAAGTGGCCCCTTAGGAACAGGAGGAGAATCTTGTCCTGATGCGAGCAAAGCTCCAGTTCGAGCTTTGAAGTCTGCAGGAGATGAGATCTCCCCTGGGCGACCGCGACGACCTCGGTCGGAGATCAAAACTTCCTCGAACCTCGAAGGCCTCATCCATAAAGGATAGGATGAGGGGAGAGACCCTGACAACGGCTCTTATGTGCCCCCACATCCCATTAGAAATAGGAGGAGAACCTCGTCTTAACGCGAGCAAGGTCGAAGGCCTCATCCATAAAGGACGGGATGGGGGGAGAGGCCCTAACAATGGTCCTTATGTGCCCCCACAGCCCGTTAGGAATAGGAGGAGAACTTCGTCCTAACGCAAGCAAGTCGTAGGCCTCATCCATAAAGACGGAATGGGGAAGAGACCCTAACAATGCTTCTTATGCCTTTATAGAATAGGAGAATCTCGTCCTAATGCGAGCAAAGTGAAGGCCTCGAGGAAGCCTGGAAGGAAGAAATCATCCTAAAGGACAAAGGTCGAAGGCCTCGTCCACAAAGGATAGGATGGAGGGAGAGGCCCTGACAATGGCCCTTATGTGCCCCCAAGAAATAGGAGGAGAACCTCATCCTAATGCCAAGGTCAAGGCCTTCCAGAAAAAGGAGGAGAGGCCCTGACACCTCGTCCCACAGCCCATTAGAAAAAGGAGGAGAACCTCGTCCTAACGCGAGCAAAGTCCAAGTTCAAGCTCCGAGGTCTACAGAAGACAGGATCCCCATCAACCTCGGTCAGAGATAAGATCGGAGACAACCTCGACCAGAGATAAGATCTCTTTCGAGCACCCATATTAACCTCAGCTGTAGAAAATGAGAATTCCCTCGAGTCGACCTCGACTGCAGGAGAGGAGGTCCTCCCAAGTCAGCCTCGATCGCTAGCGACAATATTGCCCCCGAGGAGCACCTCGACCGTAGGAGGTGAGATCTACTTCAATTTTGGCTGGAGATGAGATCTCCCCCGGACTTCAACTTCAGCATCAACTTCGGCTGGAGATGAGACCTCCCTCGAGCCTCAACCTAAACCAGCATGGAGCCTAAAAGAGGACTTCGGTAGTTGTCTTTTCTGCACTCCCTTTCTTCGAGTTTCAAACTCAGAAGTGGGGGGACTATTGTTGGGGATAAATCCTGCTCCTATCGAAGTCCAGTTCGATGCTCAGCCTAACGCAATCGGTAGCTATGGAAGAGCCTCGATGGTCAAGCTCCTTCGAACTCTCCACGATCGAGCCTAAGCCGAGCTCCTTTCGAGCTCCCCCTTCGATCGAACTTCTCAGCAGTTACGCCCCGATCGAGCTCTCCCTTCGGTCGAACTCCTCAGCGGTTACACCCCGATGGAGCTCCCCCTTTGATCGAGCTCCTCAGCAGTTGCGCCCCGATCGAGCTCCTTAGTGGTTGTGCCCCGGTCGAGCTCCTCAGTGGCCAAGCTCCAGTTGGACTCCCACAGGAGCCGAACTCCTTTCGAGCCTCCTTTTGATCGAACTCCCTCAGATGTCCAAACTCCTTTGAAATTGATACATGCCCGAGTCCGCCAACCAACGCCTGCTTCCTCGAGCTACGGCTGATGGACCCCGATGGTATGGCCGCCACAACCAGTCTGGTGGCACCTCTTCCTCCGTAACAAGCTCATGCAGTCCGCAACTAGACGACATGGCCACTACTACTGGTGATGCCACCCTCTCCATAACCAGCCCCATGCGGCCCACGACCCATCAATATGGCTGTCACTATCTGCCCGACGATGCCTTTCTCTCCATACCGAACTCCATGCGATCTCGAGCGACCTATGGTCGGACGATATGACCGTCACTATCAATCAAGCTCCGCCTATAAAAAGGATCCTCCAGATATGCTAACTCTAGGCTCTAAGCTCTCCTCTCCTTTCCTAAGCTACATGGAACTCATTTTCGAGCACTCCATTCCTATTGGCCAGAGCTGACTTGATCGTCGGAGGGTCCTGTCGAAGCCGTCCCCCCACCGACTCCGGACGGAACTTTATTTTGTAGGTTCCAATGGCGACCTCGTCCACCTCCGCTCCAGCTGATTCCGACGACGACCAGATTCTACGTTAATAGTAATGATATTCGCATCGACCTTTCTTTTTCTCAAAGGATCATGTAGGAATCAATTCCGCCGAACTTCAAGCTCCCGTAGTTCGAGAGTTATGATGGAACCATCAATCTGATTGATCACCTGAAGGCCTTCCAAAAAATGATGTTGCTCCATGGCGTGCCAGATGCTATTTTGTGCTGGGCTTTCCCATCTGCCCTCAAGAGAGTAGCTAGGAACTAGTACTCGACATTAAGTCGGGTACCATCTTTTTCTTTGATCAAATAAGCCATCAATTCGTGGCTCACTTCGTCAGCAACTGACGTCCGCACCGAGGTTCGGATTCTCTGATGACCATCAAGCAGAAGGACGAAAAATCCATCCGGGCTTATATCATCTGGTTTAATGCTGCTGCATTGGAGGTCCAAAACCTGGACCAATCAGTCGCAATGGCAGCACTTAAGGACGGCCTCTAAAAGAATGATTTGCTATTCTCTCTGGAGAAGAAGTATCCCAAGGACTTTGCTAATCTGCTAGCTTGGGCTGAAGGTTACGTCCGAGCTGAAAAGGCCTTCAAGGCTAAGGGCGATGAAGCCTTTGGTAAGCAGCTAATCGACAAGCCAGACGGGCCCACCAAGGAAGAAAAGTCGAGGAAAGCTTGACCGTGCTTCCAAACTTCCTCTGAGCGAAAGCGAGTCTGAACTCCTCCGTAGGCTCGAAGGTAGGGAAGCCTGGATAGAAGAGCATGGCGGGGTTCTCCCCAATGAAGATTTCACAACTACACTCCTCTCAATGCTCCAAAAACCCAAGTGTTGATGAAAATCAGGGAGCAACTGTCGAGATCGAAAAGGATACGCTCTCATCCCAGCAAGCATAATCCTAATAAATTCTGCCTTTATTATCATGATCACGGTCACGACACTGAGGAGTGTATCCAACTCCAGGATGAGATCGAGAAGTTCATCAGGCGAGGCAGACTAGGTCGATTCCTGCGGCAACGACCTAAAGGGCGGAAAGATCGGCCGAGGGCATTGCCACAGTCTGAGCCACCAAAGAAGAAGGATCAACAAGGAGATCGGCCACCTCTCGGCATTATCAACATGATCTTGGGAGGATTTTGGTAAGGAGAGATCGACGGATCCGAGGGATCGATGAAGAGATGGAGAATTGGAGAATCCATAACCTTCACAGAGATAGATGCTCTGGGGGTCTAATTCCCACATAATGATGCGGTTGTAATCTCTTTAAATATTACTGACTATGATGTACATCGCATTTTGGTAGATAATGGAAGCTCGATCGACGTATTGTTTTATGATGCTTTCTCAAAAATGTCCTTACTCAATAATCACTTGGGGCCTATGAACTTTTTATTGATAGGCTTCATTGGTGATGCTGTACCAGTCAAGAGCATAATAATTTTGGCTGTGACTGTAGGGCAACGTCCGAAGCTAGCAAAGACATAGGTCAATTTTTTAGTCGTAAGGACTCCATCCTCCTATAATGCTATTCTCGATCGACCTGATTTAAATGTACTTCAGGCAGTGGTATCAACTTATTATTTGAAGATGAAGTTTTTGACGAGTTAGAAGATCGGAGAGGTTAGAAAAGATCAAGCTCTGGCAAGGCACTGCTACTCAATCATCCTGCATAAGGAAGAACAGTTTGACCCTTATCCTATTGACGAGCTAGATATCCATGATGATCTTACCGAGGAGTGGGGCGAGCCTATGGAGGACCTCGGATCTGTGCCCTTGAACGACAGAAATGCGGAGCACGCTGTACAGATCGACTTCAACTTGGGGGACGAGGTTCGGGAGCAACTCATCACCTTCCTCAAAAAAAATGCAGACGTCTTTGTCTGGGCCCCAGCGGATATGCCAAGAATTAATGCCAAAGTTATGGAACATCGACTAGCCATTGATCCAAAGTATCGTCGATAAAAGAGAAACTATGCAGTCATGCCCCGAAGAGGTAGAAAGCAATTGCGGAAGAAGTAGGCAAGCTCCTTAAAGTTGGGTTCATCCGAAAAATCAACTATCCGACCTGGGTCTCAAATGTGGTCCTTGTCAAAAAGGCAAACAACAAGTGGAGGATGTGTATAAACTTCAAAAAGTTGAACAAAATCTATCCAAAGGATAGCTACCCTCTTCCCAGGATTGATCAACTGGTAGATGCAATCTCGGACCATGAGCTCCTCATCTTCATGGATGCCTTCTTCGGCTATAACCAGATATGGATGGCACCAGAGGATGAGGAGAAAACTACTTTTGCTATTGATCGTGGTCTTTACTATTACAGGGTTATGTCCTTTGGGCTTAAGAATACAGGGATAATGTACCAGCGCCTGGTCAACAAAATCTTCAAGGATCAGATCGATCATAATATGGAGATGTATGTGGATGACATGCTCGTCAAAAGTTGATCTTCTATAAACCACCATACCAACCTTGAAGAGACCTTCAATGCACTCAGAAAGCACAAGATGAAGCTGAACCCGTTCAAGTATACCTTTGGTGTGACCTCTGAAAAATTTCTGAGGTTTATGGTATCGAGATGCGAAATTGAAGCAAATTCAGAGAAAATCTGAGTCATTTAAGAGATGACCGCTCCAAAGACCATTAAAGAAGTTCAGCACTTGACTGAAAAAGTGGTATCCCCAAATCATTTCATCTCGAGATCAGTCGAGCAATGCATGCCCTTCTTCTAAGTTCTCAAGCAACCAAAGAATTTCTGCTGGACGACGAAATGCCAATGGATATTTGAGGAGCTCAAAAACTACCTCGCCTCACCCCCACTGCTGGCAAAGTCTGAACCTAAAGAAGAATTATTCTTGTACTTAGCGGTCTCCCTGGTGACCTTGGCAGCAGTCTTAGTCAAGGAAGAAGCGAAGATACAGCTATCGATCTACTACATAAGTCGGATCCTAAGGGATGCAGAGATCAGGTATTCTAAGCTAGAAAAATTGGCTTACTCTCTTCTAATTGCTACTAGGGGGCTCCGACCTTACTTTCAGGGGTACATCATAATGGTCCTCATGGATCAATCAATGAAAGCAGTCCTTCAACGAATGGACGCTTTCGAAAGAATCACAAAATGGGCAATCGAGCTCACAAAATTTGATATCAATTATCGACCCCGACCATCGATCAAAGCCCAGATATTAGCAGATTTTGTAGTGGAGTGTACTATTTTCGATGATGTCAAGCTTGAATAGAATGAGACCGACGCTCTGTTGTCACAACCGAGCCTCCCTGAAGAGACAGCCAACCTTCTCGAAGGTTTTTGGGCTCTGTACGTGAATGGTTCATCCAACTCTGCTGGAGCGGATGCGGGATTGATCTTAGTCAGCCTCGAGGGAGTCGTCACCAAGTATGCGCTGTGCTTTGAATTTTCTGCGACTAATAATGGGGCCGAGTATGAAGCATTGATCATCGGATTAAAAATTGTAAGAGAATTAAAAGTAGATCGGCTTCAAGTCTACAGCAATTTTCAATTAGTGATTGGCCAAGTTAGTGGCAGCTATGAAATGCGAGAGAAAAGTATGATGAAATACCTTGAGAAAGTAAAAGACTTGACTCTGGCCTTCAGCTGTTTCAGCATTCGACAGATTTCAAGGGCAGAAAATATAAGAGCCGATCTCTTCTCTAAGTTGGCCACTTCAACTCCAGCCGAACTATCCAAAGAAGTATTTTTTAGGACCCTAAAGTATCCAAGCCCAGAGGAATCACAGGTCATTTTGTAAACAAAACTTGAGCCAAGCTGGATCGACCTATTGGTTGCCTACCTCAAGGAGGGAGTCCTTCCTCATGATCCGAAAGAAACTTGAAAACTCAGGAATCAAGCCTTCCAGTATGTTTTGTATGAGGATAGATCGTATAAGAGGTCGTATTCACTACCACTGCTAAGATGTCTCTGACCTTCAGAAGCTGACTTCGCATTATGGAAAGTGTACGAGAAAATCTATGGAAGTCATGTAGGAGCCAGGTTCCCGTCGCAAAAGCTACTTTGGCAAGGGTACTATTGGCCAACCTTATATAATGATTCTATAGAGTACGTCAGAAAATATAACCACTGTCAGAAGAATGCGAGCATACAAAGATGGCCGACCTCCGAGCTTACTCCACTAAGCATACCCTGGCCATTTGTGCAGTGGAGAATGGATATACTTGGTCTTTTTTTGATGACATCCGGGCAACGAAAGTTCCTTCTGGTCACGATCGACTACTTCATCAAATGGATCGAAGCCGAACCACTAGCCAAAATTATCGAGACTAAGATATAAAACTTCATCTGAAAGTCAATAGTCTATCGATTTGGTTTGCCCCAAATCCTCATAACTGATAACGGGTGACAATTCGTTGGGACGAGGTTCGCTGAATTATGTGAAGACCTAAACATCTTCCATCACTTTACATTGGTCGCTCACCCACAAGCAAATGGGAAAGTTGAAGTGACCAACCAGACTCTACTGCAAGGCATCAAGATAAAGCTCGATAGAGCAAAAGGGGTTTGAGTGGACGAACTCTACCACATCCTCTGGGCATACCGAACTACTCAAAGGCTGCCAACTAAGGAAACACCATTTGCCTTGGCCTTTGAAATAGAGGCAATCATCCTGGTTGAACTTAAGCTTCCGTCAGCATGGGTCGTAGCCTTCAACGAGCAGCACAATCCATAGGATCTCAGAGTCAACCTCGACCTACTGGAAGAAGAAAGGGAGAAAGCCTAGGTTCGGATGGTGGCCTATAGATGAAAGGTGGCCCGGTACTATAACTCCAGAGTCAGAAGTAAAATATTCAGAGTGGGGGACTTAGTGCTTCAATGAGTCGCCGTCTCTCAGCCTCCAAGCCAGGAAAAGCTTACCCCAAATTGGAAAGGTCCATATGAAGTGGTGGATGTCGTCCGGTCCAAAACTTATCATCTGAAGAAGTTCGAAGGAACAACGCTCTTATAATCTTGGAACTCAGAAAATCTGAGGATGTACTATCAATAATTTTTTCATAATAAAACTCCTTCATTTCAACATTATTGTTTCTTGGTGCAAAAGTTATGTGATGATAGGAAAGAAGCAATTAGAAGTGGCCATGTTAGGAATAGGAGGAGGACCTCATCCTAACGTGAGCAAAGTCGAAGGCCTCATTCATTTTAGATGAGATGGGGGGAGAGGCCCTGACAACGGCCCTTATGTTCCCCCACAGCCCATTAGAAACAAGAAGAGGACCTCGTCCTAACGTGAGCAAAGATGAAGGCCTCGTTCATCTTAGACGGGATGAGAGGAAAGGTCCCGACGATGGCTCCATTATGCTCGACAACAACTGGAGATAAGATCTCTCTCAAGTTTCAATCTGAATTGGTACAGAGCTCTGAAGAGGACTTCGGCTGTCGATTTTTTTGTACTCCATTCCTTCGAGTTTCGAACTTGGGAGTGGGGGACTATTGTTGGAAATAAATTCCACTTCCATCGAAGTCCAACCTTATGCTTAGTCTAATGCAGCTGGTAATCACGAAAGAGCTTTGATCGAAAATTCTCTCCCCAACGGTCGAACCCCACCCGATCTTCTCCAGCGGCCGAACTCATCCAATGGCCGAACTCCTCTAGCTGGACTCCGAATCCAATCAAACTCCTTCCAGATTTCTTCTTCAATCGAATTTCTATGGGAGCTGAACTTCTTTCGGATTCCTCCTTCAGTCGGACTTCTACGAAAGCCGAACTCCTTCCGGACTTCTTCAGCAGTGGGGCTTCTACGGGAGCTGAACTCGTTTTAGACTCCTCCAGCAGTCGGATTTCTTAAGGAGCCGAACTCCTTTCGAACTCCTCCAGTAGTCGGATTCCTACAGGAGCCGAACTCCTTCCGGACTTTTCTTTCAGACGGATTTCTACAAACGATCCTATTACTGAACGATTATAATTATCATTTATAAGGACAGTTATGATTATCATTTATCAGGATGATTACGATTGTCATTTATCAGGATGATTACGATTGGTATTTATCAGGACGGTTACGATGGTTATTTATCAGGACAGTTACAACAAGCTCCATCTATAAAAAGGGATCCTTCAGATACGTTTTCTCTAAGCTCTCTTTTTCTTTCCGAAATTCTGCCGAACTCTTCTCTGAGCACTCCATTTCTGTTGGCCAGAAGTGCTAATTTGACCGTCGAAGGGTCCTATCGAAGCCATCACCACCGACTCCAGATGGGATTTTATTTTGCAGGTCATCAGTGGCGACCTCGTCTTCCTCGACTCTAGCTCGATCCAGCGTCAATCAAATTCTGCACCAACACAAACTTTTTTCTTCATTTTGTGATTGCTAACTTTTTGTTGATTTGCTTCCTCAATTCCATCTGTACTTATTTGGATTAATTTTTGAAGTGTTAAATTGGAGTTCTTATACTTGATTTCTTAAAAATCTTGACCTGTATCGGATCAGAAAAAATAAAAATAAACCCAAAGAATAATCAGCAGAATAAATAAGCATCCGAGACTTAATATGCATTTTGGCAAACCTCATATATGATTATAACACAATCCTTACCACCGTTTAGGATAGGAAAAATTAGGAGCCAACAGTGGCAAAGAAGAAAGAAGACAATCGTTTCTTTCTTTCTTTTCTTATTAAAAAAGAGTGGGAAAATAATATCTTATTATGCCTTTTAAATTGTTAATAATAAAAGAAAGAGGGTTTTTTCTTAATTCAAAATCAGTCGGTAGAAAAATGTTTTCGTGCATACATTTATTCTATGCGTGTATGTATAATGTATGCATATTCTGCACCAGTTGGATGTTATGCATCAGAAAAACAAAAGGACAGGTGCACACAAAGAGGAGGAACTTGAACATGGTAATGCTTCTATAGTAAAGTAGACCATCTTTACGGATTAAAGCTATGAAAGCCAGGAAGAGGGTATACCTAGGTCCAAGCAGCTCAGCATCGACATCTCACGACTTAATTTAGGCTCACGTCATCAACAATAGATCATGAAACTCCCATTCTTTAGAACTTATCATGAAATGACGTTTCCCAAATGCTCTAAGCCTCAACTTTGACAAAAAAGTTTCAGTCACCACTAGTTACCTGAGATTCATGCTGGGATGCGCACACATATAGGCAATTCTTAAATTTCCTTCAACTTCTCAAGACCCAGCTTCTCACGTATAGAAAAACAAAAGATACTTCTTTCTTTAGGGCCGCAAATGGGTCAGCCCGAGTGGTTAATGGACTACCCAGGCTTCAGTTTAGCTCAGCCATACTGGGTAAAGCTCCCTCGGAGAGCTGATCTTCAAGTTGAGCCTGGGGTTATAATTCTTTTGAGTTAGCTACTGATCCGGTTCCACTTACAGGCCGAGCCTTATAATGTTGTTTGAGCATCAGTCCTATTTTAAATAAATGAGCTTGAAGGATCTGTTACTAAGGCTGATAAAGGTTAAGTGATATGGGCAGGTGTGTATTTTTCCCCTCCAAATGTTAATATCAACAGTTTAATGTCACATTTATTTACTTTTGACAATAACCAGTAGTTTCCATATTTTAGTTTGCCTTTTTATGTCCTTACTTGCTTTCTTTTTTTTTTTTTTTTTTCATATCTAGGTAAATGGTTGCTTATCATACTCCGATAAGATTCCAGATGGCTTTTACCTGATTCGGGGAATGGATCCACTTTTATGGACTTTAGGCACTGATGTGCAAATAGAGAGTCAAATTCCATCTATTGAATCACTAAGGACTGTTCAACCCAGTGATTCATCGATTGAAGTGGCTGTGGTAGATAGACTGGGTGATTATGATTTAAGGCAGCTGCAAAAAATGGTACTTAGCATTTCGTATAATCATGGTACAAGAAAGGATGTCATTGATAAGCTTGCCAGACTTGTCTGCACTCAGATGGGGTAACTTATTTGCACTACTAGTGAATGAGCAACTATAGATTTTGTTCTGATGCTGTCAGTTATTAAGTTCACACTTTTCTGACAAGGGGTGTAGCATCTGATGAAGAATCTGAATTGCTTCCTCGCTGGAAAGACTGCAGTGAGTTTCTCAAGACCAGTTCAGGTTCTGTTGTGTTCCCATTGGGCAAGTTATCTGTTGGTCTCTGCAGGCATCGTGCTTTATTATTTAAGGTAAAATTTCATTACCCATGCATACTTTTAGTGTCAATTTATGGAAAATTTAGACTTTCGAAAAAAAAATTATGGAAAATTTAGAGTTTCTTTTCTTGATTTACTTTTTAAATGCATTAAGTTCATCCAAGGAGTACCCATGGTTTTCCTTTTTTAAACTTTGTTGGTTGTATCCAAATTTTTGCTTTGATGCTTACAGACGCTAGCGGACACAATCAATTTGCCAGGTCGAGTTGCCAAGGGTTGCAAATATTGTAGAAGTAACGATGCTTCCTCATGTTTGGTGCTCTTTGGGCCTGAAAGATGGGTTCTACTTGTTAGATATTTAGTTTTTATAAGCAACATGAGATAGCTAAACCAGCATTCACCGTACCATCCTATAACAAATGATACAGAGCATAAAATATCGTATCGGTATCATACTAATACATGCCAAATCATCCCATATTGATACAGTCATATTGTACCACATCATATACTAACACTATAATGAAATTTCATTAGTACAGGATTCGGTACCAAGACGACGAATCTTGGGTTAAACAATTTCTAAATATTATACACAGAGTTGTGATAATAGAACTATAGAATTTGAGTGTATTAGGAATTAAAACTGCATGAGAGTAAGATTGTGATAATAGAGATATGGAATTTGAGGATGGCCTTCGTGCAAAAGTATGGTTGCTTTATTGTGGCCTTGGTATCACGGGTTTGAAACATGGATGTAGCTGCATACGTGGACAAGGCAGCATATATCTGATCCTATCCAAACCCTATTGTGGTTGGAGCCTCTTGGATAAACTTTTTTTAGGATTTAATACTTGACTTTTCACATAGATAGATAGATAGATAGACCTGCATGGATGAGTTTGCGTCTACACAAATGAATACACACGCACATGCAAGCACGCGCGCCCACACACACACACACATAGAGAGAAAGAGAGAGAGAGAGAGGATGGTTTACCATGTGATGGTTCCAAAACTCGTTTGTATCTAATGTTTTAGCTACTTGAGCAGGGTAAGTTGCCTTTGCCTGTGCCCGTCTTGACCCTTTATTCACATCCTGTCGCAACCACTACCGACTACCACCCTAGTCGACCCCCACACTATTACCATCTTCATCACACTTGCCCTCCACCTTTGCTTCAATGTTTTTGCATATAGGAGGTGGGAGATGTCAGCAGGGAAAAGTGATCATGGGGGTGGATGGATTGGGCAGGAAATGGGGGAGCTAAGGGTTCTTGTTTTGACGGCTGTCAATGATGGTGAAGTAGGTTGGAACCAATAAGATGTATGATTTTGTGGAAAAAGGGTTCTGACGGGTTTTGATATGCATCCAGGGGTGATGGTGGGATTGGAAGGGTAGGGTGGACAAAGAAAATGGAAGGGTTGTTACAGGGGAAATGTGAATCATTCTTTTGGAATTACAATTGTTTACTAATTCTTCTTAATCGAACACTGATTAAAGAAAATCATGATTTGTAGTTTAGACGTCCCCATTCACCTATTAGATACCTACAGTTCTTGGACGGTGAGAAGGTTCGGTGGGTGGTGATTGGAGTTTTGACTTTTGGAACTAGTTATTGAATTGATGATGCAGCAGGTTCAGCTGGTGTATTTCACAAGAAGAGGTTTTATTGTTGACATGCAAATCCTTGCTTTGTATATTTAGTAGTTCGGCTTTATTCTGGTGAAAGCCCACACATTTCAGATAGAACAATAAAATCTTGAAAACTACCATCTCTATTGAGTATTAGGACAACAAAGACAACTGATACTTCTGCTTTGGAACTTCAACAAGGATTGATGGAAAATCAACATTGCCATCCAATTCAACTACAATAATGAAATTGTAATGGCGAGTGGTAAATATGCCAACATATTTAGTTGATGTTTCAAATTTTCCATGCTAATTTGTGCTAGAGGTAAAACAAGAGATGCGAATGGAAAGAAAATGGTGAAAAATCAGATTAACAGTCTGAAAGAAAGGACCAATAATCCAAGGTAAGGCCAAAGTAGAGGTCCCTATCATTCTAGGTGCGAAATGGTGGAAAGTAGTATATGGCGTATCACATAAAAAGATGCTTGTTCTAGGTCAGCCTAGAGGTGATCTTGCATTACTGGAGGTTGATCTCGTAGGGTCACTTAGCCCAAGGACGTATGATGTGTGATCATCTGGCTAGAGATTTGAGGTTGTGTGGGAGGAAGGTAATGGAGTGGCAGCGAAGGAGAAAAAGTATATGGACATTGGTGTGGAGAGAAACAGGTGGAATTATGGGATTGAGGGTTACTCAGAAACTTAATTTCATGTTAAGAAACCACGTTTTCCAAAAATGAAGGCCCCTTTCCCTCAGAGAAAAAGGAGGCCCCTGCATTTATCATAAAATTTGAGTTTTGTGGCAGACCATATGAGCTTAAAATGCATTTTGTTATAAAGTTGAAATATCATTTCATTATGTGTTTTACATGTATCCGTTGCATCCAAATCATGAAATATCGTACCGCCCCATATTGGGGATACCGAACTATACCGGTACACCATTTTGGAGCGTACCGATACTAGGGTACGGTACTGAACCGCATACCGACATTACTATAAGATTTCACCGGTAAGAGGTCCGGTACCGAGACGGAGAACCTTGATCCAAACAGTCCTTTCACCTCATGGCTAGTGTTTTAGTTCTCACCTCTCAATTAGTTAACCAGTAGGGTGACTTCTAAGCAGTAAGTACTGTCTATATTATCTGTATGATTTTATTTTATCCATGCCAAATTTTTAGTCAACTTTCATCAACTTTTCACACAGGCAAGTTATAAACAATCATGCCTAAGTTTGTAATGGTCAAATTGAAACTGTATGCATAATGCTGGTACATACATGCCAGAAAATTGATGACTCCTATTTTTCTTTTAATTTGTATTATGGCGGGGAGTTTTTAATTGATTTGATCGGAAACCCAGGCTCTGTATGTGAACCTGATTCCTTGCTGAATGGTTTCTCCTCCATCTTGATTTCTTCACCCTTACACATCCCGAAATTCAAAATGGTTGGTATTACAGATAATTTAAGATCTCTGGCCGAGCAATATTTGCTTGTCTGCCAATCACTTAATCTCATGTTCAGAGATGCTTCAGCAGGTGACTCCCTTGCAGTACACTTCATTCCATTTCCTCTTTCAGAAAATTTTACTGAAAATTTTACTGCTTTTGTGCGTGCTATGTGATGTTGACATGTTAAGACATGCAATCCCTTCTTTTTCTTACTAATGCCATTTTTTGGTCAATCAGCCTTACTGTGTGAATCATTCACAATTTTTAATTGTATGTCTTTGCCCAAAGTTTATACTTTATAGGAGACAATGGTGGATTGTAGGCATTCATCCCTGCTCTGTGGCAATGTTAAGATTAAGTAAACAACAGCATAAAATCATACATTCTGACATACTTGTGCCATGCATTTTATTGATGGTTTAGGCACTTAGAGATCAAGATTGTGATATAAATGTCACCTAATAAGCCGGAGGGTCATTTTGACAAGCATGCAGAAATTATGTTACCTTAATTGTAGTCAAAAATTAATAAATTTCAGCTGGGATATGTAAGCAATTACTCCTCCTCCTCCTACTACTACTATTTTATTTAAAAAAATATATAAGGTGTTCATCCAATAGATGAGGGACCACTGCAGAAATTATGCATTTATGATCACAGGAGCAATTGGTGGCCAAGAAGATGCTATTGGCTCATTTGTGGTTGGAAACTACCTACCAACTCTAGCAGGTGGTGATGCTGAAGTTTCTCAGGCTACTCAGCCTCATGCTGAGAGAGTTGCTCAACCTGATGGCGAGGATGGAAATTTCTTACTACATGAATTACACAATCCTTCCCAGAATGTTGTAAGCTCAAAACAGATATTGCGAGAACAGAGCCATGTGAAGCAGATTGCACAAGTTGGGCATCTAAATGTTTTGCCAAGTCTAGGTGCTTTACGGTGGAAAGAGCTCAAAGAGGATAGAAACGGACCCACAGCCGAGTCTACGACGGAAAGCATTTGAACACCGAAAAAAATACAAGGACAATTATTTTTTTAAAAAAGAAATTTATGGGCTATTGCATGGAATCAACTAACCACTTTATCATGGAGGTAAGTCGAAGGGGACAAAGTCAATCCTTTCGGGTTAGGATTTGCATCATCATTCTTAGTCAACTCTTTCTAAATCTTTATACATATATGAAATATGAAATAGAAGATTTTAATGGCTGATTCATTTATTGATGGTACTTTAACTTTCGATCCTATAGATCATTTTTATAATAATCGATCCATCATTAAATATTCTCATAATTTTTAATTTATGAAGGATAAAAATATCTTTCATATTTATTCTTCCTCTTCGATACGAGTTCTTTCACTTACAATATTTAATTAACTATATATTATATTTAGTTAACTATAAATAATATTTATTTAATTGTATATTATATTAACTTAACTCTGTTTGATCAAGTTTTTGAAAAAAAAAATATTTTAAAAAAAATATATTTATTTTAAAAAAATAGGATGTTTGGCCAAACTTATTTTTAAAAATAATCTGCTTTTAAGTGGTAGCAGAAGCAGTTTTTCTGTTGTGAAGAGGAAGTAGAAAATTAGAGCTTTTCCTTAAAAATAGAAGTAGAAGTAGAAAATTAATTTTTTTTAACACAAAAATTTCTTTCTTAAAATCATTATTTACCATAACTACTTCTATTTATTTTCACTTAATTCTCCCATCATTTAGTGAATAATGTATTTTGATACATGTATATTATCATATAAAAATTATGTAAAATATTTAATATGTATTATCTTTGGTTCAATTACATTTATATTGATTAAAATTTTAATATATTTTTTATTATTTTATTTTATTATTTTAATTAAATAAACATAAAAAATAAAATTAAAATTAATCATAATAAATATTTAAAATTATTTATCTATTTAAATAATATTAATTATAAAGTAAATATATATGCTTTTTTCGTAATTTGATAGTCAAAAATAATTTTTTTGAAAGATTTATCAAACACAAACTACTTCTTAAATACTTATAAAAATGCTTATTAAATGATTTTATCAAATATAAACTGCTTTTCTATTATAATATTTTTTTCTAAAACTTTATTTTAAAAAAATAATTTAAAAAATAAGCTAATTTTCATAACTTAGTCAAATAGACCCTTAATTAACTGTATACCATATTAATTTAACTATGTAAAGTGTTCATTTAATTATACGGTATTCATTTAATTATGTGTAATGTTAATTTAACCATGTACAATGTTCATTTAACTTTATGCACTATTCATTTAACTATATATAATATTTAATTAACTATATAATATATTTAATTAATTATGTATAGTATTTATTTAACCATATACAGTAGTTATTTAATTATATACTATATTAATTTAACTATATATTATATTTAGTTAACTATATATTATATTTAGTTAACTATATATTATATTAATTTAATTTTATATAATTTTTATTTAACTATGTAGTATTTATTTAATTATGTATCATATTAATTTAACTATGTATAGTATTTATTTAACTATGTGTACTATTTATTTAACTATATATAATATTTAATTAACTATATACCATATTTAGTTAACTTTGTATTATATTTATTTAACTATATATAGTATTTATTTAATTATATATCATATTAATTTAACTGTATACTATATTTAGTTAATTATGTATCCTATTAATTTAACTATGTACAATATTTATTTAACTATATTTAATATTTATTCAACTATCACTACTACAAAAAAGGGCTACGGTAGTGGTTCGTAACTGCTGCCATAGCCCAAAAAATCGCTGTCATAGGTTATGGTAGTGATTTTCTAACCGCTGTCACTGCCGCTGTCATCGTAGCTTTATGACAACGATTGTTGTAGCAGTTGTTTGAACTATTGCCATAGATAGTCTATTGCAGCGGTTTATAAATTCTGTAATAGATCGACCTATAGCAGAAGTTACGTAATTGCTGTCATAGATAATCTATAGCAGCGATTTCTTAACCACTACCCTAGGTCTAATACAGTAGTTGGTACCGTTAGCACCACGGACCTATGGCAGTGGTTAGCATGGATATGACAGCGGTTATAAAACCACTATCATAAATCTTTTTATAATTAAAAAAATTAAAATTTTTATTTTTTTTATATATTTTACCTGATAAATATAGATATATAACATAAAAAAATATAATAAATATAAAAATTATTCTAAAATACTAAAATTTTATTATCGAATAAAATTTATTATAATATTTTTTTAAAAAAATAAAAATACATCAAAAGTCTCCTAAATCTACATCATTAGAGCTGGAGTTGGAGCCGGAGCTAGAGCTGGAGCTGGTGCTGGAGTCGGAGTCAGAGTCGAAGTCGGAGCCGGAGCCAGAGCCAGAGCCAGAGCTGAAGTTGGAGCTGAAATGCGGGCTAACATATTCTCGAAGCTCGTGACTCCAAAATATGCACTGAGGTGGATGGAGTATGCTCCGACTGCTCCTTAGATGCTGAACTGTGCGTAACCCATCGAAGGGCAGGGGTGAAAGCTAAATGACATTTTGATGCCATCATGACCTGCAACATTAATGAACATTAATCAATATAACATATTGAACAATAATATTAGTATAGCATCAATAAATAGTCTCTAATATTTATACCAGATGGAAGTTCTCTTAGTGGTCGACACGGCACAACCTACCGACATGGCATGATTTATCGGTATGGCACACATTTTTCTTAAGCCTTCAAAGATCAGAAGAAAGAGAGTTCTTTAACCAAAACAAGAAAAAAATAAAGAAAAATTTAAATAAAAATTAATAATTAGACTCTAATAATTTATATCAGAATATTGAAGTCATCGTCTAGTGGCATCTACAATATGGACATCACCATCGCTCCTAACAAATGTGTCTGGGATCTCAACAGTACCAAATAAGTTTTGTCCTAGAGGAGCGTTTTGCATGCATAGTCCAACATCGTCATCAACTTCGATATCATCAAAAATATGCCTAAGCACAATCCTCACAATAATACCCCATTGAGGCTCCAAGGAATCACTAACATAGAAGACTTGACTAGCTTAGAAGGCAAGTATATACGGTTCTTCAGTGCGGAGATGGCGTTGCATGTTAATGAGAGTAAAACCAAACTCATCAGTCTTCATCCCAGATTATGATAAGGTGTCAAACTAATCACACTTCATCAATGCGATCCTTCCTTTAGAATAATAGTTTAAGATGACTATCTTCTTCACCACGCCATAATAGTTCAAATCTTTCATACGAGACTGTGAATCTCTCAAGCTAGCATAACACATGGTGGTGGCGCTTAACATGATGTCACTATTTTGTGTTGCCATATTTACAGACCTGCTATGAATACTAAATCTATAGCCATTAATGACGAGCTATTTATACTCACGCACGGTACAATTAGGGTCCATTGAAAGAGCATGCACTTCAAAGCTCACATCATTGAGCAGCAATCTCCATACCTAATTAAGAAGATGACACCTAATTAGTAAACATGTTTCAATAAGTTATAGCAGACAAGAATATATAATTGCTTACATAATTTTTGAACCATTCAGAAAATTCGTTGCTATGCATTTTCTCTTTTTTCTGCATACTTAGAGCACCATATTTTACTCTTATGACTTTCTTGTGTTTGCTGCATGCACAAAAAACAAATTTAGATATAATTGGATACTCTTTTCTAATTATTATGAAATAAATAATGCTGAGTGACTCATCTTATGTATGGTTCAATGACATCACAGTTGAAGAGCATGTAGCGGTGTGCCTTATCTCTTTCCTCAATGCTCAAATTAGTGAGGCGGTATGAAATGGAAAGTCCATCTGACTGTGGAATGGACTCAAATATAGGCTCAATTGGCTCATACTGATCATCCTGATTCCTCATTGGCCGATTATGACGTGTCTCGAGCTTATTTAAGTACATGGTACAAAAATCCATACACTTTTGACATAAATAATCTTCTGCTATAGATCCCTCCGGATGATTCATATTTCTTACATAAGATTTTAGAGTTTGAATATTTTTCTCAATAGGATACATCCATCGATAGAATACTGGGCCTCTAAGTGCAACTTCTCCCGCAAGGTGCACGATGAGATGCATCATAACAGTAAAAAATGATGGTGAAAATATCTTCTCTAGATCACATAATATAGTCACCGCCCTTGCCTTTATTTCCTTCACATCTTTCTTAAGCAACCTCTTTGCACAAATATCTCTATAAAAGTTGCAAAGATGAATAACCACAATTCTAACATTTTTTGACAACATGCGGTGAATAGCTATTGGGATCAATTTCTGCATCAGTACATGATAATCATGAGTCTTCAATCCCCTAAGTTTGACATCCTTACTATTCACATGCTTTGATATGTTGCTTGAGTATCCATCTGGGACCTTTATGCTCTCCAACATATGAAGAAATGTGGACCATTCAGAGGCATTCATAACATAGCATGCATGAGGAAGCCTCCACTATTCTTCCCCTATCGACTCTGGATGGAGTGATCTTCTAATACTCTATTCTTTCAAGTTAAGTCAGAAATTCAAGTCATCCTTGGTCTTATCCTTGATATTCAAGATTATTGCCAAAAGGAGCTCACACACATTCTTTTCAATATGCATTACATCTAAGCAATGGCGCAATAAGTTTGTCTCCCAATATGGTAGGTGATAAGTGATAAAAATATACTAATAAAAGTATTAAATTATAAAATAAATTAATCTATTTATTTAGAAATTAATACTTTTATTAATCTTATGTAGGAAAGAAGGCCATCAATGTGAAGATCTTATTTTTCTGATTCAGATGAAATAAATTTCAGGCAAAACAGACTTCAAACGAGCTCAGAATTGAATTTCAAAAAAAAAAAAAATCGTCGACGCAACGCTGACGTCAGCATTTTTCATGGCACACGGTGGACCAACCGAAGGATATTTCGGGCATTTCACATCAGGAAAAGCGCTCTGATTGACTGAAGAATGTGGCGGTCCATGCAACACCGGGCTCGCGCATGGTCCATGGAGGGTAATTTGGAAATTTTGGCTGATCCAACGGGCGGTTTTCACTGAAACTCGATCGGACGGCCGAAACGAAGGCACTGATGGACGGCATCTGCATCTCCCGATCAAGATCCAATGGTTGAGATTCATCCCGATGGTAAATTAAAGATCAAAAGCCTTCTTTCTACGTGATCGGACGGCCCATATTCGATCCAACGATTGATCCAATGGCTGGCATTAAATCCGACTTGATCTGGGTTATTTTAAGGGATTTTTGAGTAATTTTTGGACCATTTGATCGACATCTAATGGGCAGAATTACCCAGATCTTAGTTTGAGTTGCTTTGGGAGTCTTAAACCTAATTTTTGATGGATTTTGGGAGGAAATCAAATTCTTTATCTATAAAAACCTATTGTTGCCGTGAAAATAAAAAAAATCAGAGAGAGATAGAGAGAGAGATGGGGAGAAAGAGAGAGAGAGAGAGAGAGAGAGAGAGAGAGAGAGAGAGAAAGAGAGAGGAGAGAGGTAGAAAGAGAAGAGTGATTTGTAAGAAAATCAAAAAGAATTTTTGATTTCTTTCGACGATCAAGACATCGATTAAGGAGCTTCTTTATCTTCGCCAAGTTCTCCGCATCAAGAGTAGCAGACAATCAATTTTAGTAATCAAACAGTCTAATTTCTCTATATTTTTTATTTTATTTGCTATTTTTGAACTTGTTATCATGAAACTAAATTTTTTTTACTAAGGCTAAGGTGTAGCCACTCTTTTGATGCAATATTCAGTGTGATTTATTTTTAAATTTTATTCATGAGGAGTATATAAATCTGATCTTAATGCTTTTAGATTACTGGCCATCTTCTAATTGATCTGATGAACATAGATGTTACGGACCAAGTACATCTATGTTAATGCTTCTTGATTATATACCTTGTATTATGAATCAAATTAGAATTCATATGCATGCGAAAATTTTAGTATGCTTTGGACGCAGCGTATTTTAATTAGAGGGTTTCACAAAATCTAATGCATTAATATTTATTTAAATTATACCTGGACCAAAGGATAATTAATAAATATTAATAGTTTTGCTATGCCTGGACCAAAGGATAGTGAATAAATTAGGAGACTCCACCATCACATGAAATAAAATTAATCTAAAAATCTGAATATTGTATTGACTGAGTTGGTGAACCGATTGCCTTAGTAATCCATTGCTCTTGAGTTTAAAATCCTAATAATTTACACTCTCTCTATTTTCTTAAAAAAAATTTTAATTATTTTTTATTTTGTTCTTTAATTTCTTATTCTCATAAATCGATCTTCTAAATAAAGCATAGGAAAGAGCTTTTTAGTACTTATTTTTCAATCCTCTAGGGACGATACTCTACTCATTCACTTTATTACTTGATCGACTGGTGCACTTGCCATAGCTATAAATTAGCACGCATCAAGTTTTTGGCCGTTGCCGGGGATTGTGTCTAAAATAATATTAAAATTTTGATCCTAGCTTTACTTTAGAAATTTATTTTTAATTTTTATTATTTAAAAAAAAAATTTAGTGCATGACACGTACTGGACATAGTAACTTTACTACCTTTAGATCCAGAAATTGAAAGGACCATTAGAAGACTACAACAAGAGAAGAAACATGGCAGCTGAAGATCCTAACGACATCAATCTAGGATTGGATATGGCGATCGAAGGACAGCATGAAGCTATTCGACCAGTACATCGTCCATTAAATGATTATATCACACCATCTATAGCCGATGCAGCTTCGAGCATCAGGAGACCGCCTGTACGAGCAAACAACTTCGAAATAAAATCGACGATGATCCAGATGATTCAATCAACTGTCCAATTCAGTGGACACGTGCATGATGATCCGAATGCCCATATTTCTAATTTTCTTGAACTTTGTGATACTTTTAAAATTAATGGGGTGTCGGATGATGCTATTAGATTAAGGTTATTTTCTTTCTCTTTATGGGACAAAGCTAAGAGTTGGCTTCATTCTCTTCCTGCAGGTTCTATCACAACTTGGGATGTCCTAGCCCAAAAATTCTTAGCCAAGTACTTTCCACCTTCCAAGACTGCTAAGATGCGCAATGATATCACTTCCTTTATGCAGATGGACATGGAGACACTATATGAGGCTTGGGAGCATTTCAAAGAATTACTGAGGAGATGTCCACATCATCAACTATCCCGTATGGCTTCAGGTACAAACTTTCTATAATGGTTTATCTCCTACTAATCGTTCTATGATTGATGCAGCAGCAGGAGGAACCATTAACCAAAAAATAGAGGAAGAAGCCTTCGATCTGATCGATGAGATGGCATCAAATAGCTATCAATGGCAGACAGAACGCATGATGCCAAAAAGACTAGCAACTGTGCAGGGAGTAGATTGCGTGCCAACCTTACTTAGCTGAAATTGCAGCCCTTAGAGCCGAAGTCAACAACTTAAAGGGAACAGCTATGCATATTCAGAGCATTACTTGTGACCTATGTGGAGGAGGACATGATACGAGCAATTGCCAGACAGGTAATCCTTTTGCTAAAACAACTGATACAGCTAATTATATTGGTAATTTTTTCAGGCCGCAACAAAACAATCCCTACTCCAACACATACAATCAAGGGTGGAGGCAGCACCCAAATTTCTCATGGAGTAATCAAAATGCAGCACAACAGCCACCCCCGGGATTTCCAAGTACCTGAAAAGAAGTCCAACATGGAAGAGCTGATGGTCAAATTTATGCAAAACCAAGAAGCAACTATAAAAAATTTGGAAGCCAAACTTAGGCAGGACCAAACAGCAGCAATTCGAAACTTGGAGATGCAAATAGGTCAAATGGCTAAGATAATCTCCGAGAGACCTCAAGGATCCTTGCCAAGCAATACGGAGACAAATCCAAGGGAGCAAGTCAATGCTATCACCCTAAGAAGTGGTACAAAGCTGGAGGAGCCACATCAGAAGAATGAGACTGAAGAGCCAACTACAAATAAGGAAATCCATCAACTAAAATTCGTCAGTCACCAAAACAACCAGCAGATGGATGGTCTCCAGGTATACGATTTGCTGATCCAAATGTGAAGCCCTACGTGCCACCACTACCATTCCCAGAGAGACAAATACAGCATCCAGATAAGGAATTTTCTAACTTTTTCAAAATTTTAAAGAATTTACATATTAATATTCCTTTTGTAGATGCTATTACTCAAATGCCCAGGTATGCCAAGTTTCTCAAAGAAATCTTAACAAATAAGAAAAAGCTGAAGGAGCATGAGAGAATAAATTTGAATGAAGAATGCTCAGCAATACTTCAAAATAAATTACCACAGAAGTTAAAAGATCCAGGGAGTTTTACTATCCCCTGCATTATTGGTGATTGTAGTTTTGATAAAGTTTTATGTGATTTAGGAGCAAGCATTAATCTCATGCCTTTTTCTATTTTCAGGAAAGCTGGGTCTAGGAGAACCAAAGCCTACCACTATTACTCTTCAATTAGCCGACAGATCCATTAAATATCCAAGAGGTATAGTGGAGGATGTCTTGGTAAAGGTAAACAAGTTTATTTTTTCTGTTGATTTTATTGTTCTTGATATGAAAGAAGATTATGATGTACCCCTTATTTTAGGGAGACCCTTTTTAGCTACTGGAGGAGCTTTAATAGATGTTCAACAAGAAAAATTAATTCTTAGAGTCCAAGACGAACAAGTTACTTTTAATGTTTTCAAAGATACTAAACAAACTGATGATAATCAAACTTATTTTCTAATTGATATTATTGACAATCCATTATATGAGAATTCTGTAGAAAATAGGTTTGAGACTATAAAAGCAAGCAATGTCAAATTGAAAGAGGATGCAATCAAACATGAAAGTATTTCAATTGAAGTGGCACCAGATTGATCCACTTTAGAACTCAAAGAAAGTCAAGCTGAAGACTATAAATCAGAACTACTAGATAGGTTATTTCTTTTCTTTTTAGTTTTGATCATTTTTCTTTTTTTTTATTTTTTAGTAATTTATTGTTGCTCTTTTACTGCTTCTGGTGTGTATTTTTAATTTTGCAGAAAAAAATTAATGAGAGCTCAAGCAAAATTTCAAAGCTCCAAAGAACCAGACTGAACCAAATCAGGTGTATTCCTTCCTATCCTTTATTGCACCCTTTATTTTTCTTTCTCCTTTAAGACAATGTAGAATAAGTTAAAAAAAAAAAAAACCATGTGTCAAGAAGAAAATCTTGAGCAAGATAGACTGGATAAGTGATAAAAGATAGAATTATTTGCTAATGAATGTAATGAGTTAAAGAAGTAGATTAGTTGGTCAACTTTTAGCAGCCTACTTAGGTCATTAAAAGACTATTAGCACTTTTTATTGCACATGCACACTAACAAGGCAAAGTAGGTATTGATTATAAGGCCAACTGAGGATTCAATTATCACTAAAAATTGATAATTAATATACATTCTAATCAAAGAAACTTGAATTTAAGGAAAGAGCTACCTGCCTATAAAATAAAGTGCAAAAGATAGAGTATATGTGGATTGCCCAAAGCCTAGTAACTGGGTCTCTGCACCTAGGTCAAGTGTGAAAATTCACGTAAAATGGTGAAGAAAAGGCCAGGATGCTCAGCACAGTAAAAAAAAAAAAGAAAAAAAAGAGGCAGTGTGAAAGCTACCTTAATTCATGAGTATAAAATTGAGAATGTATAGAAAATTGACCAAAATAGGTGATAAGAGAAGATACTTTTGTTCTTTTAATTTAATACTGAAATGCTAAAGTTAGTCATCATGAACACAAGTGCTATAGATCTTTGATGTACTCTAAGAAAGTTTTTAATTGTATTGACTGAAAAATTTGCTTCTGAAGCTCAATGCTTAGTTAGCAGTATTTTCTAAACTTTTTGACCTTTAATCCTAGATTTTATCTTTGTGATGGATAATCTTATTGAAACATGGTATTAAATAAAACATTGCTAAGGGACTAGCAATGACTAAGTTGGGGGGTGTGATAAGTGGTAAAAATATACTAATAAAAGTATTAAATTATAAAATAAATTAATCTATTTCTTTAGAAATTGATATTTTTATTAATCTTATATAGGAAAGAAGGCCACCAATGTGAAGATCTTATTTTTCTAATTCAGATGAAATAAATTTCAGGCAAAACAGACTTCAAACGAGCCCAAAATTGAATTTCAAAAAAAAAAAACGGTTCGGTTCAAATCGGTTCAGAAAATCGGCTAGCGGTTCAGCCCGGTTCGACCAAAATAGCAGACCAACCCGCTGATGCAATGCTGACGTCAGGATGATGTCAGCATTTTTTGTGGCTCATGATGGACCATCTGGAGGGTATTTCGGGCATTTCACATCAAAAAAAGCGCTCTGATTAGCTAAAGAATGCGACGGTCCACGCAACACCGAGCTCGCGCATGGTCCATGGAGGGTAATTTGGGAAATTTTATCTGATCCAACAGGCAGTGGTATTCACTGAAACTTCGATCGGGACGGTCCGAAACGAAGGTGCTGATGGACGGCATCCGCAGCTCTCTGATCGAGATCCAATGGCTGAGATTCATCCCGATGGTAAATTAAAGATCAGAAGGCCTCTTTCTACATGATCGGAGCGGCCCAGATTCAATCCAACGGTAGATCCAATGGCTGGCATGAAATATGACTTGATCTGGGTTATTTTAAGGGATTTTTGAGTGATTTTTGGACCGTTTGATCAACATCTAACGGGCAGAATTATCTCAGATCTTAGTTTGAGTTATTTTGGGAGTCTTAAACCTAATTTTTGATGGATTTTGGGGGAAATCAAACTCTTCATCTATAAAAAACCTAGTTGTTGTCATGAAAAGGAGAAAAAGAAAGAGAGAGACAGAGAGAGAGAGAGAGAGAGAGAGAGAGAAAGAGAGAGAGAGAGAGAGAAAAAAGAGAGAGAGAGAAAGAGAGAGGAGAGAAGGTAGAAAGAGAAGAGTGATTTGTGAAGAAAATAAAAAAAAGTTTTTGATTTCTTTCGACGAATCAAGACATCGATCAAGGAGCCTCTTTATTCTTCGCCAAGTTCTCCACATCAAGAGCAACAGGACAATCAATTTCAGCAATCAAACAGTCTAATTTCTCTATGCTTTTTATTTTATTTGCTTATTTTTGAACTTGTTATCATGAACTAAATTTTCTTTTACTAAGGCTAAGGTGTAGCCACTCTTTTGATGCAATATTCAGTATGATTATTTTTAAATTTTATTCATGAGGAGTATATAAATCTGATCTTAATGCTTTTAGATTACTGGCCATCTTCTAATTGATCTGATGAACATAGATGTTACGGACCAAGTACATCTATGTTAATTGCTTCTTGATTATATACCTTGTATTATGAATCAAATTAGAATTCATATGCATGCGGAAATTTTAGTACGCTTTGGACGTAGTGTATTTTAATTAGAGGGTTTCACAAAATCTAATGCATTAATATTTATTTAAATTATACCTAGACCAAAGGATAATTAATAAATATTAATAGTTTTGCTATGCCTGGACCAAAAGATAGTGAATAAATCAGGAGACTCCACCGTCAAATGAAATAAAATTAATCTAAAAATCTGAATATTGTATTGACTGAGTTGGTGAACTGATTGCCTTAGTAATCCATTACTTTTGAGTTTAAAACCCTAATAATTTATACTCTCTCTATTTTTTTTTAAAAAAATTAATTATTTTTTATTTTATTCTTTAATTTTTTATTCTCATAAATCGATCTTCTAAATAAAGTATAGGAAAGAGCTTTCAGTACTTATTTTTCAATCCTCTAGGGACGATACTCTACTCATTTACTTTATTACTTGATCGACCGGTGCACTTGCCATAGCTATAAATTAGCATGCAACAGTAAGTCAAAGAATATGCTCTTTTTCCTCCAATTAAAGTGTGTGTTATTTTTCTTTGATCGACGCTTTCTTCTTTTATCACCAATCGGATCATCTTTTCCAAATTCAACATTGAGACCATCCAATTCTCTAAGTACTTCACTTTCAGACATCCGATCAGGCGCCTCACCTTCTTCAATAGTGTCATCGAAGGAGCGTAAATCCCTTCTGTATGGATGGTTTCGATGGAGGAAACGTCGATGTCCCATATAGCTAAAGCTCCTTCGATGTGTCAATCTTCTAGACCGAATGTTTTTTCTACAAAACGAGCATGCTAGCTCACCTTTGGTACTTCAACCCGACATTAGGGCATAGGATGGAAGTCATTTATTATCCACAAAAATGCTGTGCGCATGGAGAATGACTCATTCAGCAAAGCATCAAAAGTTGGAACATCTTGAATGTTTCATAATTATTTCAGCTTAGCAATAAGAGGTTGCAAATAAACATCAATGTTGTTACCTACCTCCATCGATCCAGGGATGAGCACTATCACGAAAGCAAATGATTTTCATACACATCCATGGTGGCAGGTTGTAAACATGAATAAATACTGATCATACACTATGGACAGTATTCATATACTTGAACGGGTTGAAACCATCGCACGACAAACCCAACCTCACATTACGTATCTCTTGTGCGAAGTTAGGATATAATTTATTAAACTTCTTCCATGCCTCTCCGTCGACTGGATGTCTCAATGCATCATCTTTTGTTCGATCCTCTTTATGCCATCTCATGTTCTTCGATGTCTTTGTCAACATAAATAACTTTTATAGTTTGAAATCAAAGAAAAGTACCACATCAACTTTTAAGGTACATAAGTCGATGTGCCATCTTTATTCTATTTTCATCTTGATACACTGCACCTCGTGCACTCGTTGTAGTTGACATCTCCCTCCCAATAGAGCATGCAATCATTGAGACATGCATGTATCTTGGTATAAGTAAAACCCAACTGTTCAATAATCTTCGATGCCTCATTATTCTTCAGAATTCATGCATCATCCGAAAGAATGTCCTTCAAAAGCTCTAGTATGCAGTTTACTCCATTATTACTGAACCCGTTGGAGCATCTTGCATGATACAACTGGATTAAGAACTTAAGCTTTACCATCTTTTCACATCCGGGATATAATGAAATATTAGCATCCTTCATCAACTTATGGACCTTCTCCACATCCTCACTATTTGTCATTCACCAATTACAGGATCAGATATGGATGTAGATGCACCATCATTATGGCCAATAAATGAAAAAATATCACAAACCATTTGTTTCACTCTCCCTTTAGGTTGATCACTTCCTTGCGGCCTGCCCTTACCATGTTGGTCCCAATAAATTTCATAACCAACTTTAAAGTCATAAATAGTGAGATGATCATTGACATCTTGACAAGATAGCCATGGCCTACCCATACACTTTTTACAAGGATATTGGATCAGTCCATGGTCCCCAAATTTTTCTATAGCATAATTAATAAACTTTTGAAGTCCAGTCTTATATTATGGCGAGAGCCTACTAAACTTTATCCACCCCTTATCCATTTTAAAAATGATGATACTGCAAGTAAATTATGTGTGGAACTCAGATTAAATATCATTTTTAGATATACAATAAATGCATTCTATCACCAACTAATAGGTAAAGATAGGTCCTATCCCATTCAAAAATTATATTAATTCTATAAGTTTATTACAGTAATCAAATGATATGCAACAGAAATTGAATGAAATTTCGACAGCATTTTTCTTAGTTCTCCCGTGTAGAGAGATTAAAAGAAAAATACTGTCCAAAATTTTATTCGAAATCCTTAGTATACCGTTTGATTATTGCAATTACTTATAGAATTATTTATGATTTTTAAACTATCTATATTGGACAATCAATTAATCATTGTACATAATTCTCTAATTCATATAATTATATATAATTGTACGGATGTCGGAGATTATATATATTAATTAATTGACTGGTCTATCATTATATAATGCAACAAATAAAAGCAACAAGATATAAACATCTAGAAAATGTTATGTAATAAATTCTACAACATGAATTACATTCATAAATAATTAATGATGGCGGCAAGGTCAGATCCCTCTCTTCCTCTCTCAAGTATAGATCCGTTGGGTATTCGGATTCGGATTCAGTATCAGTAATTAAAATTATGTTTCGATCTGAATATCTAGATTTTGATCCGAACCCAACCCATTGACAGATGTAGTCTATAGCCATCGATATGGCACAGCCCAAGACTACCACGATGATACGATCCAAAAACTATGACATGTAGATAATTATAATATTTATAATATTTATTTTAAATATTTTATAAATTATTATAAATATACATGATTAATAAATAATATTATAAAATTAAAAAAAATATATACCTACGGCTATAGAGAGTGGGTCACACCGAAAGCTCCGAGGATCCTCGGTGATGATGCTAGAGAAGGACAATGGCATTAGAGGTAACTTGCAAAATAAAAGCAAGATAGTGAGATAGAGAAGAGAGAAAAAGAGGAAAGAGAGAGAGAGAGCAGGGACGTCGGGGATGGGGGGCTAGGAGGAGGGGGCACAGTGACAAGAGGCCGAAGGCTTTGCACTCGATCAGGCAGGGTCAGAATGGTGGGATTTCATGGGGGTCGAAGGAGGGTGGAGGGCTCATTGGAAGGAGGGTTTGGTTTTGCACCAGGATCGGAGGAGATAAGTGTAGGGGAGGTTTCACGAGGGCCGATGGAAGGTCGAGGGTGGATGGGGTTCGTCGAAGGGGATTTCACAGGAGACCGAGGGAGGGTCGGATGGAGGTTCACTGGAGGAGGGTTTCGCTGGGGGCCGAGGAAGGTCGGATGGAGGGGTGGGGGGGCGGGTGGGGCATGGTGGATGGTGGGGAGGGGCGGTCGAGGATGGGGGATGGAGAGGGAGGGGAAGGAGGGGCGACGCCGACAGGAGGGGGGAGGAGGGTCGACGCCGTTTGGGGGAGGAGGGGCGACGTCGTTGGGGGGGAGGAGGGGTGATGAGTGGCGACACTGGCCGAAGGGAGGAGGGGCGATGTCGATCGGGAGGGGAGGAGTGTTACGACGATAAAGAGAAGGAAGAGAGAGAAAGATCGAGCGTGCACGGAAGGAAAGAGAAAATTTGAAGATTTTTAATCTAACCTATGATAGCGATTATCGAATCATTATCATATATCTACAACAGAGATTATCAAACTACTGCCATAGATCTATGACAGCGGTTATCCAAAATTGCTGCCATAGATCTTTGGTAGCGGTTTTATAACCGCTGCTGTAGATCTATAGCAGCAATTTTTTATAACTACTGTCATAGGTGAAAATTAATTTTTTTTTTATTTTTTTTCTAAATATTATATAATTTTAAAATTTAATATCCATCTTCATCATTCATTATCTAAATAATTATCATTAGAGTATCGTCGCAAAAGATCGCCTCGATCTGATGGCCCTAGCTTCATCGATCAGAAAAATTTGATTTCGATGATCACGAACGATGATGCGATAATCTGATAGATGAAGATCTCTGATGGATCCAAAAATCTATAATAATGATCTTGATGATGTTTATAGCATATTATCAAAGTTTTACTTCAATCAGATATCATTATCATGGTCAATTTAGTACAGAATGATTTTAGTCGTTAAATTAGAAACAAGCGATCAAAGGATTAAACGACATCCGATTATGAGATAATTTTTTAGTTAAATGATCTTTCTTATCATTTTAAATATTTTATACAATGATGATAGTAAAATTTAAATTATTTTCGTATAAATTGTTCATGTTAAGCAGATATTGCAAAAGTATGAGCATAACAACCAGTGAAGTTTCAGAATGGTTATCATGAGACGTATAGTTTAGATCATTCTTCATCTCACAAGTTGAATTTTATAATCACCATCATAAAAAATGATTAAAGTAGTAGCCAAGATCATTTATAAAAAAAAAATCTCATAATCGAATATCATTTGATCCTTTGATCACTCGTTTATCATTTAACGGTCGAAACAATATATACTAAATTGACCAAGATAATGTTATTCGATTGAAGTGAAACTTTGATAGTATGCTACAAACATAATTGAGATCATCATTATAGGTTTTTGGATCCATCGAAGGTCTCCATCTATCAGATCATCGCATCATCATTCGTGATGGTCAAAATTAAATTTTTCTGATTGATGAAGCTAGGGCCATCAGATTGAGGTGATCTTTTGCGAAGATACTCTAATGATAATTATTTAGATAATAAATGATGAAGATGGGCATTAAATTTTAAAATTATATAATATTTAAATATATATATATATATATATATATATATATATATATATATATATATATATATATATGGCAGCGATTATAATTAACCACCACCTTAAATCAGATTATAGCAGCGGTTCCTACTAACCGCTGCTATAGGTCTGACTTATGACAGTGGTTATAATAAACTGCTGCTATAGATCGATCTATGATAGCGATTTTTTATAACCATTGTTATAGGTCCAACCTATGGCAGCGATTTTCAATAACCGCTGCTATATGTCGGACCTATGATAGCGGTTACAAAAATCATTATTATAGGTCCAACCTATGGCTAACGAAAATCGCTGCCATAGGAGCTATGGCAGTGGTTTCGAAAATCGCTGCCATAGGAGCTATGGTAGTGGTTTCGAAAATTGCTGCCATAGGAGCTATGGTAGCGATTTCAAAAATTATTGTCATAGGCTATTTTTGTAGTAGTATATGTACTATATTAATTTAATCATGTATTATATTTTTAGTTAATTATGTACCATATTAATTTAGTTATATATAGTTTTATTTAATTATGTATAGTATTCATTTAATTTTGCAGTATTCATTTAATTATGCATTATGTTAATTTAACTATATACAGTATTCATTTAACTATATGTATTATTTATTTAACTATGTACAATGTTTAATTAACTATATACTATGCTTAGTTAACTATATACAATATTGATTTAACCATGTGCAGTGTTTATTTAATTATATATTATATTAATTTAACTATATATCATATTTAATTAATTATACCATATGTTAATTTAACTGTATATAATATTTATTCAACTTTGTATTGTATTTATTTAATTATGTATCATATTAATTTAATTATATATCATATTTATTTAATTATATATCATATTAATTTAGCTATGTACAACATCTATTTAACCATGTACAATAGTAAATTAGCTATATACCATTTTAATTTAACTTATATCATGTTTAGTTAACTATGTACTATGATACCGTATGTTGGTGCAGAATTTGATTGACGTCGGATCGAGCTGGAGTGGAGGAGGACGAGGTCGCCGTCGGTGACCTATAAAATAAAATCTCGTCTAGAGTTGGTGATGGTGGCTCTGGTAGGATCCTCCGATGATCAAGTCAGCTCTTCTGACCAATAAAAATAGAGTACTCAGAACAAAGTTCGGTAGAGTTTTTAGAGGGAGAGAGGAGAGCTTAGAAAAAATATATCTGAAAGGCCCCTTTTATAGACGGAGCTTGAATGATGGAGACGACCATACCATTTGGTAGTGGATCGCTCGAGGCCACGTGAGGTTCGATATGGAGAGAGAGGTGTCGCCAGGCTGGTAGTGGCGGCCATGTCGTCCGACCGTGGGCTACATGGAACTTATTACGAAGAGAATGGTGTCGCTAGACTGATAGTGGTGGCTATATCATCCGATCGTGGACTGCATGAAGCTTATTATGGAGAGAGCGGTATTGTCAGACTGATAGTGACAGCCATATCATCCGATCGTGGGTTGCATAGGGCTTATTACGGAGAGAGTGGTGTTGTCAGACTGGTAGTGGCGGCCATGTAGTTCGATTGTGTGCCGCATGGGACTTGTTATGGAGAAAGTGATGTCGTCAGACTGGTAGTGATGGCCATATCGTCTGGTGGAAGCATGCATTCGGGGTTCGACTGTAAGAGTAATCCAAAATAAGATTGATCCCTATAGGAATTCGACTGCAAGAGCAATCCAGAAGGAGGTCGGCTCTCGGAGGAGTCCGAACTACAGGAGCGATCCAAAAAGAGTTCAGCTCCTAGAGAAATCTGGCTGAAGGAGAATTCTGAAAAGAGTTTGACTCTAGGAGGAGTCCGACTGTAGGAGCGATCCGAAAGAAGTTTGGCTTGATCATTGAGGAGTTCGATCGAAGCTCGACCGTTGAGAAGTTCGATTGAGGCTCGACCGTTGAGGAGTTTGGAGGAAGTTCGACTGCTGTAGGAGTCCGACTGAAGAAGAACCTCGGAGGGAGTTTGGCTTTCGTAGGAGTCCGACTGGAGGAGAACCTCGGAGGGAGTTCGGCTAGGGCTCGATCGCTAAGAAGTTCGGTCGGAGCTTGACCGCTGAGAAGTTCGACTGACTGAAGGAGTTTGACTAAGACTCATTTGTTGAAGCTCTTTTGTGACTACCGATTGCATTAGACTGAGCATCAGACTGAACTTCGACAGGTGTGGGGTTTATCCCCAATAATAGTCCCCCCACTCTCAAGTTCGAAACTCGAAGGAAGGGAGTAGAGAAAAGGTGACTGCTGAAGTCCTCTTTAGGGCTCTGCGCTAGTTCAGATTGAAGCTCGAAAAAGATCTCATCTTCAGCCAAAGTTGAAGTTGAGGCTCGGAAGAGATCTCATCTCCAGTCGAGGTTGAAGTTGAAGTTGAGGCTTGGGGGGATCTCATCTCCAGCCAAGGTTGAAGGAGATCTCATCTCCTACGGTCAAGGTAGAAGATTGAGCTCCCCAGGAGAGATCTTATCTCCAGCAGCCGAGGTTGAAGGTTGAGCTCCTCGGAGGAGATATTATCTCCAACAGCCGAGGTTAAAGGTTGAACTCCTCGGGGGAGATCTTATCTCCTACAACTGAGGTTGGCCGATCGCTCGGAAGAGATCTTATCTCTGATCGAGGTTGAAGCTTGGAAAGATCTTATCTCCAGCTGAGGTTGAAGTTGAAGTTGAGGCTCGGGGGGATCTCGTCTCCAGCTGAGGTTGAAGGAGAACTCATCTCCTACGGTCGAGGTCGAAGGTTGAGCTCCTCGAGGGAGATCTTATCTCCAATAGTTGAGGTCGAAGGTTGAGCTCTCGGGGGAGATATTATCTTCAACAGCCATGGTTAAAGGTTGAACTCCTCGAAGGAGATCTTATCTTCTGCAGCTGAGGTTGGCTCGATTGCTCAGAAGAGATCTTATCTTTGGCCAAGGTTGAAGCTCGGAAAAGATTTTATCTCCGACAGTCGAGGTTGAAGCTTGGAGGAATCTTATCTCATGCAGTCGAGGTTGGCCCGATCGCTCGAAAGAGATCTTATCTCTAGTCGAGGTTGACTCGGGCGCTCAGAAGAATCCTATCTCTAGCCGAGGTTGAAGCTTGGGGAGATCTTATCTCTTGCAGTCGAGGTTGAAGCTTAGGGGGAGATCTCATCTCCTGCAGCCGAGGTTGGCCCGATGGCTCGAAGAGATCTTATCTCTAACCGAGATTGACTCGGATGCCGAGAGAGATCTTATCTCTGACTGAGGCTGAAGCTCAGAGAGAGATCTTATCTCCTATAGTCGAGGTTGGTTCGGTCACTCGAAAGAGATTCTTATCTCTAGCTGAGGTTGAGGCTCGGGAAGATCTTATCTTCTGCAGTCGAGGTTGAAGGTCAGGAGAGATCTTATCTCCTACAATCGAGGTTGGCCCGATCGCTTGGGAGAGATCTCATCTCTAGTCGAGGTTGACTCGGATGCTTAAGAGAAATCTTATCTCTGACCGAGGTTGAAGCTCAGGAGAGATCTTATCTCCTACAGCCGAGGTTGGTCCGGTCGCTCGGAAGAGATCTTATCTCTTGCCGAGGTTGACTCAGGCGCTCGGAAGAGATCTTATCTCTAGCCAAGGCTGAAGCTCGAAAGAGATCTTATCTCCTACAGCCGAGATTGGCTTGATCGCTTGGGAGAGATCTTATCTTTAGCCAAGGTTGAAGCTCGAAGGAGATCTTATCTCTTGCTGGCAAAGATCTTGAAGCTTGGTCTTCGACTTTGCTCATGTTAGGATGAGGTTCTCCTCTTATTTCTAATAGACTGTGGAGGCACATAAAGGCCATTGTCAGGACCTCTCCCTCTATCTCATCTAAAATGAATGAGGCCTTCGATTTTGCTCACATTAGAATGAGGTTTCTCCCTGTTCCTAACGGACAGTGGGGCCACATAAGGGCCATTGTCAGGGCCTCTCCCCCCATCTCGTCTAAAATGAATGAGGCCTTCGACTTTGCTCACATTAAGATGAGGTTCTTCTCCTATTCCTAATGGGCTATGGGGGCACGTAAGAATCGTTGTCAGGTCCTCTCTCCCCATCTCGTCTAAAATGAATGAGGCCTTCGACTTTGCTCGCGTTAGGACGAGGTTCTCCTTCTATTTCTAATGGACTGTGGGGGCACATAAGGGCCGTTGTCAGGGCCTCTCCCCCCATCCCATCTAAAATGAATGAGGCCTTCGACCGTCGAGGTTGAAGAAGATTTTATCTTCTGTAGAGGCTTGGGAGAGATCTTATCTCCTACAATCGAGGTTGAAGGTTGAGCTCGGAGGAGATCTTATCTTCTGCAGTCGAGGTTGAAGGTTGAACTCCTCAAGGGAGATCTTATCTCCAGCAGTCGAGGTTGAGGCTCGGAGCAGATCTTATCTCCAACGGTCGAGGTTGAAGGTTGAGCTCGGGAGAGATCTTATCTTCTGTAGCCGAGGTTGAGACTTGAGGGAGATCTTATCTCTTATTGGCGAAAACCTCGAAGCTCGGTCTTCGACTTTGCTCATGTTAGGATGAGGTTCTCCTCCTATTCCTAACACGGCCACTTTCGATCATTTCTTTTCTGTCATCACATAATTCTTGCATTAGAAAATAATAATGCTGAAATGAAGGAGTTTTATTGAAGGTAGATTACTGGTAATACATCCTTAGGTTTTCTGAGTTCCAAGGTTGTGGAAGCATTATCCCTTCGAGCTCCTTCGGGCGATAAGTTTTGGGCCGGATGACCTCCACCACTTCATATGGATCTTCCCAATTTGTGACAAGCTTCTCTTGGCTCTGAGGTTGAGAGACGGTGATTCGTCGGAGCACTAAGTCTCCCATCCTGAATGTCTTGCTTCTAACTCTGGAGTTGTAGTACCGGGCTATCTTTCGTCTGTAGGCTGCCATCCGGATGTGGCTTTCTTTCTTTTTTCTTTTAGTAGATCGAGGTTAACTCTGAGGTCCTATGGGCTGTGCTGCTCGTTGAAGGCCATGACTCGTGCTGACGAAAGCTTAAGCTCAATCGGGATGACTGCCTCCATGCCAAAGGCCAAGGCGAATGGTGTTTTTTCGGTTGGCAACCTTTGTATAGTTCGGTACGCTCAGAGGACATGGTAGAGTTCGTCCATCCAGGCCTCCTATGCTTTGTCGAGCCTTATCTTAATGCCTTACAGTAGAGTTCGACTGGTCACTTCAACTTTTCCATTGGCCTGTGGGTGAGCCACCGATATAAAGTGGTGGGAGATGTTTAGATTTTCATAGAACTCAGTGAACCTCGCCCCAGCGAACTATCGTCCATTATCGGTTATGAGAGTTTGGGGTAGACCAAACCGACAAACTATCAACTTTCAGATGAAGTCCTATACCCTAGCCTCGATAATCTTCGCTAGTGGTTTGGCTTCGACCCACTTGGTGAAATAGTTGATCGTGATCAGGAGAAACTTTCACTATCCAGATACCATCGAAAAAGAATCAAGTATGTTCATTCTCCATTGCGCAAATGGCCAAGGTGCACTTAGCGGAGTAAGCTCGAAGGTCGACTGCCTTTGTACGTTTGCATTCTTCTGATAGTGGTCGTATTTCTTAACATACTCCATGATATCATGAAATAAGATCGGTCAATAGTATCCTTGCCGAAGTAGTTTTTATGATAGGAACCTAGCTCCTACGTGACTTCCATAAAGTCCCTCATGCACCTTCCACAACATGAGGTCAGCCTCTGAAGGTCGGAGATATTTTAGCTGCGAGAGCGAGTACGATCTCTTATGCAACCTGCTCTCGTACAAAACATACCGGGAGGCTTGATTTCTGAGTTTTCAAGCTTCTTTCAGATCATGAGGAAGGACTCCCTCCTTGAGGTAGGCAACCAACGGGTCAATCCAGCTCGGCTCAAACTCTATCTTCAGAATGACCTGGGATTCCTCTAGGCTTGGGCACTTCAGAGTCTCCAAAAATACTTCTTTGGGCAGTTCGGCTAGGGCTGAAGTGGCCAACATGGAGAGAAGATCGGCTCTTGCATTTTCTGCCCTTGAAATCTATCGAATGCCAAAACTGTCAAAGGTCGGAGTCAAATCCTTCACTTTTTTAAGGTATTTCATCATGCTTTCCTTCCGCGCTTTGTAGCTACCATTAACTTGGCCGACCACTAACTGAAAATCACTGTAGACTTGAGTCGATCTATTTTTAATTCTCTTGCTATTTTTAATTCGATAATCAGTACTTTATATTCGGTCCCATTATTGATCGTAGAAAATTCAAAGCATAGCGCATACTCAGCGACGACTCCCTTGGGGCTGACCAAGACCAACCCCACACCAGCTCCAGTGGAGTTGGACGAATCGTCCACGTGTAGAGCTCAAAAGTCTTCAAAAAGATCGGCACTTTTCTTGAGGAGGTTCGGCCGTGATAGCAGGGCATCGATCTCGTTCTATTCAAGCTCGGCTTCAACTAGAATGGTGCATTCTAACACAAAATCTATCAATATCTAGGCCTTGATCGATGGCCGGGGTCGATAGTTGATGTCAAACTCTGTGAGCTTGATTGCCCATTTTGCTATTCTTTCGAAAGCGTTCGTTTGGTGAAGGACTATTTTTATTGGTTGGTCCATGAGGATTGTTATGGTGTGCTCCTAAAAATAAGGTCGGAGTCTTTTGGCAGCAATTAGAAAAGAGTAAGTTAATTTTTCTAGCCTAGAGTACCTGATCTCTACATCCTTTAGGATCCGACTTACGTAGTAGATCGATCGCTGCATCTTCGCTTCTTTCTTAACCAGGACTGCCGTTAGGGCCACCAAAAAGACTGCTAGGTATAGGAATAATTTTTCTCTGAATTTGGGCTTTGCTAGCAATGGAGGTGAGCCGAGGTAGTTTTTAAGCTCCTCGAACGTCCGTTGGCACTCCGTCGTCCAGTAGAAGTTCTTTGGTTGCCTAAGAATTTGAAAGAAGGGCGTACATCATTCGACCGACCTTAAAATAAAGTGATTTAGGGATGCCACTTTCTCAGTCAGGTGCTGGACTTCTTTGATCATTTTTGGAGCGGTCATCTCCTAAATGGCCCAGACTTTCTTGAGGTTTGCTTCAATCTCGTGCCTCGACATCATGAACCTCAGAAACTTTTCGAAGGTCACACCAAAGGTGCACTTGATCGAGTTCAGTTTCATCTTGTGCTTCCTGAGTGCGCCGAAGATCTCTTCAAGGTCAGCAAGGTGATCTGTAGAAGCTTAGCTTTCTACGAGCATGTCATCCACGTACACCTCCATGTTGCAGTAGATATGCTCCTTGAAGATCTTATTGACCAGATACTGGTATGTTGCCCCTATATTTTTGAGTCCAAAGGGCATGACCCTATAACAATAAAGACCATAGTCAGTAACAAAAGCAATTTTCTTCTCATCCTCAAGTGCCATCCGTATCTGGTTATAACCAAAGAAGACGTCCATGAAGGTGAGGAGCTCATGGCCTGAGGTTGCATCCACCAATTGATCAATCCTGGGTAGAGGATAGCTGTTCTTCGGGCAGATCTTGTTCAGCCTTTTGAAGTCAATGCACATCCTCCACTTGTTGTTCGTCTTTTTGACGAGGACCACGTTTGAGACTTAGGTCGGATAATTAACCTCCCGGATGAATCCGATTTTAAGGAGCTTTTCTACTTCTTCAGCGATTGCTTTCTGCCTCTCTGGGGTGTGGTGGCGCATCTTTTCTTTTATTGATCAATGCTTTGGATCAACGGTCAGTTGATGTTCCATGACCTCGATGTTGATTTCCAGCATATCCACTGGGGTCCAGGCGAAGACATCCGCATTTCGTCTGAGGAAGACAACGAGTTGCTTCCGAACCTCATCTCCTAAGTTGGAGCCAATCTACACCGCGTGCTCCACGTTCTCATTGTTTAAGGGTACAGAGATGAGGTCCTCCATAGGCTCGTCCTGCTCTTCAGTGAGGTCGTCGCGGACATCCAGTCCGTCAATAAGATAAGGGTCGGACCGCTCTTTCTTATGTAGGATGATTGAGTAGCAGTGCCTCGCCAGAGCTTGATCTTTTCTGATCTCTCCGATCTTGTGACTTATCGAAAACTTCATATTTAAATAGTAGGTTGATACCACCATCCGAAGTGCATTTAGATCAGGTCGGCCAAGAATAGTATTATAGACGGATGGAGTCCTTACGACTAGAAAATTGACCTGCACCTTAGCCAATTTCAGGCGCTGCCCTGCAGTCACAGTCAAAGTTATTATGCCCTCAATTGTACAGTATTGCCAGTGAATCCTACGAGCGGGGAGTTCATAGGCCCCAAGCGATCATTGGATAAGGATATTTTCGAGAAGGCATCGTAAAACAATACATCGACCGAACTTTCATTATCCATCAAAATGCGGCGTACATCATAGTCGAAAATATTAAAGAGATTACAACCGTATCATTGTGCGAAAACTGGACCCCCTGGGCATCCATCTCGATAAAGGTCACGGGTTTCTCGGTCCTCTATCTCTTCATCGATCCCTCGGATCCGCTGGCCTTTCCTTATTGAAGTCCTCCCAAGATGGTATTGATGACGCTGAGAGGTGGTCGATCTTTTTATTGGTCCTCCCCTCTTGGTGGTTCAAGCCGCGGTAACACCCTCGATCGATCTTCCTGCCCTTCAGGCCGTCTTTGTAGGAATCAGCTAAGTCTACCTCACCTGACGAGCTCTTCGATCTCGTCCTGGAGTTGGATGTACTCCTCAGTATCGTGACCATGATCACGATGATAAAGGTAGAACTTGTTGGGATTGCGCTTGTTGGGATGGGAGTGCATCCTCTCCGATCTTAGAAGTTGTTTCCTGATTTTCATCAGTACTTGAGTTTTCGAAGCGTTAAGGGGGGCGTAGTTGTGAAATCTTCATTGGAGAGAACCTCGGTGTTGGGGAGAACCTCGGCGTGCCCTTCCATCGGAGCTTCCTTGCCTCCGAGCCCGGGGGGAGTTCGGGCTTACTTGCACCTAGAAGAAGTCCGAGAACGTGGTCGAGCTTCACTCAGCTTTCCTTCTTCGATGGGCCTGCCCGATCTGCCGATTCGCCGCTCACCACAGGCTTCATCATCCTTGGCCTTAAAGGTCTCTTCAGTCCGAGCATAACCTTCAACCCGAGCTAGCATGTCAGAAAAGTCCCTGGGATACTTTTTTTTAGAAAGAACAGTAGAACATTCTTTTGGAGGCCATCCTTGAGAGTGGCCATGGTGACTGATTGGTCTAGATTCCGGACCTCCAATGCAATGGTATTAAATCAGATGATATAAATCCGAATGGATTCTCCCTCCTTCTGCTTGATGGTCAGAGAATTCGAGCCTCAACACGGACATCGACTGCTGATGAAGTGGGCTACGAATTGATAGCTTATCTAATCAAATGATAAGATGGTACTCGGCTTAAGCATCGAGTATCAATTTCTGGCGGCTTTCTTAAGGGTAGAGAAGAAAGCCTGGCATAAAATAGCGTCTAGCGCACCATGGAGCAACATCATTATTCGAAAGATTTCTAGATGGTCGATCGGATCGGTGGTCTCATCATAACTCTCAAACTATGGAAGTTTGAAGTTCGACGGGATCGGTTCCTGCATAATTTTCTG
>QRFJ01000693.1:45449-465834 GCA_006176705.1 Cocos nucifera
GATCATGAGGAAGGACTCCCTCCTTGAGGTAGGCAACCAACGGGTCAATCCAGCTCGGCTCAAACTCTATCTTCAGAATGACCTGGGATTCCTCTAGGCTTGGGCACTTCAGAGTCTCCAAAAATACTTCTTTGGGCAGTTCGGCTAGGGCTGAAGTGGCCAACATGGAGAGAAGATCGGCTCTTGCATTTTCTGCCCTTGAAATCTATCGAATGCCAAAACTGTCAAAGGTCGGAGTCAAATCCTTCACTTTTTTAAGGTATTTCATCATGCTTTCCTTCCGCGCTTTGTAGCTACCATTAACTTGGCCGACCACTAACTGAAAATCACTGTAGACTTGAGTCGATCTATTTTTAATTCTCTTGCTATTTTTAATTCGATAATCAGTACTTTATATTCGGTCCCATTATTGATCGTAGAAAATTCAAAGCATAGCGCATACTCAGCGACGACTCCCTTGGGGCTGACCAAGACCAACCCCACACCAGCTCCAGTGGAGTTGGACGAATCGTCCACGTGTAGAGCTCAAAAGTCTTCAAAAAGATCGGCACTTTTCTTGAGGAGGTTCGGCCGTGATAGCAGGGCATCGATCTCGTTCTATTCAAGCTCGGCTTCAACTAGAATGGTGCATTCTAACACAAAATCTATCAATATCTAGGCCTTGATCGATGGCCGGGGTCGATAGTTGATGTCAAACTCTGTGAGCTTGATTGCCCATTTTGCTATTCTTTCGAAAGCGTTCGTTTGGTGAAGGACTATTTTTATTGGTTGGTCCATGAGGATTGTTATGGTGTGCTCCTAAAAATAAGGTCGGAGTCTTTTGGCAGCAATTAGAAAAGAGTAAGTTAATTTTTCTAGCCTAGAGTACCTGATCTCTACATCCTTTAGGATCCGACTTACGTAGTAGATCGATCGCTGCATCTTCGCTTCTTTCTTAACCAGGACTGCCGTTAGGGCCACCAAAAAGACTGCTAGGTATAGGAATAATTTTTCTCTGAATTTGGGCTTTGCTAGCAATGGAGGTGAGCCGAGGTAGTTTTTAAGCTCCTCGAACGTCCGTTGGCACTCCGTCGTCCAGTAGAAGTTCTTTGGTTGCCTAAGAATTTGAAAGAAGGGCGTACATCATTCGACCGACCTTAAAATAAAGTGATTTAGGGATGCCACTTTCTCAGTCAGGTGCTGGACTTCTTTGATCATTTTTGGAGCGGTCATCTCCTAAATGGCCCAGACTTTCTTGAGGTTTGCTTCAATCTCGTGCCTCGACATCATGAACCTCAGAAACTTTTCGAAGGTCACACCAAAGGTGCACTTGATCGAGTTCAGTTTCATCTTGTGCTTCCTGAGTGCGCCGAAGATCTCTTCAAGGTCAGCAAGGTGATCTGTAGAAGCTTAGCTTTCTACGAGCATGTCATCCACGTACACCTCCATGTTGCAGTAGATATGCTCCTTGAAGATCTTATTGACCAGATACTGGTATGTTGCCCCTATATTTTTGAGTCCAAAGGGCATGACCCTATAACAATAAAGACCATAGTCAGTAACAAAAGCAATTTTCTTCTCATCCTCAAGTGCCATCCGTATCTGGTTATAACCAAAGAAGACGTCCATGAAGGTGAGGAGCTCATGGCCTGAGGTTGCATCCACCAATTGATCAATCCTGGGTAGAGGATAGCTGTTCTTCGGGCAGATCTTGTTCAGCCTTTTGAAGTCAATGCACATCCTCCACTTGTTGTTCGTCTTTTTGACGAGGACCACGTTTGAGACTTAGGTCGGATAATTAACCTCCCGGATGAATCCGATTTTAAGGAGCTTTTCTACTTCTTCAGCGATTGCTTTCTGCCTCTCTGGGGTGTGGTGGCGCATCTTTTCTTTTATTGATCAATGCTTTGGATCAACGGTCAGTTGATGTTCCATGACCTCGATGTTGATTTCCAGCATATCCACTGGGGTCCAGGCGAAGACATCCGCATTTCGTCTGAGGAAGACAACGAGTTGCTTCCGAACCTCATCTCCTAAGTTGGAGCCAATCTACACCGCGTGCTCCACGTTCTCATTGTTTAAGGGTACAGAGATGAGGTCCTCCATAGGCTCGTCCTGCTCTTCAGTGAGGTCGTCGCGGACATCCAGTCCGTCAATAAGATAAGGGTCGGACCGCTCTTTCTTATGTAGGATGATTGAGTAGCAGTGCCTCGCCAGAGCTTGATCTTTTCTGATCTCTCCGATCTTGTGACTTATCGAAAACTTCATATTTAAATAGTAGGTTGATACCACCATCCGAAGTGCATTTAGATCAGGTCGGCCAAGAATAGTATTATAGACGGATGGAGTCCTTACGACTAGAAAATTGACCTGCACCTTAGCCAATTTCAGGCGCTGCCCTGCAGTCACAGTCAAAGTTATTATGCCCTCAATTGTACAGTATTGCCAGTGAATCCTACGAGCGGGGAGTTCATAGGCCCCAAGCGATCATTGGATAAGGATATTTTCGAGAAGGCATCGTAAAACAATACATCGACCGAACTTTCATTATCCATCAAAATGCGGCGTACATCATAGTCGAAAATATTAAAGAGATTACAACCGTATCATTGTGCGAAAACTGGACCCCCTGGGCATCCATCTCGATAAAGGTCACGGGTTTCTCGGTCCTCTATCTCTTCATCGATCCCTCGGATCCGCTGGCCTTTCCTTATTGAAGTCCTCCCAAGATGGTATTGATGACGCTGAGAGGTGGTCGATCTTTTTATTGGTCCTCCCCTCTTGGTGGTTCAAGCCGCGGTAACACCCTCGATCGATCTTCCTGCCCTTCAGGCCGTCTTTGTAGGAATCAGCTAAGTCTACCTCACCTGACGAGCTCTTCGATCTCGTCCTGGAGTTGGATGTACTCCTCAGTATCGTGACCATGATCACGATGATAAAGGTAGAACTTGTTGGGATTGCGCTTGTTGGGATGGGAGTGCATCCTCTCCGATCTTAGAAGTTGTTTCCTGATTTTCATCAGTACTTGAGTTTTCGAAGCGTTAAGGGGGGCGTAGTTGTGAAATCTTCATTGGAGAGAACCTCGGTGTTGGGGAGAACCTCGGCGTGCCCTTCCATCGGAGCTTCCTTGCCTCCGAGCCCGGGGGGAGTTCGGGCTTACTTGCACCTAGAAGAAGTCCGAGAACGTGGTCGAGCTTCACTCAGCTTTCCTTCTTCGATGGGCCTGCCCGATCTGCCGATTCGCCGCTCACCACAGGCTTCATCATCCTTGGCCTTAAAGGTCTCTTCAGTCCGAGCATAACCTTCAACCCGAGCTAGCATGTCAGAAAAGTCCCTGGGATACTTTTTTTTAGAAAGAACAGTAGAACATTCTTTTGGAGGCCATCCTTGAGAGTGGCCATGGTGACTGATTGGTCTAGATTCCGGACCTCCAATGCAATGGTATTAAATCAGATGATATAAATCCGAATGGATTCTCCCTCCTTCTGCTTGATGGTCAGAGAATTCGAGCCTCAACACGGACATCGACTGCTGATGAAGTGGGCTACGAATTGATAGCTTATCTAATCAAATGATAAGATGGTACTCGGCTTAAGCATCGAGTATCAATTTCTGGCGGCTTTCTTAAGGGTAGAGAAGAAAGCCTGGCATAAAATAGCGTCTAGCGCACCATGGAGCAACATCATTATTCGAAAGATTTCTAGATGGTCGATCGGATCGGTGGTCTCATCATAACTCTCAAACTATGGAAGTTTGAAGTTCGACGGGATCGGTTCCTGCATAATTTTCTGCAAAAAAGGAGGATCGATACAAATGTCATTACCGTATGAGGAGGGAGTGTGACGGAGCTCTTCGATTCGTTGGCTCATTTCTAAGAACTTTTGATCCAAGAGATCTTCACGGTCCTTGATTTCTAGGATTTTTTGATGGAATGGGTGCAAAGCTTCCCCATAGGTCGAGTCATAGTTTGAGTAGAGGCCCTCCATCATCTGCTTTCCCTTTTTGAGGATCAGAGGTCGGGTAGCTCAAGTCGACCATTTTTGGATCAGACCATAGGGCTCTGGAGAATCCTGTGCCGACCAAATTGGTGCCAGGGCCTACCAATGCATGGTCTGCATCGCCTCCGTGAGGCCACGAACCTATTGGATAAGCAGGTTGAACTGCTCTGCATCTACCGTGGCTATAGATAGAATCTGAATTGCTGGGGCTGAAGCGGAAGCAGATAAATTTGGATGGGATCGAGTCGCAGAGGCCATCGATCATCGGGTCAAAGCTCTCTTGGAAGGCATTTTCTCTTGGAAAAGAACTTTAGAGAGGAAGAAAGGAGATCTCTAGAGAGGAAAGAGAGGGGTCATCACTAAGCACTCCTTTAAAAATAAGGAAACCTCAGAGGCAGAGGTCCTTTCTCTAGCGCCAATTCTATTGGTGCAGAATTTGGTTGATGTTGGATCGAGCTGGAGTGAAGGAGGATGAGGTCGCCGTCGGTGACCTACAAAATAAATTTCCATCTGGAGTCGGTGGTGATAGCTCTGGCAGGATCCTCCGATGATCAAGTTAGCTCTTCTGGCCAACAGAAATGGAGTACTCAGGAGAAAGTTCATAGATTTTAAAGGAGGAGAGGAGAGCTTAGAGAAAATATATCTGGAGGATCCCTTTTATAGATAGAGCTTGAATGATGGAGATGACCATATCGTTTGGTAGCGGGCCGCTCGAGGCTACGTGGGGTTAGGTACGGAGAGAGAGGTATCGTCAGACTGATAGTGACGGTCATGTCGTCCATTTATGGGCTGCATGGGGCTTATTATGGACAAAGCAGTATCGTCAGACTGGTAGTGACGATCATATCATCCGATCGTGGGTCGTATGAGACTTATTACGAAAAGAGCGGTATCGTCAGACTGGTAGTGGTGGTCATGTCGTCAGATCGTGGGCCACATAGGGCTTGTTATGGAGAGAGTGGTGTCGTCAGATTGATAGTGGCGGTCATGTCGTCCGATCATGGGCTGCATGGGGCTTATTATAGAGAGAACGGATTGCTAGACTGGTAGTGGCGGCCATGTCATCTGGTGGAAGCATGCGTTTGGGGTCCGACTGTAAGAGTAATTCAGAATAAGGTTGGCTCCTGTAGGAATCCGACTGTAAGAGCAATCTGAAAGGAGGTTGGCTCTCGGAGAAGTCCGAACTACAGGAGCGATCTAGAAGAAGTTCGGCTCCTGGAGGAGCCCGAACTACAGGAGCGATCCGAAAAGAATTCAGCTCCTGGAGGAATCTGACTGAAGAAGAATTCTAGAAGAAGTCCGACCCTAGAAGGAGTCCGACTGCAAGAGTAATCCAAAAGGAGTTCAGCTCGATCGCTGAAGAGTTCGGTCAGAGCTCGGCCACTGAAGAGTTCGGAGGGAGTTCGACTGCTGTAGGAGTCCAACTGGAGGAGAACCTTGGAGGAAGTTCGGCTTTCATAGATGTCCGACTAAAGGAGAATCTCGAAGGAAGTTCGGCTCTTGTAGGAGCCCGACTGGAGAAGAACCTCGGAGAGAGTTCGGCTAGGGCTCAATCGCTGAGGAGTTCGGTCGGCTGAAGAAGTTCGGCTAAGGCTCGTCCGCTGAAGCTCTTCCGTGACTACCAGTTGCATTAGGCTGAGCATCAGACTGGACTTTGGCAGTTGCAGAATTTATCTCCAACATTGTAGATTGTGGAATGCATATACTAATGTTTTCAGAGCTATAATAGTTCGTATGGACACATAAAAAATTGGTCCTCTATTTGAACCTATGGCATAGTAGGGGTCGGCCCATGAATCACTCCTGGCATAGGGATTGTTCCATGAAGTGCCCCTTATAGCATGCTAGGCCAAAAATAGTGTGCCAACATCTTTTCTAGTTTTAATTCATTAAACGGTTTAATTCATGCATCATTGGAAAAATTATTTGCCCTGTTTGAGTTGGATCTTTTATCAAATTTCTTTTCTGGTGCACTGGCTAAAGCCCACTTGCTAATCTTAAATTTTGGATGTCTCATAATTTATTGACAGTAAATATGAGTCAAGATTGGCTTTCTCCTTTTCAAGCAAGAGTAATGAACATGAGCAATAATACATTTGGCTTAATAACAAATCTTTATTCAGTAAATAATAATAATTCAAAGCCATAATTAAGAAGCAAGAGATCAAGGGCATATATTTCTTTCCATAGTATAATCAGCTAAAAAAGTAACAAGCAACAACATTATACAATATGAGCTACCTCAATATATATTTCTTTTCACATCAATAACCAACGAAGAGAAGAGCTCGATAGGCAGCCTTCCCTCTCCCTTGACAATCAATGTCTTAGCCCTTTCAGACATTTTGACCACTTTCAAGTCCTTAAAATTCTCTGGTCTCAATTCTAGAACCTCTTTCGGCAGCGCACGATCAAGCACTGAAATAAGGTAGGAGCAGAAACCCTTAGTGATCTCTGAGTCGGTGTTGGTAGCAAACTACATGCAGTCAAGATCATCTAACATGGCCATGATATAGACTTGTGGGATGCAGCCCATGATGCAGTTGGAGGACACCTATGCCATCTTGGGAAGGGTCGGATGGCGGAGGTGTAGGCGAAAAGGTGCTTCATGCGATCGATTAGCTCAGGAATGGATCAGAACTTGTTAAGGAGGCAGCAGAGGCAAAAGATGGGGAGGTCGACGGGGGCCTCCTAGACGGAGATGGCAGAGTAGGCGAGAAAAGAGCCGAGCTTAGGGAAGAGGCGGGAGCAAGTTTGGGGGTTTGGAAGTAACATGCGGTGAGGTAGAGCAGCTCCACCATGGCCGACATCTTATGGAGAAGAACAAAGAAGAACCAAGGTTAGGGATCGAGTTAAAAAGCCTTATAATGAGAGCAACGGTACACAGTTAATTAAACATAGTATACAGTTAAATTAATATGGCACACAATTAAATAAATACTATATATAGTTAAATTAATATAATATATAGTTAAATGAACATGATACATAGTTAACTGAATACTGCACATAGTTAAATGAATACTATACTAATTAAATTAATATAATATATAATTAAATAAATACTATACAGTAAAATGAACACTGTATAAAGTTAAATGAAAACTATATATAATTAAATTAATATGATATATAGTTAAATTAATATATTACATAGTTAAATGAATATTGTACGTAGTTAAATTAATACTTTATATAGTTAATTGAATATAGTACACCGTTAATTAAATATATTATATATAGTTAAATGAATAATACACATGGTTAAATAAATACTGTACATAGTTAAATTAATATATTATACAATTAAATGAACACTGGATAGTTAAATAAACATGATACATAGTTAAACAAAAACTATATATAGTTAAATTAATATGGTATACGTTAACTAAACATAGTATATGATTAAATTAATATGGTGCACAGTTAAATAAATACTGTACATAGTTAAATGAATACTATACATAGTTAAATGGATACTATATATAGTTAATTAAATATAATATATAGTTAATTAAATATTATGAGAGGAATAGCTCATGTGGAAGAGAGAGAATAAATATGGAGGATATTTTTATCCTTCATGGATTTAAAGTTATGAGGTCATTTAATAATAGACTGATTGTTATAAAGATAAATGATAATTTCAATATTTTATAAAAAAATAATGATATTAAAATGTATTTTATTATTATAATATAAAAGAATGGACTCACAAAGCTTTAGTCAATAAAAATATTTTGTTAGAGTAGAGTCGAAAAGGAAACCATAAGTTAATTACCTGTATAAAATATATATGCACGCGCATATGTGTGCGTGTGTTTGTGGGCATGCGCATACTACATAGTATGGTGGATTCCAAATCACTTGGGACATCTACGATTTTGCTAACGATTTATTGTATTTTTCAATCAGGTCTGACTATTTATTTGTGAAAGTCAAGAAATATTGCATGTCTGATTATTTGGGGGAGAAAAATTCTCATCTGATCAGTCACTAGATTGACATGTCGAATTTGCAGATCGAGTGCAGATCAGCCAATCTCGGTCTGCCAATGAGTCAGGTTACAGTGAAGGATCCTCAATTGTTATTAGGTCATAAAGAGAAGATTATATAGTTTATAATTTATATTTATGTAAGAGTTTTTGGATCATTGATCCAATAGCTTGGATCTAAAAATAGTAATGATTTGCAGCATAAATTATCCAAAATATTTGAAAAAAATAATATTACTTAATATAAAACCCTGGGCATGTGCCTTAATGGGTCAGTAGGTTGGCGGGTCGGCTTTGGGTCAGCTACTATGGGTCTTGGTAGATGAGATCAAGATCCATAGTATTTATTTATTTATATTTTTTGGGTAAGACAAATCTATGAGACGTCTAAACACCGTGGAAGAAGCATCCGCCATGACAGGGTAAGCAAGATCTTGAGGTAAATTAGAGCCCTCGATCGTTTCTGTCTGGCTGGTTGAAGCTTCCTTTGCCAAGTAATCGGCAACTTGGTTCCGTCCTCCAAGTTTGTGGTTGCAATGAAACTACCGAAGCAACTTTGATATTCCGAATGGCTGGGGAGTAGCTGGCGGTGGCCCATTTCCATCATGTCGGCCTAGCCGTCTCAGCGACTTCGGTGGGTCTAAGAGGCAATCGGCGAACCATCTCGCTGCCGCCCTAATTCCCACGCAGAAAAATTATACTTTATTAGCTCTTCATCAAATATCTACCCTGCCGCTGGGCCAAGCCTACATCACGGCGCCGCGTAAATCTCGCGTCCGGATGTCTGTTAGACGTGTCGCTCTGTCATAGGCCATCATGACGTGCCACTGAGCCACTGGCCCCGCAAATGTGGCGGGTCCTACATTTTCTAAGGTGCGCGCGCCAGAGGCCCGCCCATCCTTCCCTTTCGGATGCGACATCTGGTGGCGGTAACTGCCTCCCGAACCCTTTCTCTATAAGTATCGCCCACGCCCTCCCCTGCGACGGGAACCTCTTTCTCTCTACCATTTTCCATGGAGCCCGGCGATCAGGTGCTTCGTCCCCTAACTCCAATCCAATCCTCTCCTCTTTCTTCTCCTCCTCCTACTATCTCTCCTTCCTCCTCTGTTTCGATGGAGACGGCGAGGAATCGCCATTCCGGTCCCTTCATGGGATTTGGAGCACTCTCTGCTTCCAAGCCCCATCCTTCTCCGCCTCTCGAACCTGAGATGGAGTCGTTCGGGGAAATCCCGGACTTCTCCGCCCAACCTCCTCCTCCTCCTCATCCTGGACCCTACCCTCCGGGGCCTTCGTCGTCGTCGTCGTTATCGTCTGGGGATGGGGCCGGTGGAGAGAGAGTGGGGATCCCTCGGCCTCTGGAGGCTCTCCAGAGCGCGCCAATCCCACCCTTCCTCTCCAAGACATATGAGCTTGTGGATGATCCCTCTCTGAATCCGCTTATCTCGTGGGGTTCTACTGGGAAGAGCTTCGTGGTGTGGGATCCCGTCGAGTTTGCGAGGGCCGTTCTGCCTCGGAACTTCAAGCACAACAATTTCTCCAGTTTTGTCCGCCAGCTGAATACTTATGTGCGTATTGCAAAACTTTGCCGGAGACGGCTCTTGTTGCTCGTATTTATTCATTTTGTTTCAGTTTCTATTTTACGTTCATTCTCTGTTCTTGACAAGCATTGGATTTTGACCAATGATTGTTGCTCTGTAGATTGATTGCTGCTGAGGACCTTTTTTATGTAGGATCGCAGTGTATCCTTTAATCTTATTGGTGCTGTACAGATTTCATCTTGCATCCTTGCCTTTTTATCTTTTTCCTTCATTTTTTTTTCCCTTAATCGTGATGTATATGTAATTAAGGGTGTGTCTGCTTTTGAGACGAATGGTATATTGACCGAGATATCCACCGCTGTTTTGTGAGGTCTGTGGGGGAATTCTTTTGTATTTTGTATTTGCTTTGTAAATTGTACACTGAACCAGTAACCACTAGACGAAAATATGACTTGCCAAGACTCAGCAGAATCTACGTCCATCACATTTATCTACAAGATTAGTTTGTTGACTACACAAGTGCTTCCAGATTGGAGATGATCTCTTGGAGTAAACCTTACGTCCCCATGGGTAAGCATTAAAATTCACATAGATATTACAGATATCAGATGAAGTATTTGAGTGCAACTAACTAGCATTGCCATTCAAGTATACTTATGTGCTGAATCGTATGTCTTCTAATAATTTCACAAACTCGGTTCTGTAGGTTCCATCTGTTTCATTTTCTCTTTTTGGTATTGCTTCACATTCCTATTTAGTCCTCATGCTCTGCCTCCTTGTCTTGTGATGTTCGTATGCTTTCTATTAGTGGCACAATCTTGTGGGAGTGAAATGTCAAGCGAAATGTGCTTCTTTGTAGTTCTCTGTATATGCAGGTGGGACATTCCATGAATCTGATTGCTTTGTTTTCCTAGCTCCTATGCTTTACTCTGTAGTCACCACATACTAGGAAATATCAGTTGTAATTTTAGAGCTGGTTTTGAAAAGATTGTGCTAATGCAGTGAAACCATTAAAAGGAACAAGTCCAAATATAAGGAGGTCTATTCTTACAGCCAGACACTACAATCAAGGTTCATTATCTTGGTACTAGACTGTGTATGGGTACCATCTTATTATAGTGATAGTATATGATTTGGTACGGTATGAGACAGCATATCGATTGCTGGTACGGTATGAGGCACCATACCGTGGTATATTACCAATATAGTATGGTATGTCCTATATCGGATGGTACAAAGTGATACAACAGACCATGATTACAATCATTTCTAATGACAAATCTCAATTAAGATAAGAGGGACAAAAATATGAAGTGGTAAGAGTACGAACCTTTGTAAAGGAGGCATTGAGCTGATATCCAGATTAGCAAGCAACAGATTATATACATTGAAGTGGGGAACAAAGTGTTTATTGATTTTGATTTGCTCTATCATCCTTTTAGAGGTCGGGTTATATGTTTTCTCAACAGCACTCTTCCATCTAATTGTAGTGGCTGGTGAAAATGAAATGTGCAAATGTGCTTTCTTAAAAGGAGAGGAGGAGCATGGCAACATCCATAATAGTTGTGGGCATTGCCTGATATATGTCTTTAGACTTTGAAGTACAAGGCATTCTATGTCTTGCCCCTTTTGATGATGAGGGATTAGTGGACTAACCAATGAGCATAAACTTAGCTTTGTGCTTTAGCAAGGCAACCAAAGAGATGAAAGGAGAATGATATAGGTTCCTAACATCCACCGGAGAATGAGCAACTATTTAGGAGAGATGTTAATTGATCCATCAGCAAACTACATGACTGGACGAACAATGTAAGGAAAGACACGGTGTGTGAATTAGATTTTAATTAGATCTATGTTATTTTTATGTTTCCATATTTATTAGTTCAAAACCAGGAAGGTGCTTAGAGAAAAACACTTTCCTGATCTCTTAAGTAATACCAAAAATACATAGAAAGCTGAAGCAAAATAAAGTAAAATCTAGTTTTACATCAGATAGTCAAGTAGGTTAGACCTCTTGCTAACAATTTTTGAATTGCGACAGTTTAATGGAGGAAGCATGATATGAGCATTGATACCATGCCCAATTAGGTAGATGCAGAATCGGTTAACTTGTAGATGGGCCTCTGGTTTGAAGACTAGGTGGTTTACAAAAGGGCAGTTGGAAGAACAGTATAACAAAAAGGTTAGTCTAATTAGTAGTAGAATCATGATGAATGGTAAAAGCTTGTAAAAAAAAGCATGGTCGTCAAATAGTAAGATACATCTATGAGGAACCATAGCTGTGAATACCCCTAATAAATTTGATGTGAAGAACTACCTTATAGAAGTTCTTAAACCATGCATTCGGCGAAGGTTCTGAAAATGTTGAGAACATGCAGTGCTGGATGTGGAAGATTGACTTGTATGTACCTATTGCAAGCTGCCCAGGCAATTGAAATAATTAATAAACAGATGCATTGCAGAAAGATGGATTCTAGTAACTATTCATGATGACAAAGGGGATCATGAATCTCCAATCTGGTTTATCTTCACAATTTGACATAAGTTGAAGTCTGTAAGAAATTAACTTTTGTACTCTGTTTCAGTTGAAACTTTGTAAATTCTTCAATGGCAGAGTGATGGAGTTGCTTAGAGCCAAGGAGGATATGACCTTGCAATGTTTGTGAAGTTGTCACTAGCCAATGATGGAAGTTAGTAAATGAGGGGTCTGCTGATTAACATTTCTATTGCATTTGGCTTGTAAAACGATTTCTGGCATTTGGAAGTACGACCTGAAAGATGTTGTGTCCAACAAACACATTACATGTATATCATATCATATTATTTCATTTTGAGACTATGGTGGTTATTAGCCACCATTCAGTTTTGGATCTGAGACCTCTCGTTTAGAGAGCCCACACTATATAATTACAATGGCTGTAGCTCCTACCACATTTTAAACTATTAGAGTGTCCACTGGAAGTGCATAGAGAATATATCATAAGACAAAATTGCATGTGTACTTGATTTAGCTGGTGAAAATGGATCTATCAGATGTTCAACCTCAAGGGCCCAAAGGATTCTCTTGCTTTATGGTTTTTGAAATTCTTTTCCAGAGTATCTGTGTTTTCTGAAAAGAATTTGAATCAGAAACAAAAATTAAGCACAAAAAAAAAAAAAAAAAAAAAAAAAAAAAAAAAAAAAAACGGTCCTTATGAAGTATGAACATAAAGTTACTCTAGATTTGCCGGGTCATCAAAATATTTGTATTCTTAGAACAGTGGAAAGAAAAATTATCACCTTGTTGTCCCTTGTATTTGGAGGCATGTAGCAGCAATTTCTAGAACAGTTAGACCTCCATGCTTAGGGTTCTTAGCTGTTTCTTTGGATTTTTTTTTTTTTTTTTAAAAAATGGATGCCTATTTTGATAAGCAAAAACTAGAATATCTTTACGTTGATTCTATCTCTATGCAAGATGTAAAATCAGTGCAGCCTCTTAAAGTCTTTTTGTTGTTCCCATGTCCTTATGCTTGAAGTGCTGCTAGATTTTAGTTATCCGAAGGTGTGAAGTTGATTCATGCAGTATTGCATTGATTGTGCTTCTTGGAGGAGGTCTCTCCATTTTTCCATATTTTATTTGTGAATTTGTGGTCTTCTTGCAGGGTTTTCGCAAGATTGATGCTGATCGATGGGAGTTTGCCAATGAAGATTTTGTAAGAGGAAATAAGCCTTTGTTAAGAAACATAAACAGGCGAACATCATCTCAGGTTCAGCAAGTAGGTACTCAAGTATGCTCTTCGGCTGAAATGGGGAAGCCCAAATTGGAAGGTGAACTCCACACATTGAGAAAGGAAAAGAGCACATTGATGCAGGAGGTCATTAGACTGCAGCAGGAGCATCTCATGACCGCCCAACAGATGGATGCACTGAACCAGCGGATGGAATCAGTGGTACAGAGGCAGAAGCAGATGGTGTCTTTCTTGGTGAAGGTACTTCAGAACCCAGTGTTCTTGGCCCATCTTAAGCTGCTGAAGGAGCAAAGGGAGATTGCTTCTACAAGAGTAAGAAGAAAGTTCCTCAAGCAACAGTCCCCCAGCCATAGTGATTTAGATGAAACCATAGAACATCAGGCTGGAAAGAAGAGACTAGAATTTACTGGTTCCGCTTCTGCACTGCAGGGCATTGAATACAGTGCGAGCAAACTACTGTCTGATAATCTTTTGCAAGATATGGTGGAAAAACTTGGTCTTGACACAAGCAGACGAGAACTTCCCAGAGGCTCAGATGAAACTGGGCTAGAGGTGCTGGACCCATTGCTTCTGGATGCTGATTCTGCTGCCATCCAGGGAGAGCTTCCAGAGAGTTCTCAGACAGACATGGGCTTCAGTGGCACCGAGTGCTCTGCATCTTTTCCTGAAGATATAACCCCAGAGAGGATGTTTTCAGATGCTATAGTCCTTGCAACTGAAGGTGCAGGGCCAGACCCCAGCACTGTCAGCTTCAAGGGAAAGAATGTCATGGAGAAAACAGAAGTTAACTTTGGTGTTAGCGATTACCTTGTGTCATTCCCAGAAGACACGTTTCAGGAGAAAATGTTTTCAGATGCTGTAGTGTCTTCCAATAAAACTATCAGCGGGCAGGAGGAGATATGGAACATCGGTCTTGAGGCTGGAGAATGTTCTTTGAGTTATTGCCACAATATTTGGGATAGCCTTGCTCATGATGCCCCCAATCTGGAAGTTGCTGCTGGAACTGGTGCACTATGGGATCTTGATTTGCAAACACTGGAGGAAGATTTGGAGTATGACAAGTGCTTAGGCAGCGACCATTCTTACTGGGAACGTGAAAGTCAATCTAGACTAGTTAACAAAGATCATAATGAAAAGATGGAACCATAGGGATATTGTGCATTGACCATTGGCACCCTTTTGGGTACATATACCATCACCATTGAAGAACTCGCAAAAATTTGACCAATTGATAGAATATTGATTTTGGTTGTTATTCATGTTGATTTTTTGGAAGTAGTAATTAATTATTTCCTTACAAAATTATTTTTGGTTTCATATAATTTTGTTACCGTCGTGAAGGTTCAAAAGGTTATTTGTGGTGGTGGAACCAGTAGTATTGTTCCTTGCATCTTTGTTGAATGACTGGTTTGCTGGATTTGGGGTTGTGGCTCCAGTACCCTTCATCAGGATTTCTCCAGCAAGTTCACCAGAGTTTCATTATCATTATTATCATTCCATGATTCTGGCACCCTAGCTAAATCATGTTTAGTTCTCTAACTGCTTTGCAGGGTTACATTTTATCTGGTCATTCTATAATTTAATGTGCGTAAACAAGCCTCAAGCTGCAATGGTGTGGATTGATCCAATCCCAACGAAGTTTTAGTTGATTTGTGTATTCTATGGAAACGAGGCTACTCCTTTCATTTTTTTGTTTTAATTCTAGCTGACGAATGATAAGCTACTTGCCTTGGTGCCTTATATCCAACTTTGCTTATGATTGTCCTGCATATAGTTATCACTGGGTACATTCTTGTTTTCTCACCGCACGGCATTGCGGGCGCTCGCCGGTTATTGAATGTCAATAGGGTTAGTCCATTAGTGTGAGAACTTCCATGATCGCTTGAAATGAATGGTTTCCAGTCTGTCTGCAGAATCTAGTGTTCTTGATTGAGAAAGCATGTGTTCCTGTTATGAATTGCACAGTAGTACGCTAGTGGTTACACCCTCCTTGTATGAGTTTCTAGGTTCAAGTATGTCATGGTGCATTATTTGGGCCTAAGTAATTTACCTTTTGGGTGAATCCTTGCTATTGTGCTCTCCAAAAAGATCTGGCATTCTTGTCGCTGCAAAGTGGAGAAAGTCGAGTGCACAGTTTTGTCGGTTTAATATACTCTCTCTCTATTTCACCTATGATGAATGTGACAAGTTGTGATTGAGAGATTAGTCCTGTTATATGCTACAAAGCATGATGGTACTTGCTCCGAGCCCCCTTAAACGCTGAGGTGTTGCTGGACAGAAGCAAACAAAGAGATTATGTTGTGTGTTGTGAGCCCAGGTAATCAAGGAAGCAGATGCGTTAGGTTGAGGCTTGTTCTTTGCATGTTGCATGTGCATGCCAGCAGGGGGTTCAGATTTGTGGAGGTTCACTTTTTCAATACTTCATGCGCATGCAAAGTGATTGAAGGAGCACACGTCTAGAATTTTTGATGAAGCAGCGATCCATCGATGGTTGTGGGCATCGTGGTACATGCTGAGCTCATTGCCTAATGTGCCTTCTTTGTTGTCTGTCGATCGAACCTTATACCTATTACTCCTGCTATCCTCTCCTTTTTTATAATTGGTTTTTGTGGAATTTGTAACGAGACTTGGGAAGGATGGAAAAGGGACGGCATCTTGGTGGGGAGCTACGAATTATGTTTCTCGCCGCCATCTGTTGCTCTCGTACCATATTATACTAAAGATTTGATGAGGTGTGGGCCATGGAACAGATATACTCCAGTAGCTGCCCTTCTGATGCCGTGCGGAGAAGAGGATGGTGAATCCATCTTGCTGGCCGATGCTGGTGCTCAGCTCACCCTTGCGGGTGCACGATTAGTGTCGAATGGAGATCTGAGGTGACCCCCAGTTCCAGCCAAATTAAACACCAGATCCTAATGTCCTCATTTCCCATTAATGTAACTCATCAAAGAGGAAAGCTACTGTTTTTTTTTTTTTTTTAAAAAAAAATCTTTCTTCCAATGTACTGATCATAGCAATAAAAGTGCATCATGTTGGAGGCAGGCACATGCACCGGACCTGCTGCACAGCATCAAGAATCTGAAGCTTTAACAAAAGTCTACCACTTGCGGCATGCTGGGGCCACAGTCACATGAAGAGTTACAATAATAATATGGACAATTGGACAAAGTTCCTCCATCAGGTAAATCATCTTGCTGGGTCGTCTTTTTCAGTCAAGTAACCATGGTTGGTTAATCTTTCCGGTTCGGTATTGACTACCGAGTAAGAAAAAGGTCGTGAGCTGCTGACCTAACCGAGACCCGTGAAATAGGTCCGGCTCGCGGTGACGTCCTCTATGGCTTGATCTGGATGCTGGACCTTTCAACCAGCCTTCCACAAAATTGACCAGTTCCCCCTCCTCCTACCCTATCATATGTACCCTTAATTAGTATCAGGTCTGCCGGATCCAGTGTTCCACTACCACCGCTAGCTGCACCCCCATCGGCGAAAAGATAAAGACAACTATGATGGGACGACCACTTTTCTCGAAGAAAGTTTTCTTTGTTCGATGTCGGGTCACCTTGTCCGGGATAGCGGAGGGGGAGGGGGGAATTGGACGGAGCGACGGGCTTCACGGCATGGGTTTTGTCGTCAGAATCCACTGCTTCAAATGATACTTTAGTTGAGGCTTTACCATGCCGAGCCCCTTTATTGTTATAATCATACGCTCCTTCCGGTCTCTTTCCAAAAATTCCAAGGAAGAGACTCGACCTACCAGGGGGTGTGCTGTTTAACAAAATTAAAAAGTGACAAGACTACCTCGAAGATCCTCAATCGACCCATAAATTAATTAGATGCTAAAAGTGAGACTCGTGACAAAGTTTAGCTGGCTTATCCTTGTTCTATGATTTCCAAAAGGGTAATCTGTACTAAGAGTGCCTTCCCTTCTGCGCGCGCTCTCTCTCAACTTTTTTTTTCTTAGAAAAAAACTCGGTCAAAATGAGACAACGCCGAAGGTAAATACAGAATATGCTGTGTTGACGTATGACAGTACTCCCAATAATGATCGTATGATCACCTGTAGCACTCGTCTCTCGGTCGCTCCGGAGGCCAGATCAATAAGTAAAAAACAAAATTACTAAAGCTCTGAATAGGTCATCTCTGGGCCACAACCGGACACGGAGAAAATAGTAGTTGCATGTTAAGGTAGTTTCGGTTCACATCATGCCCACTTACATTACTTGGTAACATGACCACATAGCATACTCAATACTATTATAAGCCTATTTCAGCTTATCACATCACACGGTTTTGTGAGCAATATTTCACATATACTAGATACCCATGAGACCAGCGTGGTTTGCTCAAGGTGAGGTGCTCCCCTTTTCATAAGTCTTTTTATATGGCTTATGGCGCTGCGTGTAGATGTAGTCCATATGGGCCTCAGAGATCATCCTCCTGTTCAAGCATTCCTCATCTTCTTCCTTGCACTCGTGCAGTCCCATCAGCTGAAACCGGAAAGAAATAAGCAAAATAAATAATAGAGGGGGAAAAAAATTCCGCATCATGGTCTTGCAACTTGAAGGCACAGATAAATCCTGCTCGTTTTATGACCGTACCATACTACAGTAATAATTTAATTATACAGTAGCCATAAAGAATGATAAGAACAAAACAAGGAAGATTGATGAGCATGCTCACCTCCCAAGAATATTTTTCCTCCATCTCTGCTGCATGACCCGGTAGTGGAAGATCATCAACCCTCACATCTTGTCTTCCTACAAGCACGAGAGCAGGTCAGAGGCCAGAAGAAACAAAAGGAAAGGTTTCCATCTCATCCTGCAAGCAAATGTAGATTGAGGAGGCGGAGGAGATGAAAGAGTTTATCACCAGGCTGTTGGAGGAGATGGGAAGCTCTTGTCGTGCGGACGGAGAGGATAATGACGAGGAGGAAGAGGAGAAGGGGAAGCAGCACATGGGAGCGAGAGGTATGCTTCATGATTAATTCCTTCCTGCCAAGCTAGCAAACTGTCACAAGGGGTGCTGGGCGGGTGAGTCACTTGCGAGAAATTTATACACAAATTCATGCGCACACCGCACTGGAGAGGGGGATGAGAAGTCGTCCGCATGAGATAAGGACCCCAAGAACCAAGGACCAAAGCCGGCAGTGCGGTTACCAATACCTCATCCTGTGTGTGTGGGGACCACCCCGCACTTACTTTCTAAGCACACGCGGACACGCACCCAACGCCCGTACCTCACCAGCGTGCCCATGTCGCTTCTTGCCTCGCAACCATACCATGGAGATGGGCCTCTGAGACATAGCATCCGCAGAGAGAGAGAGAGAGAGAGAGAGAGAGAGAGAGAGAGAGCGAGGCAGTGGGATGGGTAGCCGTGTTGCTTTTAATTAATAAAGAGAAAAAGAAAAAAGCAATGATACACGCACCATTGACGAGCCCCATGAAGGAACTTAGTTAAGAAGATGTTGGCTCCTATGGATGGATGGGGTGACATGCGGCTAGGCGTGGTCATGGGGTGCAGGGCTAGCTGCAGTGGTTCTTGGGTGCTAAATTTTAACAGCAATGGAGGTATTGGTGGTGCGCGTATTGGTTTTGCACATCGCCCACATTTTTTTTTTCCTTTTTACGTTGCTGTGGACGACGCGCGGGTAAGTCAACGGCTGTACTCTGCTGCCATCTTTAACAGCTGTCATATGTTTGCACGCTCGGCAAAAATATAGTGGACCAACTGTATACCGAAAAGGTCGAGGATCACCATGACCGAACTACAGCAGGTTCCAAATGCTACGAATTATCTATAAAAAAGCTAACACTACATGCGTACATGCACCAATATGTACATATAATTAATGAGAAAATATCTTCAGCTCACTTAATCTATCATGGTATTTGACACCGGATCGTTTAAAGTGGAAGGTACGAGGGGTTCCAAATCTCAGATAGCTTGCAATTAGTTTATCATCGAGAACTTGTAGTTTGGACGAATTAGTCTGAACTTTTTAAGATATTATTCATTTTGATATTTGGTCTATGATATGAAATGTCATGATTTTATGATACTTGGAGAGAAAGTTTCATCCCATATAAATCAAAATTTTTCTTAGCTTATAATCAATATGAAATTAATGATATCATTTCTCCAATACCACAACATATTTTACACATCTAGATTTGTACATCTAGCACCTCCGGATTATCATATTTGACTTTCAATATATAACTTGCTGGTAAAAGCTATCTCATTTTCCTAGATCAAGCACAATTTTCTGCATTACAATCATGTTCACAGCTTATTTGGAAAGAGAAATACTCACACGGAGTCTTTCAAGATAAATACATTAGTAAGCATCCTAAGCGGGGTACATGTATTAGTTAACTTGTTTTTGATGAATATTAATTAACTTGTTTGGTTGGGTCCTGATCCACCTTCCGGCAGAATTTTCATTGGCTCGCCTGGTGATTAGTATGGCAAGAATATTTTGTCAACTTGCCCGCAGGTCCTATGGTAAAACAAAAACGCATACCCCGGGGTATGATGACTAAATGGCTTCGCAAGCATAAAATTTCAGCTTGGAGAAAGAAAAAGGCAAAATATGGATTCTGGTGGCAGTCAAAGCAGAAGATTAGCTGCTACAGGCCTTTTTTTTTTTTTTTTCGCGCATGACTGCTTCATTTACTCGACCCACCAGTCAAAATTTAGGTACGTACGTCTACTGCCATTTACGATCCTCAGCTAAGAACCAGAAGCATTTATAATTGGATGGTATATGTAGAGCAGGCAGCTCATGCCTGTCACTTCCATGGAATCCTCTTCGAAGAAGGGATGTCGTATGGGCAAAAACACTGCACGGAAAAGTGGAAGCTTTTGGATGCCCGTGGGAGGGAGTTCACATTCCGGACGGCGATGTGATTGGGTTGGTGGGTCCCATCAGCAGCCACGGCGGGTTTGATGGACGACCGGGATGAAAGTTGGATGGTGCGTAACTTTATACCAACAAATTAATGTACCTAGCGACTGCTTTATATTAGTCCTTCCACCTCTCCACCTGGATATATTAGTCGTGATCGATGGCTACAATATTCCTTTCGGAAGACTTAGATTCTTAGTCTGATGCAACTATCAGCATGCGTGCTTCCAGATTGGAATCTGAGCAACACTGCGATCAAGTGTCGGTCGAACCACAAAATCCAATTTTTTGGTTAGTTTCTTCCAACTTAAATTGCAGGTGCTCTTGCTTCCCCGACGACTATCTACCCTTCATGCATTCCACGTTGTGCAACAGTATCTTTTGAATATTACAATTAGATCGAATGAGGATAGTGATGAAGGTCATTTTCTGAAATCGATAGGGAAGGCTATGTAAGGCTCCACCGAACGAGAGTGATCCGTGTTTAATTAGTGCGTTAAGCATACGAGAGATTCTGGCTATTTAATAATAAGAAATTGAGGTTTATTATATATATATATATATACAGAGAGAGAACCGAATCAGCAAGATACGTGTTAACGACAAATGCTTCTCCTGGCTTTGAGAAGGACGTGTTTAAATATATCCTCGTGATTGTTGTGTTGCGTTTCGGTTGATGAAAGAAAATCTTCGATATTCATGCTTTAAAAAAAAAAAAATCTTCTATATATTGTATTTGCGAGGGAGCAACGCTGGGATACGCGTCAGGAAGCAAAAAAAACGTGTTGATAATGTAAACGCATGTTATGGTTGCACCCAACAATCAAGATGAGTTCCATCAATTATATTCTCCATCAGTTTTCTTCCATATCTTATAAATTAAAATAGATGCGATAGAATATATGCCTGATATTAACACCGTCATCTGCCGAGCGTTTGGATTGGTATATTAACACCGTCATCCGCTGAGTGTTTGGATTAGTACAGGCTCTTTATATATATTCTGAAACCTGGTCCCACTTTTACTTTTTTAATTGAGGTGAATGGAATATATGTCGACCCATGAAACTAGCGCCCCCGATGAAGTCTTATGTAAGTATATATATTTTTTTAAAAAATCCCAGAATGTTCAAGATTGGCAAAGCGAGTGGAATATAGGCAGCACCAATTACCTAGAATGGGCACAGAGACTGCTATCAATTCCCTAGATAGTTTAGGTCAGCATCGAGAATGGAATCCGGTATCAGACGCTTTGAGAGTGGGATGCTTGAAACGAGGAACAAGCTGGGTGATTGCATTGTGGCGGCCATTAGTTTGCAAATCTAGGGGGGGATTTGATGCGACCGTGTGGGACTCGGGAAGGTAGAAAGAGAGACGTGTCGGACCTTCCCACTCAGCATGCTCTAGCTTTAGAGGCCTTCCGGTGCGTGCGGTCACAGATGCTTTTTACCACATCACTTCTTCCCACCCCTCCCTCCCACCCAAAAGAAGTCCGGATGGCTTTATGGTCGCTTATCCTACCTTCCCAACAACGACCCTCCCAAGTCCTCCCCCGAGTGGGAGCTGGGGACCAATTATATGGTGAGCTGGTAGGATTCGCGCCAGCTCAAGCACGTAGGCCATGCACATTTCCACCTTTTTGCCAAATGCCAATGAACAAAAGTCATAGGACGGAAAAAATGGATCTATTTAATAATTTTTTTTTAAAAAAATATTATAAAATATTATATAAAATAAATTTTATTATTTATTATATTTTTTAAAATATTAATTTTAAAAAATAAATTTAAAAATTAAATATAATTATACTTCCGAGAATGCTATATTCTTAATTTAAGGATGAGCTCGTTATCCTTATAAAAGATATGTTAATAGAGAAATACTTGATAGAAATACAATAGTTGTCTATTTATATAAAAGTGAATTTATACTAAACTATAAGTCTTGGTACCTGTATGGAAAGACATGAAAGATAATTGTAAGAGCTTTAAAGGCTCTACTTGTCCAATATATTTGCTGATGCGTAAGAACTTAATAGTGACAGACTTGAGTAGATGATTAACATATTTGGTGGATTTGATTTGATTACCAGTAGAAATCCATGTAATAATATTTTAGATAGCAACCACTATAGCGATGATAAATAATATGATTGCTATGGTTATAGCCTTGCTTATCCTCTAGGGATAGCAATCCTATCGAGGGTAAGCATGGCTAACACCATAGCAACCCTATAATTCATCATGGCTATGGCGGTTGCTACCTGAAAGTTTATTACATGGATTTCTACCAATAACCAGATCAAACACACTAAATATGTATTTGAGTCCGGCCCAAAAATTTAAAACTAATTAAATTAAATATTATTAAATTTAAAACTAATTTAACTAAATTAGAATATATAAATTAATCAAAAGATGGGTTTATGGTTCTATGCAATGTAATTTTTTTTAAAAAATAACATCATCGGTCTGAGCACGTAGAGCGCACGAGGGCTGGATGCCTTGGATGCTAGTTGGGACCCGAGACCTGAGCGCGTAGGGCATGTCTCGACCCTATGTTTGCAATACTATCTAAATCTTTCTTCGATCCGAGTGCTCTACATATCGAGGTCCAAATCTTGTACTTCTAATTAATTAATTAACTAACTAACTAATAACTAACTAATTAATTAATTAAATATCTAACTAATTAATTAAATTAATATTAAATTAATTAGTTTTTTAATATCTAATTAGACTTAACTAACATAATTTAAATAAAAAATTAACTTTTAGTGATGGTATTAGCCATTGCTAATGTCATCGCTAACACTCATAACAGAAGATGGGTTACTGTATAGGACTGAGGCGTGAGCTGGCACGTAGGAATTAAGGCACGAGAAGGCATGGGTTGGCGGGCAGGGATCGATGCTCAAGGATGTGACCTTAGAGATGAGAGTGCTCAGACGGGGCCATGGGGTTGAGTCGGTAGGATAGGGGCTGCAGGGTCGGGGCCACGAGCTAGGAGCAGCAGGGCCAAGGTGGCAGCCACGAAAACAAGGCCGCGGGAAGGCAGGCCTGGGGGAGGTGGATCGGGTGCGGCTAGGGGGAGGCGGGTTGGGTGCAGTCGGGGACTGAGGGAGGTGGCCGGGAGGAGGTAGGCTAGGAGAGGTGGGTTGGGTGTGGCCAGGGACTCGGAAGGCGGCTAGGAGCTCGAGGAGGCGAGTCGGGTGCAACCGAGGGAGGCAACCGGGGGCTCAGGAGGCAGATAGGATAAGATCGGGGGAGGTGGGCTGGGTGTAGCCGAGAGAGGCGGCCAGAGGAAGGCAGACCATTGAAAGGCAGTCAGGGGCTTGAAGAGATGGGTTGGGTACAGTCAGGGGTAGGCAGTTGGGGGAAGGCTGGCTAAGGGAGGTGAGGGGAGATGGCCGAGGGAGGTGGGCTGGGGGAGGTAGGCTGGGTGCCGCTAAGGGGTGGCGGCCGAAGGCTTGAGGAGGCAATCTGGGTACAAGCGAGCTGGGGGGATGAGAGGGGAGGCGAGCAGGGTGCAGGCGAAGGGAGGTAGCTGAGGAGAGGCAGGTCGAATGCGGTCGAGGGAGGCGGTCGGGGAGAGGCAGGTCGGGTGCAGTTGAGGGAGGTGGCGGGGCTCGAGGAGGTGGCTGGTGTAAGGCGGGCCGAGGGAGGGGGAGGAGGGTTGGGTGCAGCCAGATGGGAGGTGGGCCACAATCGGGGCTTGGGGAAGCGATTGGGTGCAGTCGGTGGGAGGCGATCGGGGCTTATGGAGGAGGCCAGGGGAAGGCTGGCTGAGGAGAGGTGAGGGGACCAAAAGGGGAGAGAGTGGGGTGGGGGGGATCGGAGGGCATGCGGTGGGGGATAAAAATGCAGGCGAGGAGGGGGGGTGGGAAAATGAGGGCACGGTGGGATAAGAGAAAAACGAGGGTAGAAAGGTTATTAGTGATGATAATTTTTTTCCTTCACTAATAATTATATAATAAAACAAACTTATTAGCAACGATAAATTATCATTACTAATAAATTTTTTCATCATTAATAATTATAATGTTAAAATAAAACTATTAATGATGGCCAACTACCATCGCTAATAATTTTTCTCCATCATTAATAATTATATATTAAAATAAACTTATTATTAGTGATGGCTCTTATCGTCGCTAATAATCATTCATCTATCGGTAGTACATACTATTAGTGATGGCTAAAATGCCATCGTTAAAAGCCATCACTAATAAGCCTTTCCGTCCTACTTTTCATACTTGTTAATTTGTTCCTGCTCTTGTGGTTGTTTACTTTCTTACATAATATATTTTTTTGGATAGTTCTCGTAGCATATTATGCATATTTGGCTACTTTTCATGCTTGATATTTTATAGAATCTAATGATCTCTATGATGGAGGATTGACATCAGTTGGTAGGTCTAGGGATAGGTCTGCTGTGGTGCACCATCTGCTGCCGATCAAGGATAATGTTAAAAAAGTTATTGTTGGGGATAAATCCCACTCCCATCGAAGTCTAGTTCGATGCTCGGCCTAATGCAACCAGTAGCCACAGAAGAGCTTCAGCAGAACCCCCAGCGGTCAAGCTTCTTCTAACCCGTTCAGCCGACCGAGCTACTTAGCTGCCGAGCTCCTTCGGACCCCTCAGCCGTCGAGCTTCTTCAAACTTCCTTCGTCAGGATCGAACCCCTCCAGCCGGCCGAACTGCTTAGCGGCCGAGCTCCTCGAACTTCTAGCGTCCGAGCTCCTTCGAATCCGCTCAGCCAATCGAACTGCTTAGCGGCCGAGCTCCTTAGACTCCAAACAGTCGGGCTTTAACGGAATCCCCCAGTGCCCAAACTTCTCAGCGGTCGTCCCTCGGCCGAACTCCCTAAACGGCCATCCCTTCAGCCGATCGAGCTCCTCCGAACTTCTCTACAGCCGAACTCCTTCCGAGCTTTTTCTTCAGCCGAACTCTCCTACAAGTTCGAACTCCTCTGAACGAACTATCACCATTAGACAACAAGATCGAACGATATGGCCGTCACTACTCTCTCCATAACCAACCCCATGCGATCCACGATCTGTCAGTATGGCTGTCACCAACTGTCTGACGATGCCTTCCTCTCCATACCGAACTCCATGCGGCCCACGACTTGCCAGTATGGTTGTCACCATCCACCTGACAACGCCTTCCTCTTCATGCCGAACTCCATGCGGCGGTATGGCCGTCACCATCAACTAAGCTGCGCCTATAAAGGACCCTCCAAATACGCTAACTCTAATCTCTCTGATCTCTAAGCTCTCCTCTTCTTCTCCAAGCTCCGAAACTCATTCTGAGCACTCCATTCCTATTGGTCAGAGCTGACTTGATCGTCGGAGGATCCTGCCGGAGCCACCCCCCATCGATTCCAGATGGAACTTTATTTTGTAGGTCCCCAACGGCGACCTCATCGGCCTCCACTCCAGCGGACTCCAACGATGACCAGATTCTACGTCAATAGATTGGCGCTAGAGGAAGGGCCAGCCTCCGAGGTTTTCTTATTCTTAAAGGAGTGCTCGGCGATGATTTTTTTCTTCCCCCTCCGAAGATCTTTCTTTTCTCTCCCAAAGAGAAAATGCCTCAAGAGCTTCGACTCGACGATCGACAGCCTGCGCGCCAGATCCATCTGTTCCTGTCTCAGCCCCGGCAGCCCAGTTTCCACACGAAGCCCATCGCTCAAGTCAGGCCGAACTCCCCCATCTCGAGTATGTCATCAACAAAACCCCCAACAAAGAATTCATAGGAGGTGGAGTGAAGGTCGGCAGCTAAAACAAAGCCGAGCTCCACCTCGAGCTCATCGTCAAGGAAGTCCGGGCAAAGAAGGAAGAAGTTCCCCCATGGAAGGTTTTGCAAGGGGAAGGAATGAAGTTCGACCGTGTCCAAGGAGGCGGAATGAAGTTCGGCCACGTCCACGACCTCGAAGCTCATCATCGAGGAATGGGCATGAAGTCCTCCCATGGAAGCTTTCGTGGAAAAGTGGAGCGAAGTTCGGTGCAGTGAGGCCAAACTTCACCTCGAAGCTCGTTATCGAAATGAAGTTCGGTGCACGCAAGGTCGAACTCTCCCCTCAAATCTCATCATCGGAATGAAGTTCGACGCAAGTGAGGCCGAACTCCAGCCCGAGTATGTCACCAAGAAAGCCTCCTACAAAGATTTTACATGAGGTGAGACGAAGTTCGACTGAGCTCATAACCGCCCCAGGGCAAGCGAGGACTCCCTCTCGAGTATGACTCCAAGGAAGCTCCGACAAAGGACATGAAGTTCTCCCACAGGTTTCACAAAGGGACGGAATAAAGTTTGACCGCGCTCATGATCTCCACAACATAAGGCCCAAACTTTTCGAGCTCACCACTGAGAAATTTCCATGGAGGGTTTCGCAAGTTCGACCGCATCCACGACCTCCAAGTGCAAGTGAGGCCGAACTTCATCTTGAGCTCACCACCAAGGAAGCCCCGACAGAAGGGCGCAAAAAAGCCCTCCTCTCGGAAGGTTCCGCAACTATGCCCTCCTTAACGCTCCTCGAACTTAGATTCTCACCGAAGTGAAGAACCAGCTGCCAAGATGGGTTACAATCTCCCCCAAGCAAGCACGATCGAAATAAGTACTGTCTCTACCATCGCAACCATAGCCATGACACCGAGGAATGCATCCAACTCCGAGACAAAATTGAGGAGCTCATCAGAAAGGGGCAGCTGGGTAAATTTCTCTAGCACCAGCCTGAAGCAGAAAAAGATCAGCCAAGGGCGCTGCCATAGCCAAAGACGGCAAGGAGCTCAGCACTGCCATAGCCAGAGACCGCAAGGAGGTCGGCCACCTTATGGCCTCATCCATATTCCCCCTGAGAGGAGCTTGGTGCATCAGCAATTCGTCATCTCCCAGCGACAAGAGCTTGCACCAAATTGAGGAGGCCAGCATGAGGAGGTCGTCCACCTCGGAACTTATTGCCAGAGAAAGCGGAGGAACAATGCTACGACGACCTTGAAATATAGAATTTGGGGATGCACTGCTAGTAACTTTCTTTCAATAAAATTCTTTTCTTTCGATAATATTATTTCTGCATGTGAAAACTATACGATGATAGGGAAGAAGCAGATTGCCACATTAGGAACAGGAGGAGAACCTCGTTCTAATGCGAGCAATAACCTCGACTAGAGATAAGATATCTTCCGAGCGAAGGCCTCGTTCATAAAGGACAAGATGGGGGGAGAGGCCCTAACAGCGGCTCTTATATGCCCCCACAGCTCGTTAGGAACAGGAGGTGAACCTCGTCCTAACGCGAGCAACAACCTCGGCTAGAGATAAGATCTCTCCTGAGCGACCGTTGACAATCTCGACTAGAGATAAGATCTCTCCTCAGCGATCGTTGATAACCTCAACTAGAGATAAGATCTCTCCCGAGTGATCGAGTCAACCTCGATTAGGAACAGGAGGAGAACCTCATCCTAACGTGAGCAACAACCTCGACTAGAGATAAGATCTCTTCCGAGCGACTGTTGACAACCTTGACTAGAGATAAGAACTCTTTCGAATGACCGAATCAACCTTGGTTAGGAACAGGAGGAGAACCTCATCCTAATATGAGCAACAACCTTGGCTAAAGATAAGATCTCTCCCGAGCGATCGTTGATAACCTCGGCTAAAGATAAGATCTCTTCCGAACAACCGTTGACAACCTCGGCTAGAGATAAGATCTCTCCCAAGCGATCGAGTCAACCTCGGTTAGGAACAGGAAGAGAACCTCGTCCTAACGCGAGCAACAACCTCGGCTAGAGATAAGATCTCTTCCAAGCGACCGTTGACAACCTCGGCTAAAGATAAGATCTTTTTCGAGCGATCGTTGATAACCTTGACTAGAGATAAGATCTCTCCTGAGTGACCGAGTCAACCTCGATTAGGAACAGGAGGAGAACCTCATCCTAACGCGAGCAACAACCTCGGCTAGAGATAAGATCTCTTCCGAGCGACCATTGACAATCTCGGCTAGAGATAAGATCTCTTCGAGCGACCAAGTCAACCAGAAGGCCTCATTCATAAAGAACAAGATGGGAGAGAGGCCCTGACAGCGGCCCTTATATGCCCCCACAGCCCGTTAGGAACAGGAGGTGAACCTCGTCCTAACACGAGCAACAACCTCAGTTAGAGATAAGATCTCTCTCGAGCAAACCGTTGACAATCTCGACTAGAGATAAGATCTCTCCCGAATGACCGTTGACAACCTCGACTAGACATAAGATCTCTCTCAAGTGACCGAGTCAACTTTGCAGTTAGGAATAGGAGGAGAACCTCATCCTAACACGAGCAACAACCTCGGCTAGAGATAAGATCTCTTCTAAGCGACCGTTGACAACCTCAGCTAGAGATAAGATCTCTTTCGAGCGATCGTTGATAACCTCGGCTAGAGATAAGATCTCTCCTAGAGCGATCGAGTCAACCTCGGTTAGGAACAGGAGGAGAACCTCATCCTAACGCGAGCAACAACCTCGGCTAGAGATAAGATCTCTTCCGAGCGACCATTGATAACCTCGTATAGAGATAAGATCTCTCTCAAGCGACCGTTGACAACCTCGGCTAGAGATAAGATCTCTCCTGAGCGACTGAGTCAATCTCGGATTAGGAACAGGAGGAGAACCTCGTCCTAACGCAAGCAACAACCTCGGCTAGAGATAAGATCTCTTCCGAGCGATCGTTGACAACCTCGACTAGAGATAAGATCTCTTCCAAGCGATCGAATCAAACAGAAGGCCTCATTCATAAAGGACAAGATGGAAGGAGAGGCCCTGATAGTGGTCCTTATGTGCCCCCACAGCCCATTAGGAATAGGAGGAGAACCTCATCCTAATGCGAGCATCAACCTCAACTAGAGATAAGATCTCTCTCGAGTGACCGAGTCGACCTCGACTAGAGATAAGATTTCTCTCGAGCGACTGTTGACAACCTCGGCTAGAGATAAGATCTCTTCCGAGCGACTGAATCAACCTCGATTAGGAACAGGAGGAGAACCTCATCCTAATGCGAGCAACAATCTCGGACTAGAGATAAGATCTCTTTCGAGCAATCGTGGATAACCTCGGCTAGAGATAAGATCTCTCCCGAGCGATCGAATCAACCTCGGTTAGGAACAGGAGGAAGAACCTCATCCTAACGCGAGCAACAACCTTGGCTAGAGAGAGATAAGATCTCTCCCGAGTGACCGTTGACAATCTCGGCTAGAGATAAGATCTCTCCCGAGTGATTATGGACAACCTCGACTAGAGATAAGATCTCTCCCGAGTGACCGAGTCAACCTCGGCTAGAGATAAGATCTCTCCTGAGCGACCGTGGACAACCTCGGCCAAAGATAAGATCTCTTCCAAGCGATCGTGTCAACCTCGATTAGGAATAGGAGAAGAACCTCGTCCTAACGTGAGCAACAACCTCGACTAGAGATAAGATCTCTCTCGAGCGATCGTGGATAACCTCGGCTAGAGATAAGATCTCTCCCGAGCGATCGAGTCAACCTCAGCTAGAGATAAGATCTCTTCCAAGCGACCATGGACAACCTCGGCTAGAGATAAGATCTCCCCCGAGGAAAGCTTGGCCGTAGGAGATAAGGTCTCCCCTGAGTGCCTGGTACAACCTCGATTAGAGAAAGCAATCGTGTCAACCTCGACTGGAGAGCTTCAACTTCGACCTCGGTTAGAGATAGAATCTCTCCCGAGCGATCGTGTCAACCTCGGCTGGAGAGCTTCAACTTTTACCTCGGCCAGAGATAAGATCGGAGACAACCTCATCCTAAGATCAGATCTCTCCCAAGCACCTGCATCGACCTCGGCTGTAGGAGACAATATCACCCTCGAGGAGCGCAACCTCTGGCTTCGATTGCAGCGAACGAAGCCCTCCTCAACCTCGACTGGAGATGGGATCTTTTTTGGGCTTCAACTTCGATATCAACTTTAGTTGGAGGTGAGATCTCCTCCGAGCTTCGACCTAGACCAGCACGGAGCTCAGAGGAAGACTTTGGCAGTCGCCTTTCCTACACTCCCTTTCTTCGATTTTTGAACTCGAAATTGGGGGGGGCTAGTGTTGGGGATAAATCCCACTCCCATCGAAGTCTAGCTCGATGTTCAGCCTAATGCAACCAATAGCCATAGAAGAGCTTCAGCAGACGGGCTTCAGTCGAACCTCCAGCGATCGAGCTTCTTCTAACCCATTCAGTCGGCCGAGCTACTTAGCTGCCGAGCTCCTTCAAACTCCTCAGCCATCGAGCTTCTTCGGACTCCCTTCGTTAGGACCAAATCCCTCCAGTCGGTCGAACTGCTTGGCGGTCGAACTCCTCAAACTCCTAGCATCCGAGCTCCTTCGAACCTGCTCAATCGATCGAACTGCTTAGCGGTCGAGCTCCTTGGACTCCAAATGGTCGGGCTTTAACGAAATTTCCCAGCGCCCGAACTCCTCAGTGGTCATCCCTCGATCGAACTCTCCAAGCGGCCATCCCTTCAACCGGCCGAGCTCCTCTGAACTTCTCTACAACCGAACTCCTCCCGAGCTTTCCCTTCAATCGAACTCTCCTACAAGTCCGAACTTTTCTGGACGAACTGTCGCCATCAGACAACAAGATCGGACGATATGGTCGCCACTACTTTCTCCGTAAGCAGCCCCATGCAGCCCATGATCTGCTAGTATGGCTGTCACCAACCGTCTGACGATGCCTTCCTCTCCGTATCGAACTCCATGCGGCCCACGACTTGCCAGTATGGCTGTCACCATCCATCTGACAATGCCTTCCTCTCCATACCGAACTCCATGCGGCGGTATGACCGTCATCATCAACTAAGCTTCGCCTATAAAGGATCCTCCAGATATGCTAACTCTAATCTCTCTGATCTCTAAGCTTTTCTCTTCTTCTCCAAGCTCCGAAACTCATTCTGAGTACTCCATTCCTGTTGGCCAGAGCTGACTTGATCGTCGGAGGATCCTGTTGGAGCCACCCCCCATCGGCTCCAGATGGAACTTTATTTTGCAGGTCACCGACGGCGACCTCATCGGCCTCCACTCCAGTAGACTCCGACGACGATCAGATTCTACGTCAACGGTTATGTTCATAAAATTTAATTAAATATATAATTTCAAAATCAAATATATATTCTAGATACATTTATAGGGTATAGCTTCTTACCTATAAGTAGGTCTTGATTTTCTTTGATCTCCCCTATAAACCCAACTATCAATTAAGAATAATTTATTTTGTTCTCTTCTCTTTCTCTCTCCTCCACCATGGCTGTCATAGCTACTTTCTCCTTCCTATTCTTTGCCGTCTCCCCCTCTAGTGAGTACTACTCCCTTGACGAAAACGTATACTAGAACCACTTAAGCGATTTTGTTGACGTTAGCTAATACATGGCAGGCTGAAAACTAATTTAACTAAATTTAATAAAATATTATTAATTTTATTTAAATATTAAATCTAATTTAACTAAAGTATATAAATATTAATTTAAAAATATTAAAAAATTTAAATAAAAATAAAATTAAAAAAATAAAATAAAATTATTTTAGTATTAGTGATGACATCATTCCATTGCTAACAATATATTTTTATTGCTAATAATTATAAAAAAATAAATCAATATTAGCAACAGCTTTATTCCATTGTTAATAACATATTTTCATCGCTAATAAGCCTAGAATAAAATAAAAAAATAAAATTACTTTAGTATTAGCGATAATTACATGTCATCTCTAATAATAATAATCTATTGCCAGTAATATTAGAACCAAATTTTAAAAAAATTAAAATTACTTTAGTATTAGCGATGGCTTTATGCTGACTCTAATAGTAATTTTTCATCGCTAATAATATTAGTATCAAATTTAAAAAATTAAAATTATTTTATTATTAGCAATAGCTACATGCCATCTCTAATAATAATTCTCCATCGCTAATAATATTAGTACTAAATTAAAAAAAATTATCTTGGTATTAGCGATGGCATATTGCCATCTCTAATAATAATTTTTCATCGCTAATAATATTATAAACAAATCTTAAAAAAATACTTTTTTAGCATCAGAGTTTTACTACTACAAAGGATTATGACAGTAGTTCAGAACCGATATCGTAGTTCAAAAAATTACTACCATAGACTATGCTAGTAGTTACTTAATTGCTTCCACTGTTGTCATCACCGTAGGTCTAGGATAGTGGTTTTTGCAGTGATTATCATAACCACTACTATATATCATGTATAGCAATGATCATTCAACCGCTGCTATAATAGATTTATAGTAGCGATTCATCAACCACTGCTATAGGATCTATGGTAGTTGCCATAGGGATCTATGGCAGCGGTTATATAACTGCTGCTATAGAACTAATATAATGATTTTACAATTACTACCATAAGTTATGGCAGCGGTTGACATACTTCTACAGTAGTGGTTGGCATGCTTACGGTAGTGGTTGCCAACTGCTATTATAGATTTTGAATAATAAAAAAATATTAATTTTTTATTTTTATTTTTTTACTTGATAAATATAGTCCAATATATAACACAAGAATATATCTAAAATACTCAAATTTTATTACTAAATAAAATTTATTATAATATTTTAAAAAAAATATTTCAAAAGTCTAGATCTAAATCTAAATCATCATTATCAGAAGGAGATGGAGCATGAGTTAGAGGAGCTGGAGTTGAAATGCTGGCCAACATATCCTTAAGACCCATAAAGTCAGCTCCAAAATACACGAAGAGCCTTGTCACCATAGCAGTTATGACACTTTATAGCTGAGCATACTACAAGAAAAGGGATAATTACCTATGCAAAAAAAGCATAGCTAAATCCTAAAAAAATAATGCTAATTACATCTATCAATGAAAAATGCATCGAAAAATATTCATTGGCAAAAGTGCCATCGTTGATTCCTTTTACCGATGTCTACCTATTTTCATTGGAAAAAATATTTTATCGATGTTAACTTAAACATCAGAGATAATTTTTAGCTATGCAAGATAGGCATCAAAAAATAAATATTTACTGACATAAAATAATTATAGGCATAATAATTTTTTACCAATGCAAGATAAATATCAACAAAAATATTATTACCGATGAAAACTTACGTTAGCAAATAAATATTTACCTACACTAAATAAACGTCGAAAAAGCTTTCTTGCAATGCAAGATAAACGTTGGTAAAATATCAGCAATGTAAAACTTACGTCGGTATAAAAAAATTTATCTATGCTTATTTTTTGTCGGTAAATAAGTTACAACATAAACTTATGTCAAAAATTATTAAGCATGGCCAAAGGTGGCATGCTAGCATGCTTTTTGGTGACTGTTACTTTGAATTTTTCTATGTTTAATGTGCATCGATAAAGATTTTGCGACGTTAACTTACGTCGCTAATTATAAAGCATGGCTAAAAGTGGCATGGTGGCATACTATTTGATGATGGTTATTTGAATTTACCAATGCTAATTTTTCATCGCTAAAACCCTTTACCTATGCTTCCATTGCATCGCTAATTATTTTTACCAAAAAAATAATTTTAAATAATTTTATTTATGCCAATTTTTTAAAACTTGTAGATAAATGAATATAATATAATATTTACATAACAAATAAACACATGCCAAAATTAAATTTATTCACTTTAAAACATCCATATAAAATCATGTATATTTACAAAATGTCGTACATACAACCAATATAAAAAATATATACAATCATAAAGTATATTTTTTTAAAAAAATATCGAAATAAAATAAAACTCCATATGTTCAGCGCCATATCATAAACCTGCATTAAATTAAAAAATTAAGTTAGCAAAGTAATTATCTAATATAAATATTAAAAATATATTAATTAAAAATAATATAAAATAATATCGATCATAGAGGACATCCATCATCATCATCGATGGAGTCCTGATCATAAGCATAAGCACGAACATCAGAAGTCGATGGAGGAGGCATACGATGACATAACTCGTCGAGCTTCACTCCAAATGCTGTGAGCTGGGATGAAAGCTTGGCATTGATCCACCGTAGGTCTATTATCTTCTTCTGACATCTCCTCTTGGTCTCAGCATATCTTCTCTCCATCTTATGCAGACGAGCATCATAATAAATATATACTGCTCAAGAGGAGCTAGGAGCCATAACTCCATATCTTAAGCCCGTAACATAGCTAGCTAGGTCTCTTACCGAGCACCTCATCATAGATATCATCATTTATGGATGGGATAGAGCCCTCAGCTGGAGGCTGGGATCATATCTCTATCATGCGATCCTAATTAAAGAAGATAATAAATATAATAAAAAATCTAATCTTTATAATGAAACTAAAATAGAACTTAATCAATTAATACTCACATGTCTCTTCCTAGTCTTGGAAAGCCACTCGTCCGTCGTCCGATGATGGGTCCTCTGGTAGACACTAATCTACCTGGGCAGCTGTCCTATCTCAATGTCCCTCTAAAATTTATAAATATAAGTATACTGACATAGATATATTCTAACAAATTATTAAAGATGTATGTATCCATACTTACCAGCTCATACTGATACTGTGCAAATGACTTTGATCCACCGTAATGCATCACCATGAGCCTCGACCTGCTTTATGAGGCCTTGTCGCAATAGGCCTAATAAGTAAATGCAATCAAGATATTAATAAACATATTACAATACCATATCAATTCAATAATTAATATTTTTATTATACATAATAGTTATATCCAATATGTAGGATCCTCATATCTGGTGTAGAGAAGATCCCAGTTAGGGCATGATACACTCCTGTGTGGTGTCTCATGTGTCGTCGCCGCTCCACGTGCAACGAAGACCTCCTTCTAGTGGCTATGGAGCTCATATCTAAATCCTCTAAGCAATTTTTTCATATATCGAAGGATAACCTCCCGCACACGTAGGGTATCAATCTCCTGAATATCAAAATTATGCTGCAAAAATAATGTATAATATATGAGATTTATTAAAAAAATAAAAATTAAATAATTATCAAAAATTATATTTAGTTATCTGCAAATAGTCGAGGAGGACCTGCTGCTGTGGTCTCGTAACTCTACGCCAATCAGTCAGCATCAGGAGAGAGTACGAATGGATAATATTACCTACCTCACACATGTACGGATCCCTGATGTGGCACTCTAGTGGTATGATATATTCTGATGGGATGACAACCCTCATCCTCTCTCTGGGATGTGCCCTCCTCCAGCTTCTCATTTTTGATGGCTCCACGTGTCTGCCTAATCATAGTATCAGTAGCTGCAGCAAAATATAAAGCTTAAAATAATTAGTTATTTATACATGATAAAAACTTAAAATAAATATAATATAAAAAATTATAATATATAAAAATAACCTATGGCAGAAGATGATGTGCCTGCCTCACCAGTAGTGTGCTGCTAAGATGAAAAGGTACCAACATCTCCATGTCGGTCGCCCCCGCTTCTTATTTCTGGCGGCTCCACGTGTCCGCCTCATCATAGTATCAGTAGCTATAGCAAAATATAAAACTTAAAATCAGTTATTTATACATGATAAAAACTTAAAAAAAATATAATATAAAAAATAATAATATGTAAAAATAATCTATGGCAGGAGATGATGTGCCTACCTCACCAGTAGTGTGCTGCTGAGATGAAGAGATACCAATATCTCCATGTTGGTCCTCCCATTAGATCATCCTTCTAGTGGCATAGCTTAAAATTAGTTATTTATAAAATGATAAAAAACTAAAGTAAATTAAATATAAAAAATTATAATATACAAAATCAACCTAGATTGACTAATGTGATTGCTTGATCATCAGAAGATCATTGCAGAGAAGCTGATGCATCGACATCTCCTTGTGGAAGCCTCTAGAGTCATTCTCCTGATGCCATGTTTGTATCAAATAATATATTAGAGATAATATAATATTGATAAAAATTACATAAATACTAAATGATATATAAAATTTAAGACATATGAGTTTCTTGAAAAATTACATATTATCAATCAATGTCTGTATCTTCATCAGGAGGATTATTGACATCTTCATCATCATAATCCATCAATGTATAATCTTCCTCATCATCATTTATGAAGTTGTTATTATTGTCATCATAATCCTCTGACACGTTCAGATTTAATTCACTAACATCAACATTATCGGATTGCACATCATCCCTAATCAGAGGAGATGTGCTTCCAATGTTGGCACTGTATTGTCCCAAGTCAATTGTATTCTGTTCCTCTTGAAAGAAATCCTCATTTATTTCTATCTTGGAATGAACATCTTTATTATAAACATTTCTTAGTACAATTCTTTGTACAATATGCCATTCATCCTTATATCTCATATCTTTTAGGTATAATATCTACTTTGCCTGACTTGCGAGTATAAAAGGATCCGATTGGTACCATGTTCTCGTAAAGTTGATGCTTGTGAAGTATGCATCTTTATGAATACCCATCTTATTATTACTGATATCCCATCATTGATATTTAAATAGATAAACAAATTATTTTGACCCATATCTTAACTGTATAATGTTGGAAAAGATACTATAATATTTAATCTCATTATCTCCATCAGTTTTCAATATCAAAATTTTACTATTTTGAATCTATCGCTGCATATCAAACTATCTTGTGTGAAATCTCATACCACCAATAATACATGAACTATAACATGAAACTCTAGGATCGAGATGGCATACCAAATCATATAATTCATCGATTATACCATCTTCTTTATTATGATATATTAACATCATCTACAATAACATATATATAAGTTAAAATAAATCATCTCTGTATACATTATATGTAATAAAAAGTTGAATAAAACTATTATTGTGCTTACATATTGCCTGAACTAAGCTACGAATTTTTTTCGATGTCGTCTCTCAATATCTTTATTATTTTATTGCAATAATACATCTCTATGCTCTCTACAATAAATACATGCTAATTATTTATTTTACCTCATAAAAAATATATAATATTGATTATGTAAAGATACTTACTTCATAAAATGATAGATTTCTTCATAATTATTTAGTACATAGAAATATGCCAGCTCATGTTCTTCTATATCCATAAGTTTGTACTTTCTTTCATTAATGGGATGAACTTTAATCTTGAAAATAGATAATGTAGATTCAATGTTGACCCATTTCCTATCTACATTGCGCTCTTCACGATTGAATCATATTTTCACATCATCGAGGTACATCGAATTAGAATCTAAGACATTCTGTGAAAATATATGCTTCCATAATTGATCCTTCTGGACGTGCCTTATTTCGTACATATTATTTCAACTTATATAAAAATCTGCACCTACAAAATGATAAAAAAATATAAAAAAATATAATCATTTTTTTATTATGATTATAATTTAATAAAAAAATTAATTTTTTTATAATATTATTACCATTCAATAAGATATATCTATCGGTACTAAATTGGTCAGGCAAGCAAAGCCTCCCTTGGAAGGTGAATCGCCAAGTGTACCATAATATTGAAAAATGATGGTGAAAATTTTTTTCAGCTTACACAGCAATAGGGTAATATATGATTGAAGCTTCTCAAGGATATCAACTTGGAGTTTTCGATAATATAATTTTTGAAAGAAAATATCCAATTCAATAAGTGCATTCTGTACCTCTATGGTGGAGAAGCCATGCATCACAATAGGTATAAGACACTGCAACATAATATGAGAGTCATGACTCTTCATACCCAAGATACTACCATCTTTCAAGTTCACATGACTTAAAATGTTGGAGGCAAAACCATCAGAAATTTTTATGATTTTTAACCATTCACAAAAATTTCTTTTCTCATCGCCATGCAATGTATAACTTGTAGTTGGCATTAAGAATTTTCCACCATCATGGGGCACCAAATGCAACTCATGCCGTATTCCGATTCTTTTTAGGTCTAGCTGAGAATTTGAATTATCTTTTATTTTTTTTGATGTTAAAAAGTGTTCTGATAACATTATTATAAATATTCTTCTTAATATGCATGATATCCAAATTATGATGATGTAGGAGATGTTGCTAATAAGGTAATTTAAAAAATATACTCCACTTCATCTAGTTCAACTTCGATTCATTATGCTTTCGCTTGTGACCCCTAGAAACTTTACCAAATTTAACACTATCAGTGGCCTCTAGTTGTGCCAATATGTCATTTCTGCTCATCATACAAGGTGGCTCACGCATCTCTGACTTTCCATTGAAGCATCAATTCTGATGCATTCTTCAAGAATGATTAAATGGTAAAAACCTGCGATGATCCATATAGGTAATTTTCCTTTTATGCTTCAGTCTAATGGAGCAGCTATCACCATTGCAAATTGGGCATGCCAAATATCCTTTCGTGCTCCATCCAAATAGGTTGCCATATGCCAGAAAATCATTAATTATCCATATTATCATCGCATGCAATCAAAATTTTTTTTTACTAACTAAATCGTATGTTACAACACTAATCTCCTAAAATTATCTCAATTCATTGATTAAAGATTGCAGATGAACTTCTATCTCATTACCAGGAGCTCTAGGTCTAGAAATAAGTAATGATAAAAATATAAATGACTCTTTTATATATTTTCATGGTGCAACGTTATACGGCATTAGCATAACTAGCCACATACTGTAAGCATCGCTCATGCTCTCGAATGAATTGAAACCATTAAATGCTAGGCTAAGACAAATGTTACGTAGGTCACTAGCAAATTGAGGATATTGTTTATCAAATTTTCTCCAAACTATAAAGTCTGTTGGGTGACTAATAATGTTATCCTCAGAAATTCTCATCTCATGATGCCATCTCATCGCCTCGACGATTTTTGATGACTAATAAAGTCTCTGAAGTCTTGGTGTTAATGAAAAGTATCTTAAAATCTTGTGAGGACACTTCTTACCTCTTTTAGAATCTTCAGCATACCTTGACTCACCATATTCTAGGCAACAATCCAAGTGTTGATGCTTTTTATAAAATAATGCACTATCATTCTTGCATGCATGTATTAGTATATAATCAAATCCAAGTTCATGTATATACTTTTTTTTCTCGAAATATGATTTTATAAGTTTTTCATCATCCGATAATGCCTCCTTGATTAAGTTCAATATAAAGTTAAATGACTTTTGACTCCAACCAAACATGGTTTTATTGTGGAGAAGTTTTATCAAGTACTCAAGCATCAAGAACTTCTTACAATTTGGATACAATGGCTTCTTAGCATCTCTCATGAGTTTTTCAAAATGTTCATCATTTGCATTATCCGTACTCTCAGGAGAGTTGTCAAAATATGCCTTTTCATATAAATCATCATGCCTTTTCATATAAATCATCTAATATCTCATTGATGCCAATTGGTTCTGACTGTTGATCCATATGTTGGCCTCTTATGTTAGTAGGTCTACTTTTTTCATGCAAATTTTAAATAGTATACTTTCTATCCATACCCCAATTCAATAAGTACTCCAATGCTGTATCTGTAGGCTAGAAGTAATTGTTGTGACATCTCCGATAAGAACATTTGATTCTATTGGGATCATCAACTCTTTCTCATGCAAGTCTTATAAAATCCCTAATATCTTGTTGATATTCAGGTAAGATGATAGAGCAAGCATTCATCCAACTCTTATCGATATTTTTTATCTATTCATGAAAAATGTTCATCATTAAAGTATGTATTATTAGTAAGATTTTAAGAATGCATAATCCTATTCATTTCTAATAGGTATGGTCCTATCCCTTTAAGAAGAGCAATAATCTTATTATTGTTATTAGTTGATATTTTATTCTATTATTGTAGAAATTTTGGCAGTATCTCCTCATGGTTCTCTAAGTATATGATGTGAATATAGTGCCTATACATCCTATCCAATATATATCCAAAGAACAGATGAGAGATAACTACTAAATACTATATAATGAAATAAAATATTGACTAATAATAATAATAATAAGATTAAAGCTTTTTTAAAATACCTAAAAATAGGGCATCCAAGATTCAATTTTGATCAGAATCGACTCCTGAACGAGAATTTATGGCTCAATGCAATTTAGCTACCATCTCTAAATATATATTCAGAAATAGCATCCTAATTTATTAAAAAAAAGATAGCTCTACATTTTAGTAGAATTTTCTCTAAAATATGAATAATTTTTATATTTTATATAATAAATTTTATAAATAAAAAATTATAAACCAAAGACTAAAGCTTTAACATCAAACTACCAATATGAATCAATAATGCTAATAAAATCATAAAATTATAAGTGATGTGACTTTACATTACACCTAAATTATATATTATAGTATATTATTAATCATACTATTATCATATTTTTATTCAATAATAATTTTAAATTATAGTAGAAATATTTTATGATACTATATATTTAGATAATAAAATTATAATATATTACTTCTATTTATCTTATTTTCCTAGTCAAAATAAATATTTATATTAAAAAAATTATAAATATAAATAAAAATATTAATTATATGATAATAATTAATATATATTTATAGAATTTATAATTTATAAAACTAATAAATATATTTTTTAAAATATATTAATAAATATATTAATATTTATTGTAATATATTTTATATAATTAATAAATATATTTTTATAATACCAAAGTAAGGTTTGGTATTATATAGCCAGTAATCTTATAAAATATATAAAATAATTATAAAATATATAATCCTATAAATAATTTTTTATTTATGACTATTTTTTCATCATAAATAATTTTTTATTTATGATGGATTTTTTCTATTATAAATAATTTTTTATTTATAATTAATTTTTTTCATAATAAATAATTTTTATTTATGATGGATTTTATTTCCATTATAAATAATTCTATTATAAATTATTTTTTTAAAAAGTATAAATAAATATATTTTATATTTTTAATATTTATATTTATAATTTATAAAATTAAAATAAAAAAATTTATAAATAAATTTTATCATTTTATTCATAAATAAATATTATTATTTTATTATATAAAAATATAATTATAAAAAATATTTTTTATAAATATAAAAGATTCAAAATAAAAATAAAAATATACAAAAATAGACCGTCGGTCGTCAAGCATCGACATTATCTGGAGAAGAAAAATAGGTCGAAGGAGGAGAGCGCTCAGAGGAGCTCGGATGGGCCTACTATTGCCTCATCAACTGCATCATCTACTTTATCTATGCCATCCACTCTATCATCTGCATCTGAAATAGCTAGTATTCGTCGATGTGTGTAGTCAACTAAGTAGTCCACTATCAATCCTTAGCAGCCTATCTTTGTATCTTTGCCAGCCAGACATCACAAGTAGTATGGATCTCAACCCTGGATGAACGTGAAGATATAGGAGCTCTAACCCCATGCCTTAACCTCTAAAATAATAGGGTCTCGTATCAAGTACCTGATTACAGATCTCGTCATTTATGGATGCGATCGAGTCCTCTAGGATAGGCTAGGATCTAATGTCTATCATACAATTCTAAAAATTAAATTTATATATAGCTATTCTAAGCTTGTACTGAAAATCAAAATATCAATAAAAAAATAGTTAGAAAAACTTACAAAAAGCTCCTAGCTCCCGGCCGTCTAATCTTCTGACCATCACTGATGGATCTGTTGGTAGATCTTGATCCTATAAGGAAGCTCGCCACTCTTTACATCTCTCTATAATTTAAGAATAATTAATAATTTTTTTTAAATAGTTAAAAATTTAAAATATGATAAATAAAAATTACTTATTATCTGCTCCATATGGCGAGCGAATGGCCTCGAACCCCCACAATGCAAGACTATCGGTCTCGCCCGATTCATGGTATTTTTGGCATATCAATCCTACATAGTTAACATTCAAATTAGTTAGTAAGTAACTAAATTTAAAAATAAATTATTAAATTATTAAATTTTAAATAAAAAAAGTTATCTGATATATCGGATCCTCACACGTGTGGCATATGATAGCCCAATCCTCTATAGTAATATTGTCATATGGCCGCTATCACGCTGCCTCCACCTCCTAGTTGTGCATTACAGCATACCAGTGGTGATGAATGTGATGTCGGTATTTCTTGAAATATGAGTATAAATGATCATCTACAGCTCGCCACATGCGATCATGCTCAAAATTAATAATATCAAATATAGCATGTGAATAACAAATATTATAAAAATATAATGCTAATTAAATATTTAAATAAATATTATTATACCTATAAGTGATGATAGAAGATCTCTCTTTGAGGCCATGTAACCTGACGCCAATCGAAGAGCATCGTCGGGGCATAACTATGGGCAAATGATGCCCAGCTCAGTCTACCATGGCTCGCACCATTCTCTAATAGGCCTGGTATAGTCTGATGGAATCTCTATGCAGAGACGTTATCCCTCGTGCTCACGTTTCCAACACTTAAGGATGAGGTTCTTTGATGGACCTCGCCCTCGCCTCACCATTGAAAGAGAATGGCCTAAAAAAATAATAAATAAATTATTAGTATAATAGCCATCTATAAAGCTAATAGATAAATTAAAATTAAATTTTATTATATAAAAAATATTAAAATACAACTCAGGCCCACCTCACTCAGACCCGCCTCTATAGGGCCCTTTGGCAACTTTGATGGTGTAGCGGTGGAAATGGGAGAAGGCTCAGGGATAGGTTGGAAACTCGAACATCATCGTATCCCTCTTGATACCATACTTGTAATGCTTAAATTATACATATAATTAACTTGACATATAAATGAACATAGTAATGAACAATAATAGTGAAAAACACATAAATGCTAATGAATAGATTTGTATTGCATACCATTATTGTAAGAGAAGATTCAACAAAGAATATAGATCTACTTATCAATATTCGTATCCTCCTTGATTTCTAGATCCTCCTCTAAATCACAATAATCGATTAATGTATCATGTTCTATCTCAACATCATTTATGAACCGATCATCGCCCTCCGAATCATCAAGATTAAATACAAAATCAGCTTTAACTTCATTAGACGGTAGATTAGCCTTATTCAAAGGAGCTGTTATAAGTTCTTCATCAATAAGGTGCTCAATCGATGTTTGTTTTTCTTCTTGAAAAGCTTCCTCTTCATGTAGATCTGAATTATCATCCATCTTTAGTCAGGTTGGTATGTCATATACGTCTCTAGGTATTATTCTTTGTACGACATGCCAATCACCTCGATATTTCGAATCCTTTAAATATATTACTTATTTTGCTTGAGTTGCTAATATATATGGCTCATTCTGGTACCATGTTCATATAAAATTTATACTGATAAAGCATGGATCGATATGAATACCAATCTTCTTATTGCTAATATCCCACCATTCACACTGAAACAAGAATACTAAATTTTTGGACTTATACTTCAATTCTATTATACCTATCAATACATCAAGATATTTAATCTCTTTTCTTCCATATCCAATCGTAGCAATCCCACTATTATGGGTCCGACTTTGCATCTCAAGCTCTCTTGTATGAAATCTCATTTCTCCAACGACAAAGTGTTGAGAAATATGTAGGGTTTTATGCATAGATTTCAAAACTTTTTCGAAATATAGAGCAGCGAAAGATATAGATTAAACTATTTAATCTACAACATGCATGTAATCAAATTATAAAATTCTACATCAAGGATCTATAACATATTATGATGAAAATATAAATCTAAAATTAAATTAATCATAAGTGGTATTAATCATATCAATACCTAGATCTAGAATAATTCTAGATCTAACCCTAGATCTCATCTAGGTCACCAAGAGATCATATCTCTTATCTTTACATGGGTCGAGAACTCCATGGTTGAATCTATTATTATCTTTGGAGCCACACAAGCATCCGATCTCTATAGATGATCCACACGAATTTGCAATACAGATTGGAGATTCGTCGAACAAAGATCCGCTCGAAGTGCTAGCTTTTCATGGATGCCTCCTGATTGTTAATCAAATACATGTTCTTCGGATCTCTTGGATACTCCAAGAGATGAAGAACACGAGGAGGAATAAGAGAGAAATCCAACCCTTGAATATTTCATAAATTAGAAAATAAAATCAAGAAAAAATAAATCCTAAGAGAAGATAAATCCTCTCCTCCAGGACATCAACGATTGATGTCCTAAAAATATTTCTATGCTAGGACAAGAGGAGACCTTCTCCTCTAGAATTTTTTCTAAGTTTTTAGATTTAAGATTTTTGATTTTATTCATATAAAAATCTCATAAAAAATTAGACAGGAAAGGTTCTCCAAGAAATCCTAAGAGAAGACCTTTCTTTTCTTCTCCTTTTCTCATCAGGACATGATCAGATCATGTCTAAAAAATTAACACTATGCCCAACAACATAGAGCACTCATCCCCACACCCAAATCCTCTCTCTCTCTCTCTCTCTCAAATTTTTATCATATAAAAATTATAAATAAAATATAAAGAGAGAAACATAAAAGAAAATATAAGAGAAGACAATCTTCTCTTACCTTGTCTCTTCAAGACATCAACCTTTGATGTCTTAATTGAAGGCTCTTCTCTAAGAATCTTGGCACCACAAATCCTCCATGCCTTCTCCTCCTTCTCTAATTTTCATGATTTTTCTAGAATTTATCACATCCTCTAGCCATCTCATAGGAGGCACCTCAATATTTAGGAAGACTAGGTCAAGAGACCTAGTCAAACAAGGAAACAAGAAGGAATTTGGGGGGCGTCCAACTCTTGGACGCCTCCCCAGATTTTTGTGCATGGAGAACATAAAAGCCATGCCTCAAAAAGTGGAGATAAGGCACACAAAAAATTAGAGGGTGGCATGGAGAAAATTCCATAGAGAGAGAAGGTGTTTTGGATAACTAGGACTCTATCAAATAGAATCCTATGCACAACTACGTTCTAATTTTGACCAAATCAAATTTAAATCCAATTCCTAAGATAATGGGGTATGAAAAATCATTTCTTAGGCTTGAAAATCATAGAAAAAAATTTAAAATTAAATATTGGGGTGTCGGACCATTGGTGCAAGGGAAGAGCGAGAGTCCCAGTCCAATTGGGACTCTTTATGTTTAACTAGGTCAAAACTGTTTTGAACCTGAATCAAGACTAATTTAAACTAGATAAAATACAACCTAATTAAGAGTGGTCCTAGTCTAATTAGGAGCCCAATTAAATTAGATTAAACCATATTTAATTTTGGTTTAAATCCAAAGTCAATTTAGAATTAGATGCACTTAAATCCTAGTCTAATTAGAAATTGATTTTTCCTTGCAATTGGCTTATCCAATAAATCAATTGAACTTAATTCAATTAAGTCTAAACCAATTCTAATTGAATATAATTCAATTAGACTTGATCTCAGCCTAATTGCTCAATCAAATTAAGCCAATTAGCAATCCAATTTCTAATCAATCCTCCTGCAATACTTGCATTAGGTCAAACATCAATCGCATTGAATATTGGACCTCAAAATGATTCTCAATCATCGATTAACCATCTGATCAGATACAAGCTCTAATGTGTGTGACCCTATAGGTTCGAACCTAAGTCGGTAGCACAGAAACTAATTTTTTTATCAATCAAAGTTACCATCTAGCAATGATTCCTGACATCCAAATAGGTCGAATATATGCAAAGCAATATTCTTAGAACCCTGGCCTATGGTTGCCGTATAATTCATCCCTATGACCAATAATGCTTAAGACAACTTTAAGTACACTGTCAAACACTCATACAAGTCATCTCTATTGTATCTCAAAATTTTACAAATTTCGTGACACCTCATGAGGATTACCTAGGCTTAGGTTTTGCTAAATTGAAACATAGTGAGTCATTCTCTTCCTGAAGTTAATCAGGAGTGGTCAATTCCATCTTGACTCACACACCAACTTTACAAGTACTTGACTGTACTCAAAAATCTTTTGAATCAATATTAAAAATATAGATAGTCCAGCACCAAAGTACAGTGAGTTGCTTGCAAATCACTATGGTGATCTTAGGTTAGAGGAACACTTATACCCATTGGCCTTAGCTAGCTATTCTTGATAGTAGAATGCTACATTGATCATGTTCAATGTAGCTGTACTCCTACATCTTATCTAAATGTCATACCAGTGTCTCCACATCACTTGGTTACGAGGACAACCAACGTATATGACATACATCGATCTACACTCGATAAGTTATCATCCTTATTAATAACTTATTATTTGGTCATGAATAATTTAAGATCCATTTGATTAATCCTTCTTTATCGATTGATTGTGGTTCTAAAAACTTCATCATAATTTAGAAGTTCATTTAAGAAAGATAGAATTTTTATGATGAACCAGCCAAATAACTATTATTATTAGATAATTCATATACTAATTCTAATTATTTACTACTTAGATGATTGACTTTAGAACATATTTTTTAATAACTCCCACTTAGACTATAGCCAATCAGAACGATATCAAATATCCTATCTTCCACTTGAGTTTGTAGAACTCCTTAGTTCTGAGGCCTTAGCAAATGGGTCGATCAAGTTTTCCTTTTCCATCGATCTTCTAAAGATCGAGGTCATCCTGATCAAAAATCAAAGGTGATAGCAATGCTAAATATGCTAGTTCTTTGGTTCTTTAGTTTGAGCTATGGCTCCAGTGCTACGATAGGACTGGACCATCAGTGGAGGGTGCCACTCCGAACCTGCTAATGAACCTGGCATCATATGCCATGATGTCTCTATATCACTAACTGAATAGGCTAAAGTATCCTGCTTAGAATCTTTCCAATAGATTGCTTCTATAAATAGGGTATGAGTCGACATTCTCTAGTTGTCATCTTATTCCGACTGAAATTAAAATATCCACATATTTTTAGTCAGTACTTCTATATTTGAGGATCTTAGTATTTTTTAAATACTTAAGGATTGTCTATACAATCTTTCAGTGCCTCTCACTTAGATCAGATTGGTATTTGCTTACTATCTCTAGTGAGCATACCATGTCTGATCACGTACATGGAGAAATAAGATGATAGCTAAACCTTTATTCTTTGCAATGCTGGGATGTCATTCTCAATTAAGAGAATTTCTTCCATAGACAATACAAGGAATAACACTATAGAATATTTTGTCTAATTACAAATGCAGGATTTGTCTTTATTCATAACAAGGGCATACGTTCAAAATGTATGTTCTAATTCTAAGGTAATAACCAAATGGGCTTTAAGGTCCTTACTTTTTCATCTGCGCTACTTTGATCCTTTTGAAAATCCATTCACACATAATTGATTTTATCCCTTCAGGTGAATCAACTAGTGTCCATACACTATTGATTTTCATGGACTTCAATTTGGATCATGTGGCTCCAGATCACTACATTGTATCCCTATAAGTGATCGGATCCTTGTCGTTCTTATCGAGCTCAACAGGATCGCCATACCAGACTTAGATACTGAAGTATCTATCTAGCTGATGTGGTACTCTACTAGATCTTCTTAAAGATGATACTTTAATTGGCTCTGGATTTGATCTGATCAAATCTGGTTCTGTAGGTTTACTAGATTATGTCAATTTTTTTCTATCAGTCAAACTTTTTTAAGTTCAATTTGATAGGCATCAGTTTCTTCTCTAAGAAACTCCTTTCCAAAAGGAATGGCCTACTGCTGATGAACATCTTATGTTCTTTAGCATAGTAGAATTAATAACCCTTAAATACTTATTGGATCAGGATTCAAGTTTATCTATGTGCAAGTATATGACATAGGCCGATCAACTCCAAACCCAAAAGTGAGAGAGTCTAGGTCTACGCTCGATCCATATCCCATATGGAATCTATGTGATAGATTTACTCAGAACCTTTTTCAGAGTAAAACTAGTAGCCATAAGAGCACAACCCTGAAACAGAAAAATAAGTGAACCCTATAGTTGATTGAATCATGTCTAACAAAGTTCAATTTCTTCTTTCAGATACACTATATTTCGAAAAGAAATCCACTTGAGAGAGAATCCAATTCTCTCCTAGATATGTCAAAAACTTATTGAACAAGTATTCGCCTCCTCGATCCAATCGAAGAGTTCTAATACCTTTTTAGTTTATTTTTTTATTTCATTATTGAATCATTTGAATATTTTAAATAATTCAGATCAAATGTACCCATGCCCAGATAGGTCGTCTGTAATGAAATATTAGTATCTTCCTTTAGCACTTAAGTTCATAAGTCCACATACATCACTATGTATGAGACTTAGAATTTTATCGACTCCTTCACCTTTTTCAATAAAAAGGGACTTTGTCATTTTTCCAAGAAGACAAGATTTATAGGCTATCAATGATTTAAAATCATTGATGTCGAGATTTTTCTCTCAAGCTAACTCGTTTATCCTGTTCTTGTCAAGATGACTAAGCCTATAATACCAAAGATAGATATCCATGACATAATCTAACTTGGATGTGTACATTACACTTAACAGGCTATAAAAATATTAAATATTATTTTTTTATTATCGATGTATTACTATAATATTATTCATAATAATATCATAATAATCTTTTTTATTGATAAATGATAACCATCTTTGACAAAAAAGCCATCAAAAATCATATTTATTATAAATGATGGACAATAGTGACAATCACTCAAAATGATATCTATTGAAAATAAGCTTGATAAATCCTAAAGCTAGGATTGGAACAAGACTTCCATCCCCAACATTCAGATATTTCTCACCATTTTCAAATATCCTACTTACTTATAGTCTTTGCAACAAATTGCATAAGACTATTGGTATCTAATATCCACATGTAGTAGAATTATTTATAAAAAAAATTTAAGGTATTATCATATAAAATCTTTAATGAGCAATTTTTGCTCTTTTCTCTTATTCAGCTTGTTATGGTCAAGTAAAGTAAGATAATTCTTCTTCTTATGACCCTGCTTCTAACATTAGAAGCACTATGCCTGATTTGGGTTAACCTTGGATTAATTGTTTCGACTGGGCTTAGAAGCCCCAGTATTAACCCATTCGTACTGCTGAACCAAATTCAACTTTTGATACTAATTATCGAAGTTGGATCCCATAAGTCATCACTGTCTAACAGTGATATGAGCAATTAGGATTTAGCCTTAATTTGAGAAAAGAGAACATTGACCTAAGTATATGAATTATATTAATCCTAAAGACTTGGACTTTAGTCTAAAGGTTCTTCCACTATTTTATTCGAATTGATAGCCTCTACCTCCAATTCGAGAAATTACTTTAATTTTCTAGTAGGTACTAGAATCCATATAGACTGCACACGAGTCCAACTTTGGTTGGCAAATCCATGTACATCTAAGGGTAGGTTCATAATCAATTATTTCTCCAAATAATTTTTAGTAATTTAATTTTATCCCAGAGATCTAATCAGTAGTCTTTAGCCTCCACTGTAAGGATCCAGTTAGGTCCAACCATTAACATGACTATAGTTGGTGCATCTAACCAACGAATGATTAGGCCCAACTTTGGTTGGCCAACCTAACCACCATTAGAGAGACACATCCAAGTCGTCATATGATGAATGATAATTTCATTAGTCAACAAGCACCAGGCCTTTGGGCCTCTAATGATTATTATGTTAATGGACTCATTATCAAACACCTGAATGAGAGGCTATGACTCGGTTATCTCCATAACTTCATCATTTTAAGGACCTAATAATTTTAGAAAATTTAAATTATTAGTAATTTAAGGATAGAAAGGATATAGACCAATTTGCTCCCACTGACTTCACCAAGTCAGGTCCTCCCACTGACTTCACAAATCACTGATGAGGATTATGATCAATTTTGGTCCATGAGCACCTATATTAGTCTCACTAATTTTCTATGTGACATGGGTTACCACGAATCAATAAGCAATCTAATCGAAATCTGATTAACCACATTGGCCAGGTTAGTGAGATCGGTGGGAGGGTCTACCAAGGCTTGCCTTAGACATCATCAAAATTGGCCAGGTAAGTAGGCTGTCAATTAAAAATTACTAGTCTAGAATGTCAGACTTATCTTAGATACTAATTGGTTTGTTAGTTTTGATTTGGTCTGCCTAAAGACTTGGGCTTGACCACTGAGCCACGATCAGATCCATTTGTTAGATATATAGACTTTGATCAACTACAACTATTGAATAGATCTATAGAAAAAAAATGAGCTAATCCTAATTAACTATTAATTAGGTTTGATCAATTTTTTAACTAAGTCCATATTCAATCAAACCCTAGGTCTAACCTAGTTAATGACCCGATCAAAACTAACCCATTTAACTTTTAACCCAAATTTTATGAAATTATCTTAGGATCTTCAAATCACAAACCTAGATCCTAAACAATCACTTAATTCTTAATTAAGTTCAAAGTTTGGATTTATGGAACCTCAAAACTACTTTTTGATTTTATTATTTAAAATATTTTTAAATTATAAATAATTTATATTGAATCATATTCAATACATGACTTTAGATCTGATTTATTTTATTATTTAGATCATGTCCTAGGATTTTGAATCTAAGATTTTGTAGAAAGTAAATTTTTAATTTAAATTCTATAAAATAAATATGTTATACATATACATTCTAGATTCTAAATAAAAATTACATATTAACATATGCAATAAAATGATTTAGATCTAAACATAAAACACATTATATGGATCAGATCATAAATTATTTAAAATTAAATTTAAAATCTAAAAATAAATTATAAATTATTTTAGATTTCATCTAACATATTTATGACTTAGATTTCTCGGATCAGCACATACTAGGACAACCTTTCCACTATAAGGGGTAAATCTTATAGCAGGACAATCTTATGGCAGTATGTGCAATCCTGATATTATTTAGATTTATTCTAAATAATCTAAAATAGATAAAATATCTATTTAATTTTATATTTAAATTAAAAAATTAATTCATAAATTTTTTTAGATCTAATCTAAATTATTCATGATTCAGATTCAGATAAGCACATATTAGGACAACCTTTTCATTGTAAGGGGTTAACCTTACAACAGGACAACCTTATGGTAGTATGTATGATCTTTAATTAATTTTAATTTTTAAATTTAATCTAATATAAATATAATCATGTTATAAAAGAATCTAGATACTCTAATATCACTGTTGAGAAATATGTAGAATTTTATGCATAGATTTTAAAATTTTTTCGAAATATAGAGCAGCAAAAGATATAGATTAAACTATTTAATCTGCAACATGCATGTAATCAAATTATAAAATCCTATATCAAGGATCTATAACATGTTATGATGTAAATTAAATCTAAAATTAAATTAATCATAAGTGATATTGATCATATCAATATCTAGATCTAGAACAATTCTAGATCTAATCCTAGATCCCATCTAGATCACCAAGAGATTAGATCTCTTATCTTTGCATGGATCGAAAACTCTGTAGTTGAATTTATTGTTGCTTTTAGAGCTGCACAAGTATCCAACCTCTATAGGTGATCCATACGAATCTGCAACATAGATCGAAGGTTCATCGAACGAAGATCCGCCCGAAGTGCTAGCTTCTCGTGGATCCCTCCTGATGGTTAATCAAATACATGTTCTTTGGATCTCTTAGATACTCCAAGAGATGAAGAACACGAGGAGGAATAAGGAAGGAATCAAATTCTTGGATCTTTCATAAATCAAAAAATAAAATAAAAAAAAAATAAATCCTAAGAGAAGATAAATCTTCTCCTTCAGGATATCAATGGTTGATATCCTAAAAATATCTCTATGCTAGGACAAGAGGAGACCTTCTCATCTAAAATTTTTTCTAAATTTTTAGATCTAAGATTTTTGATTTTATTCACATAAAAATCTCATAAAAATTAGAGAGAAAAGGTTCTCAAAGAAATCCTAAGAGAAGACATTTCTTCTCTTCTCCTTCTCTCATCAAGACATGATCAGATCATGTCCAAAAAATTAACACCATGCCCCAACAACTTGGAGCACTCATCCCCACACCCAAATCCTCTCTCTCTCTCTCTCTCATATTTTTATCATATAAAAATTATAAATAAAATGAAAGAGTGAAACATAAAAGAAAATATAAGAGAAGACAATCTTCTCTTGCCTTGTCTCTTCAAGACATCAACCTTTGATGTCTTAATTGAGGGCCCTTCTCCAAGAATCTTGACACCACAATTCCTCCACGCCTTCTCCTCCTTCTTCTCTAATTTTTTATGATTTTTATGGGATTTATCACATCCTCTATCCATCTCATAGGAGGCGCACCAATATTTAGGAAGACTAGGTCAAGAGACCTAGTCAAACAAGGAAACAAAAAGGAATTTGGGGGGCGTTCAACTCTTGGACGCCTCCTAGATTTTTGTGCATGGGGAACAAAAAAGCCATGCCTCAAAAAGTGGAGAGAAGGCACACAAAAAATCAGAGGGTGGCATGGAGAAAATTCCATAGAGAGAGAAGGTGTTTTGGATAACTAGGACTCTATCAAATAGAATCCTATGCACAACTACTTTCTAATTTTGACCGAATCAAATTTAAATCCAATTACTAAGATAATGTGGTGTGAAAAATTATTTCTTAGGCATGAAAATCATAAAAAAAATCTAAAATTAAATATTGGGGCATGGGACCATTGGCACATGGGAAGAGTGAGAGTCCCAATCCAACTAGGACTCTTTATGTTTGACTAGGTCAAAACTATTTTGAACCTAAATAAAAAATAATTTAAACCAGATAAAATGCAACCTAGTTGAAAGTAATCCTAGTCTAATTAGGTATCCAATTAAATCATATTAAACCATATTTAATTCTAATTTAAATCCAAAGTCAATTTAGAATTAGATGCACTTAAATCCTAGTCCAACTAGGAATTGAATTTTCCTTGCAATTGGCTTATCCAATAAACCAATTGGACTTAACCCAATTAAGTTCAAATTAATTCTAATTGAATCTAATTCAATTAAACTTGATCTCAGCCCGATTGCTCAATCAAATTGAGTCAATTAGCAATCCAATTGCTAATCAATCCTCCTGCAATACTTGCATTAGGTCAAACATCAATTGCATTAAATATTTGACCTTGAAATGATTCTCAGTCATCGATTAACCATCTGATCAGATTACAAGCTCTAATGTATGTGATCTCATAGATTCAAACCTAAGTCGATAGCATAAGAACCAATTTCTGTATCAATTAAAGTTTCTATCTAGCAATGATTCTCGACGTCCGGATAGGTCGAATGTATACAAAGCAACATTCTTAGAACCGTGGCCCATGGTTACCATATAATTCATCCATATGACCAATAATGCTTAAGACAACTTCGAGTACACTGTCAAATACTCATATAAGTCATTTCTATTATATCTCAAAATTTTGCAAATCCTGTGACACCTTACGAGGATTACCCAGGTCTAGATTTTGCTAAATTAAAATACAGCGAGTCATTCTCTTTTTGAAGTTAATCAAGAGTGGTTAATCCCATCTTGATTCACACACCAACTTTATAAGTACTTGACTATACCCAAAAATCTTTCGAACCTATATTAGAAATACAGATAGTTCGACACCAAAGTATGGTTAGTTGCTTGCAAGTCACCGTGGTGATCTTAGATTAAAGGGATACTTATATCCATTGGTCTTAGCTAGTTACTCTTGATAGTAGAGTGCTACATTGATCACGTTCAATATAGATGTACTCCTAAATCTCATCTGGATGTCATACTAGTGTCTTCACACCACTTGGTTATGAGGACAATCAATGCATATGACATACAACGATATATACTTAATAAGTTATCGTCCTTATTAATAACTTATCATTTGATCATGAACAATTTAAGAACCATACGATAAATCTTTTTTTATCGACTGATTGTGGTTCTAAGGACTTCATCATAATTTAGGAGTTCATTTAAGGAAGATAGAATTTTTATGATGAACCAGCCAAATAACTATTATTATTAGATAATTCATATACTAATTTCAATCATCTACTACTTAGATGATTAGCTTTAGGACACTTTTTCTAATATAAAGGATGTGTAGTAGTTAACCCTTTGATCGGGACCACATGCTAAATTGTACAACTCATCGATCTCACCCTCTTCTTTATTGAAATACTTAGATTTCACCTACAATATAGCATAAAAAGATATATTGGTACAAGTAATTAATTGCATAATTATATAAATATAATATAATACTAGCGAAACTAACATGGTCTTCAAATCATTTTATAAATTTTGCTCTATATCGATCATCAATATTTGTATTATTCTTTCTAAATAGTATATTCTTATCTCATTGCAATAAGTCATGATTTTTAATTTTACATCGACATAAAAAAAATATTTAGAGCACTAAAATTATGCTAAGATAATACTTACTCAATTAAATTTTCAAATTCTTCATAATTATTTAGAATATAGAAGTGTACTTTGGATAGCTCATTCACATCTATGAACTCACATCTTCTTCCACCCATGGGTCGAACCGTTTGTTTGAACATGGATAGCATTGGTTCATCATTATTCCATTTATGGTCAGCATTATGATCTGCATGATTGAATCTTATTTTGATATCGTCAAGATACATCAAGCAGAATGTAAGATACTTTGTAGCTATATGCTTTCGCTATGGACCCTTCAGGCCATGCCTTATTGTGCACATACTTTTTTAGGATATATAAGAATCTATAAATAAAAAATAATTTAAAGAGTTCTAATACATTTATATCTTATAACTGATATGTTAAAGAGATTATAATTTCTTTATCTTTCAATAGGATACATCCACTGATAATGTACCGGATCGGTCAGAAGAGCTTTCTTTGGAAGATGAATAGCCAGGTGCACCATGACATTAAAAATGATGGTGGAAAGATTTTTTTTAACTTATAAAGAATGGGCATAATATCCTTCTCAAACTTTTCGATTAAGTTAATCTTCAACTTTTAGTAATACAGTTCTCGAAAAAATACTCCCAACTGAATTAATGCAGCTTGAATATTATCACTCAAATAGCCACGTATTACCACAGGAAGCAAGCGCTGCATCATCACTTGGAAGTCATGACTTTTTATGCTAGAGATATTATCGTCATTATTGCCTATACATTATGATACATTTGAAGTATAAGCATCAGAAAACTTTACGATTTTGAACCATCCATAGAAACTATTCTTCTCCTCACCAAATATTGAATAACATGCAGGTGGCATAAAAAAATTTATCACCTCGATGAACTAAATGCAACTCCGATCAGATTCCCATTTCTTGCAAATCAAGATGAGCTTTTGAATTATCTTTTATTTTTTTGTGATGTTCAACACTGTACCGATGACATTATCATAAATATTCTTCTCAATGTACATCACATCTAGGTTATGATGAAGTAGTAGTTGCTTTTAGTATGGTAGTTTGAAAAATAGGCTTCGCTTCATCCAATTTAGCTCAGCTTCAGTACACTTTCGCTTGCGAGTATCGATGTTTTTCCAAATTTCATATTTTCAATGGCTTCAAGTTGTTCTAAAACTTTCGCTCCACTTAACTCCTTAGGTGGGGGATGTCGGTCAGACTTACCATCAAAATATTAGTTATAACAGATCCTCCAAGGATGATTAGTAGGTAGAAACCGCTAATGACCCATGAAGTAGATTTTTCTTTCATGCTTTAAATGTACGGAGGATGCATCCTTGTTGCATATTGGACATGCTAGATATCCTTTGGTACTTCACAAATATAAGTTTCCATATGTAGGAAAATTATTTATGGTCCATAAAATCGATGCATGAAACTTAAAATTTTTTTGACTGATAGAATCATCAATTAAGGATCGTAGATATACATCAATTTCATTACCTCATACTTTTGGATCCAGAATCAATGGTGACATAAAAACAAATGGCTCTTTCATGCATTTCCAAGGTGACACATTATACACAACTAGCATCATAGGCCACATGTTGTAGAAAGTACTTAAATTATCAAAGAGATTAAATCCATCTGTCGCTAGACCAAGCCGGATATTACACGGGTCACTTGCAAATAGCGGATGCTTTGCATCGAAGTCTTTCCATACTATAGAGTCAGCCGGGTAGCTAAGTATGTTCTCCTCTAAAACCTGCTATTCATGATGCTATCTCATTTCTTCAGCTATCTTTGTAGACATATATAACCTTTGAAGTCTTGGAATAAATGAAAAATATCTTAAAACCTTATGAGATATTTCCTTTCCTTTCCTATTATCGATTTCGTACCTAGGCTCACCATATTGCAGACATTCAATTGCTTGTTCATTCTCCTTGTAAAATAATATACAATCATTTTTGTAGGCATGTATAGAAATATAGCCAAGTTCCAATTTTCGCATATATGTTTTTGCTTTAGTATATGATTTTGGAAGTGTTGATCCATCGAAAAGAGCTACTTTAATCAATGCCAAATTTTGATCAAATGACTTTTGACTCCATTGGTTCACAGTTTTAATATGAAGCAACTTGATCAAAAACTCTAACTTGGAAAACTTCACATAATTTAGATAGAGTGGCTCTCGTGCATCCCGAATAAGCTTTGCAAACTGTTCAGAAGTCTCTTCTATCTCATTAATATTGTATTCATAATCAGAACTGCCTTGAGATGCACTAATACTCATGGATACATTTGAGCTAACATTCTGATATAAATCATCCAATAGTAAACCTATACCACTATGTTTGATAGGTTCAGTAGCATCAATATCATCTTTGATATCATCATCGTTGTACACAGCTTCATTCAGATCAGCCTTCCCAGGCCATATCTACTAAGTATATTTTTTGTCAATACCAAAACATAGTAGATGCTCCTCAACAAGTGATATATAATGATATGCCATATTGACACATCTTTTGCATAGATACTTTATTCGACTAGCACTATTAGCCTTATACCATGCAAATTCAATATAATCTCGAACACCTTTTTGAAATTTAGGCAAAAAAATATTTCTGACATTCATCCAACTTTTGTCGATATCCATCTGATAAAAAAGAATAATGCTTCATGAATTCTAACTCCACCAACTTCTTTCTAATAAGTCTGGCCCTATCCCTTACAAAAATGCATCATTTTTTTTTGTTGCCATAACTTTATTCTTTGTTCCATATCTGAAAAAAATCTGACAGCATCTTCCTATAGTTCTCCAAGTACACAATATAGATGGATCATATTTTAACCACATTTAATATGTACCCAAAGAACAAATGAGATAACTATGATGAAATTTTTTATAATAGAACAAAGAACACCATGACAACAATAAAATATTATTGCATTTTTGAACTGTCCAAATCGGGGCATCCAAGAGCTGTTTATAGATTTCATTTTGAAAATCCTGGGATCGACTCTTGAATAGGAGTCTAATGATACATCAATGCATGCATTAAATTATTACCAAATTGAATTCCAGATAGGATCCCGGACCAAATCCTGATCCGAATCTCGATCGAGATCTGACCTAGATCATGATCCGAATCCCAAACTGGATCACGAACATGATCCTTGATTGGATCTTGGATAGGATCCTAGATCAGATCCTGGACTGAATCCTGATCTGGATCTCAACCTGGATCTCGATCGAGATCTGACCCAGATCATGACTCGAATCTCAAACTGGATCATGAACATGATCCCAGATTGGATCTCAGACTAGATCTAGACTCGGAATCCTAACTGAGATCCAACTCGGATCATGATCCAAATTTCAAACCAAATCTCGAACCAAATCCTAACCCGGATCATCACTCGATCCTGGACAGGATCCGAATCTAGATCCCTGATTGGATCCTGGATCAGATAGTTCATATGCATAAAAAATTAAAACCTTCGGCTAATACAAATTAAAATATTAAATCATAATCATAATAAAATATAGGGACTAAATAAATAAAAAGATTAAATTATAATAAGTAAAAGTATAAAAATATAATTAAAAACCTAACTATTTTTATTATAAAAGTTAATTGATATTTTTAAATATTTTATCAATCTATTTTAAAATTTATTTATCATTAAATAATTATTACTATTACTATTATCATTATCATTATCATTATTATTATTACTACTACTGTTACTATTATTAATACTATTACTACTATTTCTATTATTATTATTACTACTACTATTACTATTTTTATTATTATTATAACTATTATTACTATTACTATTACTATAATTATTATTATTATAACTATTATTATTACTATTATTATTACTACTATTATTATTACTACTACTACTATTATTATTATTACTACTACTACTGCTACTATTACCATTATTATTACTACTACTATTATTATTGTTATTTATTAAATTTAAAAAATTAATTAAATTTTAAAAAATGATTAAGGAGGAGCCTAATCCCTTGTGTCCCCTTCAGCCCCCACCCATCGTGGCCCTTCACCCCCTGCAGCGCCCCTCTGGCACCCCACCACTCGTGACCTCCCACCCGATATGTCACCGCCGCCCCTCCATGCTCCATCCCCCGCTGCCCCCCACCCCTTGCGGCCCCTTTGCACCCCATCCGTCACGGCCTACCACCCCTTACGGCACCTTACCACCCATGGTTTCCCATCCGATCTATCACCACCATCTGTCCATGCCCATCCCCTACATCCCGCACCCCCTGTAGCCCCTTCGCCCCCCACCTGTCGCGGCCCACCACCCTCTCTGATGCCCCTTCGGAGCCCCACCACCCGTGGCCCCCCACCCGATATGTCAGCATCGCCCCTCCATGCCCCAGCCCCTATGGCTCCACCCCCTGCAACCCTTCGCCCACACCTATCGCTGCCCACCACCCTAGCCCCCCACTCGACCTATCATCGCTGCCCTCCGTGCCCCACCCTATGGCCCCCACCCCTTATGGTTCCTTTGCCCCCCACTCATCGTGGCTTACCATCCCCTACGGCGCCACTCCGACATCCCACCACCCATGGCCCCCCACCGATCGGTCACCACCATCCATCGGTGCCCACCAGCCACAGCCACCACCTCCTTCGGTGCCCCTCACTTTCCACCACCAACGGCCCCCACCGTCAATATCACCATGCATGGCCTACTAGCACCCAACCCTACTAGCAGCAACAACGGCGGTAGCGGGAGATGCGGTGATCAACTGGTGGAAGCCCAGAAGGAGGGGGAGAGAGAGGAGAGGAGAGGGTTTCAGTCGAGAGAACCGGGTTTCACAGGAAAGAGGGCACATAGTGGGGAGGGATATTTAAAGAGATTTAGCAACGTACTATTAACAACATAATTTTTATCACTAAAATGATTATTAATGATGGAAAGCAATTTTTCATCGCTAATAATTCCCACCAATTATTTTTCAACAATATTTTTTTCTCTTAAAAAAATTTAATATAATTGATAAACTTATTTAAGATGAAATTTTTTATCGCTAATTGTATTTAGATAAATAAATTATTTATAAAATTAAAAGGATGGGATTATTTATGATAAAATTTTTTATCATAAATAATTAATTATTTATGATAAAAAATTAATTTATATTATAAATAATTAATTATTTATGATAAAAAATTTTCATCATAAATAATCTAGCATAGAAATATTATTTAAAAAATTCAAAGGGAAGGATTATTTATGATGCAAATTGACTTTCTTTTGCAAATGATCTTTTATAAATAAATTATTTATAAAATTAAAAGGGTAGGATTTTTGATGATGGAAAATTTTTATCATAAATAATCAATTATTTATGATAAAATTTAATTTTTATCATAAATAATCAATTATTTATGATAAAAAATTAATTTTTATCATAAATAATCAATTATTTATGATAAAAAATTAATTTTTATCATAAATAATCAATTATTTATGATAAAAAAATTTTATAGAAAATAATCTGATGTAAAAATTTTATTTAAAAAATTTAAAGGAATGAATTATTTATGATAGAAATTTTTTATCATAAATATTTTTTTATAAATAAATTATTTATAAAATTAAAATGGTGGGATTATTTATGATAAAAATTTTTCAACATAAATAATAAATTATTTATCATGAATTTTTTTTATCATAAATAATTAATTTTTTATGATGAAAAATTAATTTATGTCCCAAATATCGATTATTTATGATGAAAAATTTTTGTTGTAAATTATCTAGTAGAAAAATATTATTTAAAAAATTTAAATGGATGGATTATTTGTGTTAAAAATTTTTTGTAGCAAATAATTGATTATTTGTGATGTAAATTGACTTTCCATCATAAATTATTGATTATTTATGATAAAAAATTTCTATTATAAATAATCTTTCACAAATAAATCATTTATAAAATTAAATAGGTGGCATTATTTATGATGAAAATTTTTTATCATAAATAATCAATTATTTATGATGAAAAATTAATTTATATTATAAATAATTAATTATTTATGATGAAAAATCTTCATCATAAATAATCTAGCATAAAAATTTTATTTAAAAAATTTAAAGGGATGGATTATTTATTATAAAAATTTTACATCATAAATAATCTAGCTTAAAACTTTTATTTAAATAATTCAAAGAAATGGATTATTTATGATAAAATTTTTTTATCATAAATAATTGATTATTTGCTATAAAAATTAACTTTTTATCAAAAATAATCGATTATTTATGATGAAAAAATTTTATCATAAATAATCTTTCATAAATAAATAATTTTAAAAATCTTTCATAAATAAATAATTTTAAAAATATCTAGATTATTTATGATAAAAATTTTTATTATAAATAATCAATTATTTATAATAAAAAGCTAATTTTTATCATAAATAATCAATTAATTATGATGTAAAATTTCTATCATAAATAATTTGATATTTATTAAAGGCATTAAAAAGGTGGACTATTTATTTTTAAAATTGGGCAAAAATATATCATGCATGGCCGATGCGATGGGATTGAGGGGTATGAGCACATCCACTATTAGCTAGCCCATATAAAATTAATATATTTTTTTAATTTTTTAAAAATTAGTATTCTTTTAAAAAATTCTATTATTCTTTGAATATTACATAATTTTAAATTTTAAAGCCTATCTTTATCATTCATTATTTAAGTAATTATCATATAAGTATTGTCATAAAAGACCACCTCGATCTAGTTACTCTATCTATGTAGATCAATAAAATTTAATTTTGATGGTTAAGAACGATCGTATGTTGATCTGAAAGATAGAAACTATCAATGGATCCAAAAATTTACAACGATGATCTTTGTGATATTTATAATATACTATCAAAATTTTACTTAAATTGGATATAATTGCTATAGTTAATTTAGCATGGGTTGATTTGGACCATTAAGTAAAAAATAAGTGATTAAAAGGCCAAATGGTGTATGATTATAAGATGATTTTTTTAGATAAATGATCTTTGCTAATAGTTTGATTATTTCTATAATGATGATCATAAAAAGAAAACTGTGTGTGTGTAAACTATCTAAAATTACATATCTCTTGATGCACATTCTTAAAATCTTTAAGTAAATACTAATGCTTTGGTAAAATGTACTTAACATGGATGATTCATAGAGATGGAGTTTAACTTTTACAGTCATTATCGTACAAATGATTAAAATAGTAGCAAAAATTATTTATCATATAGACGAAGTTTCAAGAAAGGTGTCATTTGAATTTAAAGCTAATCATTTAAAAAGGACTTTAGTTTTAATTATTTGGTATCAAACAACTTACTATTTGCTATGTATTAAATTGATTTATCTTTTGGTAAGAAGAAAAGAATGTCGTTATTTCAAATCTAATTTTGCACAGCTATATATTTGATATGATATCATTTGAAATAAATTAAAAAATACATATCTTTTCTAGACCTAATTGCATGATATTTCTTAAGAAAAGGAGGAGATGATCTTATTAAAGAATAACTAAAAATCTCTTTATGATTTATCTTGACTGATTTGATGATATTAATTTAAATTAATTTATTATTCTAAATCTTCAAAATTATTTGATTTGAATTGATTCATCTTTATCAATTCAAAACTAAAATAATAGGTATCAAGCTGAATTTAAAAGTTGATTTTTAAGTGGTATTGAACTGTCAAGAAAATCATCATTGGTTTAAATTTTAGTTTAATTGGTATCAAAAAAATCTTTCAAAAAAATGACTATCTGATTTAATTTTCAAAAATTTGGTATCATTAAAATTTATACTTTTGAATTCTATTTAAATTTTTAACATGACTTTGTTTGCCAAAAAAAGGAGAGAATATATTAAAGAAGAAATGATTATTTAATTGAAAAGATCTTAAAATTGAAAATATCTTTCAAATTTAGAAAATCTAAATTTAGTAGTTAAATTCATGTTAAATATGCTTGATTTAAAAAAAAAAAAAAGAGGGGAGAAAAGTTGAAAGTTAAAATAATAGAGCTATAATTATAAGAAATAAGGAAAGATAATGTTATTGAAATATTAAAAGAAAAATAAATTCTTGGTATCTCCAAAATAAGGAAAGAAATGTCTTTTATCTTTATTTGACTAAAAATTTTGATTAATTTATTTTGAGATAAATAAATTTTAATCTTAAGTTCTCAGTCAATTAATTTATGATCTTCTTAAATGGAGCTTTCACGCATTTATTCAATTTGATATGCATGATTTCACAGTCTAATCATTCTTGATAATTAATTGAAGTTAAATTGAATTGAAATATAATCTTACTCCTAGAATTGAATTTGATACATACTTCTAATTTTGAAACTTACTTGAAAATCTAAATATAATAAAGAACTTTTGATGTGCTTTAAAAATTCTTGTAAAATTATTTATATCAAAATAATTTTTACTCCAAAAATAAATTTGAAAAAGTAACTTTCATTTGCTTTGATTATATCATTGATTTGCTCGATACATACTCGATACATACCTTTTCTAAACTTAAATGACTGAAGTTTCCTAAAAAAGAAAATAATAAAAATTAAAATATATATTATGCTTGATTTCAAAGTCAATTTTTTTTTTAAAAGCTCTATTTCTCTTAAAGCTTAAAAGTGAATATTTAAAAATTTGATTAAAATATCATATTCATTCAAAAAGGGAGAGAGCCTTTAATACTTGATTTCAAGCTAATTTTTGAAAAAAAAAATTTTTTTTCAAAGAAGAGAGGATTAATTTAAATTGATCTTCTCAATTGGATACATCTCTAAATTGATACAACTCTTACATCTTATTGATTTTGATGATTTTTCTTAATCCTTTCCACGAGTTTTTTTGATGCTATCAAAAGAGAGAGAGAGGAATGATATCAAATAGAATTTTGGCTTTGGACATAGTTTACTTAATATTAATTATGCTAAATATCTTAAAAAAGTTCCATCTCTCAAATATCTTGATAAAATCAAAATTTAAATATTTTGGAAAGCAGGAGAGTAACATTAATATAAATTTGATATCAAACATGCTTACCTTTTATATTAAATGTCCCATGAAGTTCAAATTTGATATCCTCTTCAACTTAAATTGAAATTTTTTGAATTTGATATATTTATCTAAATTTTGATTGATTTTGATGATATTCCTTATTTCTTCCTATAAGAATAAATTTTTTTAGAAAAGGAGAGAATAAATTTTAAATTAAATGTTATGCTTAATTCAAATCCTTAATAAGCAAATTTCTAAAATTTCAAGATATTTTTTGAATCAAAAGCCAAGTTTTTAAAGTGAAGATGATTTATTTAAATTAATTTTTTGAATTTAATTTTTTGAATCAATTTTGACTCAAATTGTATTAATTTTCATAATAAATCTTAGGTCCTTCCCATAAGCTTTTTGATGTTGTCAAAAAGAGGGAGATTACTAGAAATATTGAGTATATGCTTAACGAATTAATTCTCAAGATGCTTATTAATTTGAAGCTTGAAATCTTTATACTCATTGATTTGAATTGAGACATTAATTTGAAATGAGTAAATAAAATATGTGTAATAAATAAAATATGTGCAATGAACTAAAGACTAATTGAGAACATTCATGAAGTGTGTATTCATGTGGTTGATCTAGTACTTCATGATACAAATTGACAAAATGCGTTGAAACATATTATTTATTTCTATTACGCATATACTTAAAGTTTTGTCATCATCAAAAAGAAAAAGATTGTTGATCCTATGATTGATTTTGATGATCATAAAATATTGAGTAAAAATGTTACTAATCATGTATTTCAAGATTGAATATAGGGTTTCTCAAAAGCTCACACTGAAGAAATTATCTTTGGAAGAAATGCTCTTAAGATGTCAAGCCAAAGCACTTAAAAAAAGAAAGTTTCATAAATTTGGATGACTTATCATAAAGAAAATGAAAGAGAAAGAAATAAATATCATTTGAAAGATTTAGGATTAAGAAATTCAAGTTTGAAAGGTCAAACAATAAAGAAAAATGAAGTTGAAAAGTTTAGACCTGACCTGCCAAAAGAATTGAGCAAGTTTTGGCATGAAACATGATTGATACTTTGATTTGGCATGCAGTCGAGCTAGCTCTATTTTGATCTGAGCTAGCTCTCTAAGGATGGCAGAAAAAATATTTTTCTATTTTACTATTTGAGCTAGCTCGATTTGGATCTGAGCCAGCTCTCTCAGGATGATAGAAAATTAATTTTTTCTATTCTATAGTTTGAGCTAGCTCTAGATAGAATCGAGTTAGCTCTATCAGCCGAGCTAGCTCTATCAACCAAGCCAGCTCTAAGCCAAATCTGAGCTAGCTCGATGGAGTTTGACAGCCTTTAATAGCTAATTTTTGCAACCTTTTCAATGACATTTTTTTTTTATATCTCCAACGGCTATTTTAGAGCTTCCAACGGCTAAAACTCACTCTCCAACCATCTCCAAGGATATTTAAAGATGGAGAATCAATTTGAAAGCAAGATTAAGTGAGATTAAGAGAAAAAATATTTTTTGATTTAAGAGCTCCATTGCACATCAAAAGAAGAGAGAAAAAAGAGAAATCAAGTAGTGAAATTAGAGAACTTTCAAGAGATATCTTCTCCAACATCTAGCACAACCTCTCAAGCATTATATGAAGAGAAGTGAAGTATCTATTGTTGCAGAATCTGATTGATGCTGGGATGAACTAGAGTGGAGGAGGATGAGGTCACCGTCGGTGATCTACAAAATAAAGTCCCATCCGAAGTCAGTGGTGGTGGCTCTGATAGGACCCTCCAACTATCAAGTTAGCTCTTCTGGTCAATAGAAATGGAGTGCTCAGATGAGAGTTCGACAGAGTTTTGGGAAGAAGATGAGAGCTTAGAGAAAACATATCTGAAGAATTCCTTTTTATAGGCAGAGCTTGTAGTGGATTGACAGTGACAGCTGTAGCTGCCTGATAGCGGGCCGCTTGAGGCCTAGTGGAGACTATCACAGAGGGGGGCGCCATTTATAGCACCGTCTATAGCAGATTGATGGTAACAGCCATCGTCGCCTGGTAGCGGATCACTATCGTCTGTAGCGAACTGATAGTGATGGCCGTAGCTGATATTGAGCCGCTCGAGGTCGCATGGAGGGGTGAAGAGCTTTGACGTATATCCATTCCTGAGGAGTTTAGACTTTCAAAGAAAATACGGCTAGAGAGGATCATCCGGGAGGAACGCTAGCTGAAGGAGTCCAAAAGAAGTTTGGCTCCTATAGAAGTCCAACTAAAGGAGGGATCCGGAAGGAGTTTGGCTTTCGTAAGAGTCCGATTGAAGGAGGAATCCGAAAGGAGTTCAGCTCCCGTAGGCATCCGACTGAAGGAAAAATCTGAGAGAAGTTTGGTCTGACTAAAGGAGGGATCCAAAAGGAGTTTAGTTTTCATAGGAGTCCGATTGAAGGCTCGGCCACTGAGGAGTTCGACTGTTGGGAGAGTTTGGCTAGGGCTCGATCGTTGAGTTCGACCAGTAGAAGAAGTTTGGCTAAGGTCTGGCCACTGAAGGGGTTCGATCAACTGAAGGAGTTTGACTCTTGTAGAAATCTGACTGAAGGAGGAGTCCAAAAGGAGTTCGGCTCATGTAGAAGTCCGACTGAAAGAGGAATTCAAAAGGAGTTCAGCTCCTATAGAAGTCCGACTGAAGGAGTCCGGAAGGGGTTTGACTGAAGGAGGAGTTCGGCTCCCATAGGAGTCCGACTGAAGAAGAGATCTGAAAGAAATTCGACTGAAGCTTGACCACTGAGGAGTTCGGCCAGCTAAAGAAGTTTGGCTAAGGCTTGGTCGTTGGAGAATAATTCTCGATTGAAGCTCTTCCATGATTATCGGTTGCATCATCAGACTGGACTTCGATGGGAGAGAGATTTATCCCCAATAATAGTCCTCCAACTCTTGAGTTTAAAGTTCGAAGGAAAGAAGTACCAAAAATGCCCCTATCGAAGTCTTTTTTCGGACTCTACACCTGTTGAGATTAGAGCTCAGAGGAGATCTTGTCTCCAGTCAAGGTTGATGTTGAAGTGAAAGCCTGAGGGAGATCTTGTCTCCAGCCATGACTGAAGTTGGAGTTGAGGCTCGGGAGAAATCTTATCTCTAGCCGAGGTTAAAGTCGAAGTTGAAGCTTCGGAAAGATTTTATCTCCAACTGAGGTTGAAGTTGAAGTTGAGGCTCGGAAGAGATCTTATCTCCAGCCGAGGTTGAAGGAGATCTTATCTTCTATTGATATAGACTTTAAAGCTTGGGGGACATCTTATCTTCAGTAGAGGTTGAAGGAGATCTTATCCCCTATTGACATAGACTTTGAAGCTCGGGAGAGATCTTATCTTCAGCCAAGGTTGAAGAAGATCTTATCTCCTGCTGGCGTAGACTTTGAAGCTCGGAGGAGATCTTATCTTCAGTCAAGATTGAAGGAGATCTTATCTCCTATTGACGTAGACGTTGATGCTCGGAAGAGATCTTATCTCCAACCAAGGTTAAAGGATATCTTATCTCCTGTTGGCGTAGACTTTGAAGCTTGAGGAAGATCTTATTTCTAGCTAAGGTTGAAGGAGATCTTATCTCCTGTTGATATAGAATTTGAAGCTTGAAGGAGATTTTATCTCCAACCAAGGCTAAAGGAGATCTTATCTCCTATTGGCATAGACTTTGAAGCTCGGAGGAGATCTTATCTTCAGCCGAGGTTGAAGAAGATCTTATCTCCTATTGACGTAGACTTTGAAGCTCGGGGAGATCTTATCTCCAGCCGAGGTTGAAGGAGATCTTATCTTCTGTTGGCATAGACTTTGAAGCTCAGAAAAGATCTTATCTCTAGCCAAGGTTGAAGAAGATCTTATCTCCTATTGACGTAGACTTTAAAGTCGGGAAAGATCTTATCTCCAGCCGAGGTTAAAGGAGATCTTATCTCCTGTTGAGGTTGAAGCTTGGAAGAGATCTTATCTCCAGCCGAGGTTGAAGAAGATCTTATTTTCTGCTGACGTAGACTTTAAAGCTTGAGGGAGATCTTATCTTTAGCCAAGATTGAAGGAGATCTCATCTCCTATTGAGGTTGAAGCTCGAAAAAGATCTTATCTCCAACTGAGATTGAAGAAGATCTTATCTCTTATTGGCATAGACTTTGAAGCTCGGGAAGATCTTATCTCCAGTCAAGGTTGAAGGAGATCTCATATCCTATTGAGGTTGAAGCTCGGAGAGATCTTTATCTCCAGTCAAGGTTGAATGAGTCTTATCTCTTGCTGTGTGTAGATTTTAAAGCTCGAGGGAGATCCTATTTTCAACCGAGATTGAAGAAGATCTTATCTCTTATTGACGTAGACTTTGAAGCACGAAAGAGATCTTATCTCCAACCGAGGTTAAAGGAGATCTTTTTTTCTATTGACATAGGCTTTAAAGCTCGGAAGAGATCTTATCTTCAGCCAAGGTTGAAGGAGATCTTTCTCTAGCTGGCATAGACTTTGAAGCTCGGAGGAATCTTATCCCTTACTGGCATAGACTTTGAAGCTCGGGGGAGATCTTCTCCAGCCGAGATTAAAGAAGATTTCATCTCCTATTGATGTTGAAGCTCAGAGGAGATCTTATCTCCAGCGAGGTTGAAAGAGATCTTATCTCCTACTGGTGTAGACTTTGAAGCTCGAGGAAGATTTTCTCCAGTCGAGGTTGAAGGAGATCTTATCTCCTATTGAGATTGAAGCTCGGAGGAGATCTTATCTCCAGTCGAGATTGAAAGAGATCTTATGTCTTGTGGCATAGACTTTGAAGCTCGAGGGAGATCTTATCTCCAGTCGAGATTAATGAGATCTTATCTTCTGTTGACGTAGACTTTAAAGCTCGAAGAGATCTTATCTCTAGCCGAGGTTTAAGGATCTTATCTCCTATTGACGTAGACTTTGAAGCTCGGGGGAGATCTTATCTTCAGTCGAGATTGAAGGAGATCTTATCTTCTGCTGGCATAGACTTTGAAGCTCAGAGGAGATCTTATCTTCAGTCAAGATTGAAGGAGATCTTATCTTCTACTAGCATAGATTTTGAAGCTCGAAGGAGATCTTATTTCCTATCGAGGTTGAAGGAGATCTTATCTCCTATTGAGGTTGAAGCTCGGAGGAGATCTTATTTTCAGCTGAGGCTGATGGAGATCTTATCTTCTATTGACATAGACTTTAAAGCTCGGAAGAGATCTTATCTCTAGTCGAGGTTGAAGAACTTCAACTTGCTCATATCAGGATAAGGTTCTCCTCCTATTCCTAACATGGTCACTATTGATTGCTTCTTCCTTATCATCACATAGTTTTTGTACCAAGAAACAATAATATTGAAATGATGGAGTTTTATTGAAGAAAAGTTACTAACAGTACACCCTCAGATTTTTTGAGTTCCAAGGTCACGGAAGCATTGTTCCTCCGAGCTCCTTCAGATGATAAGTTCCAGATCAGACGACCTCCTCTACTTCATATGGGCCTTTCCAATTTAGGATAAGCTTTCCTTGACTTTAAGGCTGAGAGATGGTGGCACGATCGAAGTACTAAGTCCCCCAAAAATAGGGCTGATGATGCTGAGAGGTGGTCGATCTTCTTATTGTTCATTCCTTATTGGTGGTTCTAGCTATGATAATGCCCTTGGCCGATCTTCTCTTGCTTCAGATTAGCGTCTGAGGAATCGATCCAACCGACCTCTCCTGATGAGCTCCTCGATTTTATCTTGGAGCTGAATGCATTCTTCAGTATCGTGGCCGTGATCATGATGGTAGAGGCAGTACTTGCTTCGATCGCGCTTGTTCGGAAAAGATCATAATTCTTCTGGCCTTGGTAGCTGAATCTTAATTTTCATCAGAACTTGAGTTTTAAGAGCATTAAGGGGGGCGTAGTTGCGAAACCTTCTAAGGGGAGGACTTCTTCATGCCCTTCTGTCGGGGCTTCTTTGATGATGAACTCGAGGAGTTCGAACTCGCTTGCACTTAGAGGGAGTCCATGAGTGCGGTCGAACTTCATTCGGCCCTACATCAGTCATGGGTTTGCTAGACTCGCCCGCCTGCTACTCTTCTATGGCTTCTTCATCCTTCAACTTAAAGGCTTCTTCCACACGGGCATATCTCTCGGCCTGGGCTAGCAGATCGATAAAATTCCTGGGATACTTTCTCTCCAGAGAGAACAGCAAATCATTCTTCTAAAGGCCGCCCTTGAGTATGGCCATCATAATTGACTGATCTAGATTTTGGATCTCCAACGTAGCAGCATTAAACCAGATGACGTAAGCTTGGATGGATTCTCCCTTCTTCTGCTTGATGTTCATCAGAAAATTCAAACCTCGGTGCGAACGTCGGTTGCTGATGAAGTGAGCCATAAACTGATGGCTCATCTGGTTAAAGGAGAAAATCATATTTGACTTCAATATCGAGTACCAGTTTTTTGTTGCTTCCTTTAAAATAGATGAAAAAGCTCAGTATAATATGACGTCTGGTGCACCATGGAGCAGCATCATGGTTCGAAAGGCTTTCAGATGATCGACTGAATCAGAGGTTCCATCGTAGCTTTCAAATTGGAGAAGCTTGAAGTTTGGCGAAATGGGCTCTTGCATAATTCGAGGAGAGAAAGGGGGATCAGTGCAGACATCGTCATGGAGAGTCAGGGCGATGTGGTAGAGTTTTTTGATCGATCGATCCATCTTTCATAGTTTGTGATCAAGGACATCGTCTCGATCGTAGATCTTGGATGGCTTTTGACTGTAGATGGAGAAGATCTCTTCTAGAGGAGAATCATGATCCAAGTAAGGATCCTCTGCTCTCTATTTCTTCTTCCCTGGGGCGATGGATATGCTAGCCCAAGTGCCCCTCCTTAGGACCAATTTCTGATATCCTGATGGCGGAGTTTCTAATAGAGTCACCGTCGGAGGCTACTGCATAGCCTACACCATTTTGGTGAGACCTTGAATTCGCTGCATCAGTAGGTTAAACTGCTCTAGATCTATTATGGCCGTCGGTGGAGGTGATGGTTGAAGCACTGACGATGGAGTAGGAATAGATGGATCTGACTCAAATATGATGGTAGAAGCAGTAGATCTCTGGATAGTCACCTTCTTTGGAGGTATTTCTTGGGATCGAGAAAGAGGATGGAGATGAATCTTGAAGGAGATGAATCTTGAAGGAGAAGGTCGATAGGTCGACTGAGCACTCCTTTAAGAATAAGGGTACCTCAAAAATAGAGGGTCCTTCCTCTAGCGCCAATTCTATTGTTACAGAATTTGGTTGATGCAGGGATGAGCTAGAGTGGAGGAGAATGAGGTCGCCATCGGTGATCTATAAAATAAAGTTTCATTTGGAGTCGATGGTGGTGTCTCCGGCAGGACCCTCCGACGATCAAGTTAGCTCTTTCGATCAATAAAAATGGAGTGCTCAGGTGAGAGTTCGGCAGAGTTTTAAAAAAAAATAGAGAGCTTAGAGAAAATATATCTAGAGGATCCTTTTTTTATAGGCAAAGATTATAGTGGATTGATAGTGACAGCTGTAGTTGTCTGATAGCTGACCGCTCGAGGTCTGATGGAGACTGTCATGGAGGGGAGCACCGCTTGTAGCACCATCTGTAGTAGATTGATGATGACAGCCATCGTCGTCTGATAGCAAGTCACTGTCGTCTGCAGCAGACTAACAGTGATGGTTGCAGCCGATATTGAGCCACTTGGAGCCACATGGAGGGATGAAGAGCTTTGACGTATATCCATTCCAGAGGAGTTTGAACTCTCAAAGAAAATAAGGCTAGAGAGGATCATCTGAAAGGAATGCTAGCTGAAGGAGTCTGAAAGGAGTTTGGCTCCTATAGAAGTTCGACTGAAGGAGGGATCTAGAAGGAGTTTGGCTCCCGTAGAAGTCCGACTGAAGGAGAGATCCAGAAGGAGTTCGACTCCCATAGGTGTCCAACTAAAGAAAGGATTCAGGAGGAGTTTGGTCCGATTGAAGGAGGGATCCGAAAGGTGTTCGGCTCTCTAGGAGTCCAACTGAAGGCTCGACTGCTGAGGAGTTCAACCACTGGGAAAGTTTGACTGGGATTCGATCGCTGAGAAGTTCAATTGGCTGAAGAAGTTTGGCTAAGGTCTGATTGTTGAATGAATTCGGCTAGTTGAAGGAGTTTGGCTCCTGTATAAATTTGACTAAAAGAGGAGTTCGAAAGGATTTGGCTCCTGTAGAAGTCCGACTGAAGGAGAAGTCCGAAAGAAGTTTGGCTCCTATAGAAGTTTGACTGAAGGAGTCCAAAAGAGGTTCGACTGAAGGAGTTTGGAAGGAGTTTGGCTCCCATAGGAGTCTGACTGAAGAAGAAATCTGAAAGGAGTTCGTCTGCTGGGGGAGTTTGGTCGGAGCTCGACCGCTGAGGAGTTTAGTCGGTTGAAAGAGTTCAGCTAAGGCTTGGCCACTGGGAGATAATTTTTGATTGAAGCTCTTCCATAATTATCAATTGCATCATCATACTGAATTTCGATGGGAGCAGGATTTATCCCCAACAGTATCAAAAGAGCAATCCTTCAGCTTCTTTTTCAGGATTTAAAGAGTTTAAACTCTATTTTCATTTTGAGCTAAAACTTTCATTCTTGTATTTTTGTTTTCTTTATAAGTTTCTTTGAAGGAAAGAAACTTGAGGATTAGGCTTGTCCATGTCTGAAATTGGACCGTGTAGATTTTAGTTGGTAAGCTAAAAAAATCAACTAGGTTGTTAGTGAATCCAAAAAACTAATGGTGTAAGATTTTAGTTGGTGCTCCTAAAAAAATCAACTGAATTTATTTGTTCATCCAGATAAATAAATACACTATAATCAAGGATATATTATAGTAAAATTTTTAAGAAAAGCTTGGAGAGTAGACGTAGGAGCAGGTTGTTCCGAACCACTATAAATCTCTTGGTCTTTATGGCATGATTGCTTTGTTTACTTTCTTGCTTTGCTTATTTATTTTACATACTTGCATTATCTCATTGCTTTTAATTTCAATGCTACACATTGCATATTCACCATAAATATTTTAGTTAATTTAATTTAGAGTATATACTTATTTAGATATTTTAAATTTTACTAAAATTTTATAAAAAATTAATTCATCCCTTCTCTTGGGTTGCTACCTCTGGGCAATAATTAGTATCAGAGTGGGTGCTTTAATATTTGATTGTTAACCTAGCAGTTAAAAGAATAAAAGATCATGACAATCCAAATGAAATTTTTGTTTAATGAAGGATATTTTATAGATAGACCCTCATGTATCAAATTATAGTTATTAAAAAGCACGAATGCGTATCTTCATATAAGCACATGATTATAACTTATGGAAGATTATAATTGATGGCTCACACACCTCCAAAGTATTGCTTGAGCATGATAAAAAATCAAACCAGCTAAATGCTAAAGCTATGAATATTCTTTATTGTTCATTGGACATAAATGAATTTAATACAATTTCTTCATGCATTTCAGCAAAATAAATTTAGGATAAATTGGAAGCAACCTATGAGGGAGCAAATAAAAAAAAAATATCAAGCTCTTAAGAAGTCAAGAAAGCTTACCCCAACATATGCCTCATGGCTCATGAGGATGGAATGAAAAAGAAGAAGAAACAAAGAAAAAAGAACATTTTGATTATGGAGGAGCAAAGCATAGAAAAGAAAAATGAAGAAGGTATTGCTAATCGTTGCCTCATTGCTAATGCAAATGAGGTAAATCCTAAAAATTCTTTCAACTTTACATTTGATGAATTATATGAAGTTTTTAATGACTTAATGAATGAATTTAAGAATTTAAGGATGAAAAATGAGGAGCTCAAAAAGTCTAATCTTCTTTTAGCTAATGAAAATAATAAATTATTAAATAAAAAAGAAGATGTCTTGGAAGAAAAGAATACTTCGGCTAAAGAAAAAGAAGCACTTCTTAAATCTAAAAAAAATTTGATTGAAGAAAATATTAAGCTAAAAATGGAATTTGAAAAACTAAAACTTTGTATTGAAGAAAAAAAAAACTTACTAAAAGAAAAGAAGTCTCTTTTGGAAGAAAATAAAAAATTAAGAAAAGAGATTGAATACCTGAAGCCCATGTTTGAAAAATTTACTATTGGATCTTAAAAGCTTCAAGCAATTTTAAATAATCAAAATGCTATTTTTAATAAAGCAAAAATTATTATAATTCATTGAGAAATTAAAAATTTATCAAAAACATGTTTAGCAAAGCTTCATTTGAAAATCACTCAATTACATATTTTAAATATAATAAAGTTGGCTATAAAATTTTAGAATATAATATTAGAAGAATCGGCCAAACTTTAATCAAACAAATTTAGGTTCCAAAAGGAACCATAAGCTCTAACATTAATGGACCCAAGATAGCTTGGGTACCAAAATCTATTAAGTGATTTTTGTAGGTACACTAAATACCCAATGAAATAAAAAAAAAATTTATGGATGGATGCCTTGGGAATGAAATCAGATGGATGATGATATTTAAGTAAAATCTAAACTTTTCTCATATTATGCCATCACTATTTGCTAAATATATTTTGATTATTAATTAGCATAATTATTAAGCATGTTTGATTGACTTTGATTATTTGCTTTTAAGCTTATATTTTTATCCTAAATTCTGCATGTTTGTTCAACCCTTTGTATCATGCTATTTTGACCTTCAAATTTTTAAGAAACCAAAATTTTTATAAGCTTGATTGCATATGAAACTTTTTGGATGCTAAACTTAAAAATTGAACAAATTTTATCATTCCCTCATAAGATGCTTAAATGTTGAAATATCCTAAAAAATTGCATAACCTAAGTACTTGAATATAAGATATTCAATCATAAAAGATCAAGTGCTTGAAGTATTAATTTGCACTATATCTTAGTTTATCTTAAGAATTTAAAATTTTCTAGTTGAACCAAATTTCATAGTACCATTTTCTAGATTCTTCTTGATTTAATTTTTTGATTATTGGAACCCCCCAATTGATTAATTTTTGAACCCCTAAATTTATTTGAATACCCTTGTTGATCATCAATTTGACCACTTTTTTTTCTTAAAAAATATTTTTTTTATGAACATCATACCTTATTCCAATTGACTGATTTTGAAAATTAAATTTGAAAAATGATCTTCTTGAATATTTTGAAGTTGGTATCTAGCAAGATGTTTCAAGGAAGGTGTCATTTGTATTTAAAGCTAAACATTTGAAGAGGACTTTAGTTTTAATTATTTGATCTCAAATAGCTTACTATTTGCTATGTATTAAATTGATTTATCTTTTGGTAAGAAGAAAAGAATATCATTATTTCAAATTTGATTTTGCACAGCTATATATTTGATATGATATCATTTGAAATAAATTTCAAAAATACATACCATTTCTGGACCTAATTGCTTGATATTTCTTAAGAAAAGGAGGAGATGATCTTATTAAAGAATAACTAAAAATCTCTTTATGATTTATCTTGACTGATTTGCTGATATCAATTCAAATTAATTTATCATTCTAAATCTTCAAAATTATTTGATTTGGATCGATTCATCTTTATCAATTCAAAACTAAAATAATTGATATCAAGCTAAATTTAGAAATTAATTTTTAAGTAGTATAAACTGTCAAGAAAATCATAATTTGATTTAAATTTTAGTTTAATTGATATCAAGAAAATCTTTCAAAGAAATGACTTTTTGGTTTGATTTTCAAAAATTTGTTATCATTAAAATTTATACTTTTGAATTCTATTTAAATTTTTAACATGACTTTGTTTGCAAAAGAAAGGGGGAGAACATATTAAAGAAGAAATGTTCATTTAATTGCAAAGATCTTAAAATTAAAAATATATTTTAAATTTAAAAAATCTAAATTCAGTAGTTAAATTCATGTTAAATGTGCTTGATTTAAAAAAAAAAGAGGAAGAAAAGTTGAAAGATAAAATAATGAAGCTATAATTATGAAAGTTAGGACATGACAATGTTATTGAAATATTAAAAGAAAAATAAATTATTGGTATCTCTAAAATAAGGAGAGAAATATTTTTTATCTTTATTTGACTGAAAATTTTGATTAATTTATTTTGAGATAAATAAATTTTGATCTTAAGTTCTCAATCAATTAATTTATGATCTTCTTAAATTGAGCTTTCATGCATTTATTCAATTTGATATGCATGATTTCACAGTCTAATCATTCTTGATAATTAATTAGAGTTAAATTATATTGAAATATAATCTTACTCCAAGAATTGAATTTGATACACACTTCTAATTTTAAAATTTATTTGAAAATCTAAATATAATAATGAAGTTTTAATGTACTTTAAAAATTCTTATAAAATTATTTATATCAAAATAATTTTTACTTAAGAAATGAATTTGAAAGAGTAACTCTCATTTGCTTTGATCATATCATTGATTTGCTCGATACATACTCGATACATACCTTTTCTAAATTTAAATGGCTGAATTTTTTTAAAAAAGAAAATAACAAAAATTCAAATACATATTATGCTTGATTTCATGGTGAAATTTTTTTTTAAAAGCTTTATTCCTTTTAAAGCTTAAAAGTATATATTTGAAAATCTGATTAAAATTTCATATTCATTCAAAAAGGGAGAGAGCTTTTAATACTTGATTTCAAGCTAATTTTTGAAAAGAAAAAATATTTTTTCAAAGGAGAGAGGATTAATTTAAATTTATCTTCTTAATTGGATACATCTCTAAATTGATACAACCCTTACATCTTATTGATTTTGATCATTTTTCTTAATCCTTCCCATGAGTTTTTTTGATGCTATCAAAAAAGAGGGAGAGGAGTGATTTCGAATCGAATTTTGGCTTTGGACATACTTTACTTGGTATCAATTATGCTAAACATCTTGAAAAAGTTCTATCCCTCAAATATCTTGATAAAATCAAAATTTAAATATTTTGAAAAGGGGGAGAGTGACATTAATATGAATTTGATATCAAACATGCTTATCTTTTATATTAAATATCCTGTTAAGTTCAAATTTGATACCCTCTTCAACTTAAATTGAAATTTTTTGAATTTGATATATTTGCCTGAATTTTGATTGATTTTGATGATATTCCTTGTTTCTTCCCATAAGAATAATTTTTTTTAGAAAATAAGAGAATAAAATTTAAATTAAATGTTATGCTTAATTCAAATCCTTGATTAGCAAATTTATGAAATTTCAAGATATTTTTTGAATCAAAAGCCAAGTTTTCAAAGGGAAGATTATTTGTTTAAATTAATTTTCTAAATTTAATTTTTTGAATCAATTTTGACTCAAAATATATTGATTTTCATGATAAATCTTAGGTCCTTCCCATAAGCTTTTTGATTCTGTCAAAAAGGGAGAGATTAATAGAAATGTTGAGAATATGCTTAATGAATTAATTCTTAAGATGCTCATTAATTTGATACTTTAAATCTTCATACTTTAAATCTTCATACTCATTAATTTGAATTGAGATATTAATTTGAAATAAGTTTATAAAATATGTGTAATAAACAAAATATATGCAATAACTAAAGATTAATTGAGAACATTCATGAAGTATGCATTTATGTGTTTGATCTAGTACTTCATGATACATATTGGCAAAATGCGTTGAAACATATTATTTATTTTTCTTGCACATATACTCAAAATTTTATCATCATCAAAAAGGAGAAGATTGTTGACCCTATGATTGATTTTGATGATCATAAAATATTGAGTAAAAATGTTACTAATCATGTATTTCAAGATTGAATATAGGATTTCTCAAATGCTCACACTGAAGAAATTATCTTTGAAAGAAATGCTCCTAAGATGTTAAGCCAAAGCATTTAAAAGAAGAAGATTTCATAAATTTAGATGACTCATCATGAAGAAAATGAAAGAGAAAGAAATAAATATCATTTGAAAGATTTAGGATTAAGAAATTTAAATTTGGAAGGTCAAACAATAAAAGAAAATGAAGTTAAAAAGTTTAGAGCTGACCTGCCAAAGAATAGAGCAAGTTCTGGTATGAAATAGGATTGATACTTTAATTTGGTATGCAGTTGAGCTAGCTCTATTTTGATCCAAGTCAGCTCTCTCAGGATGGTAGAAAATATATTTTTCTATTCTGCTATTCAAGCCAGCTCTCTCAGGATGACATAAAACTAATTTTTTCTATTATGTAGTTTGAGCTAGCTCTAGGCAGAATCGAGCTAGCTCTATTAGTTGAGCTAGCTCTAAGCCAAATTCGAGCCAGCTCGATAGAGTTTGACAGTCTTTAATGGCTAGTTTCTACACCCTTTTTAATGGCTATTTTTTTTTTATCTCCAATGGTTATTTCAGAGCTTTCAATGGCTAGAACTTACTCTCCAACCATCCCAAGGGTATTTAAAGGTAGAGAATTAATTTGGAAGTAAGATTAAGTGAGATTAAGAGAGAAATCATTTTTAGATTTAAGTGAGCTCTATTGCACATCAAAAGAAGAGAGAAAAGAGAAAAACCAAGTAGTGAAATTAGAGGACTTTCAAGAGATATCTTTTCCAACATCTAGCACAACCTCTCAAGCATTATATGAAGAGAAGTGAAGTATTAAAAGAGCAATCCTTCAGCTTCTTCTTCAGGATTTAAAGAATTTAAGCTCTATTTTCATTTTGAGCTGTAACTTTCATTCTTGTATTTTTGTTTTCTTTATAAGTTTTTTTGGAAAAAATAAACTTGAAGATTAGGCTTGTCCAAGTCCAGAATTGGACCTTGTAGGTTTTGACTGATGAGCCCAAAAAATCAACTGGATTGTTAGTGAATTCGAAAAACTAATAGTATAAGATTTTGGTTGGTGCTCCTAAAAAAATCAACTAGATTTGTTTGTGAGCCCAAGAAAATAAATACATTATAATCAAGGATAGATTATAGTAAAATTCTCAAGAAAAGCTTGAAGAGTGGACGTAGGAGCGGATTTCTCCGAACCACTATAAATTTTTTTGTCTTTATGGTGTAATTGCTTGGTTTAATTTCTTGCTTTACTTATTTATTTTACATACTTGCATTATCTCATTGCTTTTAATTCCATTGTTACACATTGCATATTCAACATAAATATTCTAGTTAGTTTAATTTGCAGCACATACTTATTTAAAGATTTTAAATTTGACTAAAATTTTATAAGAACTCAATTCATCCCTCCTCTTAGGTTGCTATCTCTAGACAATAATTGGTATCAGAGTGGATGCTCTAATATTTGATTGTTAACCTAGCAGTTAAAAGAGTAAAAGATCGTGACAACCCAAATAAAATTTTTATTTAATGAAGGATATTCTATAGATAGACCCCCAATGCTTAATGGATCAAATTATAGTTATTGAAAAGCATGAATGCACATCTTCATACAAGCATACGATTATAACTTATGAAAGATTATAATCGATGGTTCATACACCTCCAAAGCATTGCTTGAGCATGATAAAGAAATGAACCAACTAAATGCTAAAACTATGAATATTCTTTATTGTTCATTGAAATAAATAAATTTAATATAATTTCTTCATGCATTTCAACAAAATAAATTTGGGATAAATTGAAAGTAACCTATGAGGGAGCAAATAAAAAAAAAATATCAAGCTCCCAAGAAGTCAAGGAAGCTTACCCTAATATATGCCTCATGGCTCGTGAGGATGGAACAAAAAAGAAGAAGAAACAAAGAAAAAAGAATGTTTTGATTAAGAGGAAGCAAAGCATGGAAAAGAAAAATGAAGAAGGTATTGCCAATCGTTGCCTCATGGCTAATGTAAATATGATAAATCCTGAAAATTCTTTTAACTTTACATTTAATGAATTATATGAAGTTTTTAATAACTTAATGAATAAATTTAAGAAATTAAGGATAAAAAATAAGAAGCTCAAAAAGTCTAATCATCTTTTAGCTAATAAAAATAATAAATTATTAAATAAAAAAGAAGATGTCTTGGAAGAAAATAATACTTCAGCTAAAGAAAAAGAAGTACTTCTTAAATCTAAAAAATCTTTGATTGAAGAAAATATTAAGCTGAAAATAAAATTTAAAAAAAATCAAAACTTTGTATTGAATAAAATAAAAACTTACTAAAAGAAAAGAAGTCTCTTTTGGAAGAAAATAAAAAATTAAGAAAAGAGATTGAATACCTAAAGCCCATGCTTGAAAAATTTTCTATTGGATCTCAAAAGCTTCAAGCAATTTTAAATAATCAAAAAGCTATTTTTGATAAAGTAGGAATTGGTTATAATTCATTGAGAAAATAAAAATTTGTCAAAAACATATTTAGCAAAGCTTCATTTGAAAATTACTCAATTACATGTTTCAAATGTAATAAAGTTGGCTATAAAATTTCAAAATATAATATCAAAAGAATCGGCTACATTTTAATCAAATAAATTTAGGTTTCAAAAGAAACTATGAGCTCTAACCTTAATGGATTCAAGATAACTTGGGTGACAAAATTTAGAAAGTGATTTTTGTAGGTACACTAAGAATCCAATAGAATTAAAAAAAAAATTCTATGGATGGATGCCTTGGAATTGAAATTAGATAGATGATGATATTTTGGCAAAATCTAAACTTTTCTTACATCATGCCATCACTATTTGCTAAATATATTTTGATTATTAATTAGCATAATTATTAAGCATGTTCGATTGATTTTGATTGTTTGCTTTAAAGCTTATATTTTTATCCTAAATTCCACATGTTTGTTCAATCCTTTGTATCATGTTATTTTGACCTTCAAATTTTTAAGAAACCTAAATTGTTATGAGCTTGATTGCGTATGAAACTTTTTGGGTGCTAAACTTAAAAATTAAATAGATTTTATCATTCCCCTATAAGATGCTTAAATATTGAAATACCCTAAAAAATTGCATAACCTAAGTAATTGAATATAAGACATTCAATCATAAAAGATCAAGTGCTTGAAGTATTAATTTGCACTGTATCTTAGTTTTATCTTGAGAATTTAAAATTTTCTGGTTGAACCAAATCTCATAGTACCATTATCTATATTCTTCTTGATTTAATTTTTTTATTATTGGAACCCCTCTCCAATTGATTAATTTTTGATCCCCTAAATTTATTTGAATATCTTTGTTGATCATTGATTTAATTGCCTTTTTTTTCTTAAAAAGAAATTTTTTTATGAACATCATACCTTATTTCGATTGACTGATTTTGAAATTTAAATTAAAAAAAATGATCTTCTTGAATCATTTGAAGTTGATATCTAGGAAGATGTTTCAAGGAAGGTGTCATTTGTATTTAAAGCTAAACATTTGAAGAGGACTTTAGTTTCAATTATTTAGTATCAAACAGCTTACTATTTGCTATGTATTACATTGATTTATCTTTTGGTAAGAAGAAAAGAATGTCGTTATTTCAAATCTGATTTTGCACAGCTATATATTTGGTATGATATCATTTGAAATAAATTCAAAAATACATACCTATTCTGGACCAATTGCATGATATTTTTTAAGAAAAGAAGGAGATGATCTTTTTAAAGAATAATTAAAAATCTCTTTATGATTTATCTTAATTGATTTGTTGATATCAATTCAAATTGATTTATCATTCCAAATCTTCAAATTTGTTTGATTTGAATCGATTCATCTTTATCAATTCAAAACTAAAATAATTGGTATCAAGCTGAATTTGGAAATTAATTTTTAAGTGGTATTGAACTATCAAGAAAATCATAATTTGGTTTAACTTTTAGTTTAATTGATATTAAAAAAATCTTTCAAAGAAATGACCATCTTGTTTGATTTACAAAAATTTGGTATCATTAAAATTTATACTTTTGAATTCTATTTAAATTTTTAACATGACTTTCTTTGCAAAAGAAAGGGGGAGAACATATTAAAGAAGAAATGATCATTTAATTAAAAAAGATCTTAAAATTAAAAGTATCTTTCAAATTTAGAAAATTTAAATTTAATAGTTACTATTATTATAATAATAGTTACAATAATAGTTATAGTAGTTTAAATGCTGTGGTGCCCCTCTGGCGCCCCACCACCCACGGCCTCCCACCCGATATGTCACCGCCGCCCCTCCACACCCGACCCCCCACGGTCCCCCATCCCCTATGACCCCTTCACCCCCCACCCATCATGGCCCACCATGCCGGCCCCCTTCCTCCTATGGCGCCCCTCCACCTCCCACCACCAGTGCCCCCCACTGTCAACACCACCATGCATGGCCTGTCGGCACCTAACTCTCACACCTCTCCACCCACCACTGGCCATCATATGGCAACACTGGCCATCGCATGGCAGTGGCAGTGGCAATGATGGTGGTAGTGGGAGATGCGGCTGCCGGCTGATGGAAGCCCAAGAGGAGGGGGAGAGAGAGGAGAGGAGAGGGTTTTGGCCGAGAGAAGTGGGTTTCGTAGGAAAGAGGGCACATAGTGGAGAGGAATACTTAAAGAAATTTTGTGACGTACTATTAGCGATGTAATTTTCATTGCTAAAATAATTATTAATGATGGAAAGTAATTTTTCATCACTAATAATTCCCATCAATTATTTTTCAATAAAATTTTTTCTCTTAAAAAAATTAAAAAAATGAATAAACTTATTTATGATAAATTTTTTTTATCGCTAATTATTTTTATATAAATAAATTATTTATAAAATTAAAAGAATGGAATTATTTATGATGATAATTTTTTTATCATAAATAATTAATTATTTATGATGAAAAAATAATTTACATCATAAATAATTGATTATTATTGGGGATAAACGTCGCTTCCATTGAAGTCCAGCCTAATGCTTAGCCTAATGTAGCTGATAATCATGAAAGAGCTTCGATTGTAAATTTTTTCCTCAGTGATCGAACCCCATCCGATCTCCTCCAGCGGTCGAACTCATTTAGTGGCCAAACTTATCCAATTGGACTTCGAACCCAATCAAACTCCTCAGCAGCCGAACTTCTCCAGTAGTTGAACTCCTTCCGGACTCCTTCAGTCGGACTTCTATGGGAGCCGAACTTCTTTCAGACTCTTTCAGCAGTTGGACTTCTACGGGAGCCGAACTTCTTCCAGACTCCTTCAGTCGGGCTTCTATGAGAGCCAAACTCCTTCCGAATTTCTTCTCCAGTCGGACTTCTATGGAAGTCGAACTTCTTCTAGCCTTCAGTAGTCGTGCTTCTACAGGAGTCAAATTCCTTCTAGATTCCTCCTCTAGTTGGGCTTCTACGGGAGCCAAACTCCTTCCAGCCTCCAGTCGGGCTTCAATGGGAGCCAAATTTCTTCCGAACTTCTCCAGTCGGACTTCTACGGGAGCCAAACTCCTTCCAAACTTTTCCAACAGTTGGATTTCTATGAAAGCCAAACTTCTTCCAGACTTTTTCTTTAGACGGATTCCTACAAATGATCCCACTACTGAACGATTACCAATATCATTTATCATGATAATTATGATTGTCATTTAACAAGGACAATCATGATTGGCATTTATCAGGATGATGAGGATGGACATTTATTAGAACGGTTATGATGATCATTTATCAGGATAGTTACAACAAGCTCCATCTATAAAAAGGGATCCTTCAGATATATTTTCTCTAAGCTTTTTTTTTTTTTTCCAAAACTCTGCCGAACTCCTCTTTGAATACTCCATTTCTATTGGCCAAAAAAGCTAACTTGACCATCGAAGGGTCCTACCAGAGCCACCACCATCAACTCTGGATGGGATTTTATTTTGCAGGTCACTGACAGCGACCTCATCTTCCTCGACTCTAGCTCGATCCGACGTCAATCAAATTCTGCACCAATAGAATTGGTGCTAGAGGAAGGATCTATGTTCCTTAGGTTCCCTTGATCTTAAAAGAGTGTTCAGCAGCGATCTTTCTTCTTTCTTGCTAGAGTTCTTCATGAAAAAAATACCTCCAAAGAAGGCTTCGATCTGATGATCAATGACCTCTGCAGCTAGATCCCGTTCAGATACAATCATTTTAGCTTCGATAACTCAAGCATCACCCACAGCTACGGTGGATGCGGAGTAGTTCAACCTACTGGTCCAGCAGGTTTGTGGCCTTGCAGAGGTGATGCAATCCATACATCGGCAAGCCTCGGTACCAGTTTGATCGGAGCAAGTTTCTTCGGAGTCCCATGGTTCGATCTAAGAATGGCCGACCTCGGCTACCCGACCTTTGGTCTCCGAAAAGGGAAAGCAGAGGATGGTAGACCCATGCTCGGACCACGACTCGACCTAGGGGGAAGCTTTGTGTCCGTTCCACCAGAAAACCCTAGAGATCAACGATCGTGAAGATCTCTTGGATCAAAGGCTCTTAGAAATGAGCCAATGAATTGAAGAGCTCCATCATACTCCCTCCTTACACGGTAATGATATTTGCACTGACCCTCCTTTTTTTCAAAAGATCATGCAGGAACCAATCCTGCCAAACTTCAAGCTTCCCAAGTTCGAGAGTTACGATGGAACCTCCGATCCAATCGATCACCTGGAGGTCTTCCAAATAATGATGTTGCTCCATGGTGCGTCTGACGCTATTTTGTGCCGAGCTTTTTCGTCCACCCTCAAGAGGGCAGTCAGAAATTGATACTCGACACTTAAGTTGGGTATCATCTTTTTTTTTATCAAATGAGCCATCAGTTTGCGGCTCATTTCGTCAGCAGTCGACGTCCGCATTGAGATTTGGATTTTTTGATGAACATCAAGCAGAGAAAAGGATAATCCATCTAGGCTTATATCATTCGATTTAATACCGCTGCATTGGAGGTCCAAAACCTAGACCAATCAGTTGCAATGGCCGCACTTAAGGATGGCCTCCAAAAGAATGATTTGCTATTATCCCTAGAGAAGAAGTACCTCAGAGACTTTGTCGATCTGCTAGCTCGGACTGAAGGTTACATCCGAGCTGAAGAGGCCTTCAAGGCTAGGGATGATGAAGCCTTTGGTAAGCGGCGAATTGATGAGCCAAGTGGACCCATCGAAGAAAGAAAGTCGAGCGAAGCTAGGCTGTGCTCCCAAACTCCTTTTGAGTGAAAGCAAGTCCGAACTCCCTCCCAAGCTCGGAGGCAGGGAAGCCCGGATAGAAGGACGCAGCGAGGTTCTTCCTAATGAAGATTTCACAACTATGCCCCTCTCAATGCTCTGAAAACTCAAGTACTGATGAAAATTAGGGAGCAACTATCGCGGTCGGAAAGGATGCGCTCTCATCCCAACAAGTGCAATCCTAACAAGTTCTTTCTTTATCATCGTGATCACGATCATGACACTGAGGAGTGTATCCAACTCTAAGATGAGATCGAGGAACTCATCAGGTGAGGCAGGTTTGGTCGATTCTTTTGGTGACGGTCTGAAGGGCGGGAAGATTGGCCGAGGACATTGCCGCAGCCTGAGCCACCAAGGGAGGAGGATCAATAAGAAGATTGGCTGCCTCTCGGCATCATCAACACGATCTTAGGGGAACTTCGGCAAGGAGATGCTAGCGGATCCAAGGGATCGATGAAGAGATGGAGGATTGAAGAATCTATAACCTTCACTAAGGCAGGTGCTCAGGGGGTCTAATTCTCCCATAATGATGCAGTTGTAATCTCTTTAAATATTATTGATTATGATGTATGCCGTATTTTAGTAGATAATGGAAGCTTAGCCGACGTATTGTTTTATGATGCCTTCTCAAAAATGTCCTTACTCAATAACCACTTGGGGCCTATGAACTCTCCGTTGATAGGCTTCACTGGCGATGCCATACCAGTTAAGGGCATAATAACTTTGGCCATGACTATGGAGCAACGCCTGAAGCTAGCTAAGGCATAGGTCAACTTTTTAGTCGTAAGGACTCCGTCTGCCTATAATACTATTCTTGACCGACTTGGTCTAAATGCACTTCGGATAATGATATCAACTTATTATTTGAAGATGAAATTTTCGATGAGTTATGGGATCGAAAAGGTCGGGGAGATCAAGCTTTGGCAAGGTACGGCTACTCAATCACCCTGCATAAGGAAGAACAGTCTGACCCTTATCCTGTTGATGGACTGGATGTCTGTGATGACCTTATCGGGGAGCGAGGTGAGCCTATGGAGGACCTCATATCTGTACCCTTGAATGATGAAAATATGGAGCATGCTGTACAGATCGACTCTAACTTAGAGGATGAGGTTCGACAACAACTCATCACCTTCCTCAGAAAGAATGCGGACATCTTCACCTTGGCTCCAACGGATATGCCAGAAATTGATGCCGAAGTTATGGAACATCAGCTGGCCATTGATCCAAAGTATTGATCGATAAAAGAGAAACTATGCAGCCACATTTCAGAGAGGCAAAAAGCAATTACGAAAGAAGTAGGCAAGCTCCTTAAAGCTGGATTCATCCGAAAAGTCAACTATCTAATCTGAGTCTCAAATGTGGTCCTCGTTAAGAAAGCAAACAACAAATGGAGGATGTGTATAGACTTCAAAAAGCTAAACAAAGCCTGTCCAAAAGATAGCTACCCTCTTCCCAGGATTGATCAACTGGTAGACGCAACCTCGGGCCATGAGCTCCTCACCTTCATGGACGCCTTCTCTGGCTATAACTAGATATGGATGGTGCCAAAGGATGAGGAGAAAACTACTTTTATTACTGACCGTGGTCTTTACTGTTACAGGATTATGCTCTTTGGGCTCAAGAATGCAGAGGCAACATACCAACACCTGATCAACAAAATTTTCAAGGAGCAGATCGGCCGTAATATGAAAGTGTATGTGGATGACATGCTTGTCAAATGCTGAACTTCGATAAACCACCTTGTCGATCTTGAAGAGACCTTCAGTGCACTCAGGAAGCAGAAGATGAAGCTGAACCCAACCAACTGCGCCTTTGGTGTGACCTCTGAAAAGTTTCTGGGGTTTATGGTGTCGAGACACGGGATTGAAGCAAATCCTAAGAAAATTCAAGCCATTCAAGAGATGACTGCTTCAAAGACAATCAAAGAAGTTTAGTGCTTGACTGAAAAAGTGGTATTCCTAAATTGCTTCGTCTCGAGATCGGCCAAGCGATGCATGCCCTTCTTTCAAGTTCTCAAGCAACCAAAGAATTTTTGCTGGACGATGGAGTGCCAACAGATGTTTGAGGAGCTCAAAAACTACCTCGGCTCACCCCCACTATTGACAAAGCCCGAACCTAGAGAAGAATTATTCTTATACCTACCGATCTCCCCGACGACCTTAGCAGCAGTCCTAGTCAATGAGGAAGCGAAGATACAGCGGCCGATCTACTACATAAGTCGAATCCTAAGGGATGCAGAGATCAGGTATTCTAAGCTAGAGAAATCGATTTACTCTCTTCTAATTACTGTAAGAAGGCTCCGATCTTACTTTCAGGGGCACACCATAACGGTCCTCATAGATCAACCAATAAAGGCAGTCCTTCAGTGAATGGATGCTTTTGAGAGAATCATGAAATAGGCAATTGAGCTAATAGAATTTGATATCAATTATCAATCCTGACCATCGATCAAAGCCTAGATATTAGCAAATTTTATAGTGGAGTGTACCATTTTTGATGATGCCGAGCTTGAGCAGAATGAGACCGACGCTCTACTATCGCAATCGAACCTCTCTATAGATATAGCCAACCTTTCTGAAGGTTTTTGGGCTCTGTATGTGGATGGTTCATCCAACTCTGCTGGAATGGGTGCGAGGTTGGCTTAGTCAGCCCCGAGGGAGTCATCATCGAGTATGCACCGTGCTTCGAATTTCCTGCGACTAATAATGGGGCCGAGTATGAAGCGCTGATCGTCGGGTTAAAAATTACAAGAGAATTAAGAGTAGATCGACTTCAAGTCTACAGTGATTTTTAATTAGTGGTCGGCCAAGTTAGTGGCAGCTATAAGGTGTGAGAGAAAAGTATGATGAAATACCTTAAGAAAGTAAAAGACTTGACTCCGACCTTTAGCTGTTTCGGCATTCGATAGATTTCAGGAGTAGAAAATATAAGAGCCAACCTCCTCTCCAAGTTGGCCACTTTAGCTCTAGCTGAACTGCCTAAAGAAGTATTTTTTGAGACCCTGAAGTGCCCAAGCTCAGAGGAATTGCAGGTCATTTTGTAGACAAAACTCGAGCCAAGTTGGATTGACCCATTGGTTGCCTACCTCAAAGATGGAGTCCTTCCTCATGATCCAAAAGAAGCTCAAAAACTTAAGAATCAGACCTTTTGGTACATTTTGTACGATGGTAGGTTGTGTAAGAGGTTGTATTTGTTGCCACTATTAAGATGTCTCCGACCTTCAGAAGTCGATTTTGCATTATGAAAAGTGCATGAGGGAATCTGTGGAAGCCATGTAGGAGCTAGGTTTTTATCGCAAAAGCTACTTCGGCAAGGATACTATTGGCCAACCTTATACCATGATTCTATGGAGTACGTTAGAAAATATGACCATTGTCAGAAGAATGCGAGCATACAAAGATGGCTGACCTCCGAGCATACTCTGCTAAGTGCATCCTGGCCATTTGCGCAGTGGAGAATGGACATACTTGGCCCTTTTCCGATGGCATTCGAGCAATGGAAGTTCCTCCTGATCGCGATCAACTACTTCACCAAATGGATCGAAGTCGAGCCTCTAGCCAAAATTACGAGGCCAAGGTACAAGACTTCATTTGGAAGTCAATAGTCTATCGATTCGATCTGCCCCGAACCCTCATTTTCGATAACGAGCAATAATTTGCCGGGATGAGGTTCACCGAATTCTGCGATGACTTAAACATCTCCCACCACTTTACATCGATAGCTCATCCACAAGCAAATGGGGAAGCTGAAGTGACCAATCGGACTCTGCTGTAAGGCATTAAGATAAGGCTCGATAGAGCAAAGGAAACCTGGGTGGACGAGCTCTACCATGTCCTTTGGGCATATCGAACTACTCAAAGACTGCCAATTGGAAAAACACCATTCACCTTGGCCTTTGGAATAGAGGTAGTCATCCCGATCGAACTTAAGCTCCCGTCAGAATGGATCATGGCCTTCAATAAGCAGCATAACCCACAGGACCTCAGAGTCAACCTCGACCTGCTAGAAGAAAAAAGAGAGAAAGCCTAAGTTTGGATAGTGGCCTACAGACGAAAGGTGGCCTGGTACTATAACTCTAGAGTCAGAAGTAAAACATTCAGGGTGGGGGACTTAGTGCTTCGGTGAGTCACTGTCTCTCAACCTCAGAGCCAGGAGAAGCTTGTTCCAAATTGGAAAGGTTAGTATGAGGTGGTGGAGGTTGTCTGGCCCAAAATTTATCATCTGAAAGAGCTCGAAGGACCAATGCTCCCACGACCATGGAACTCAGAAAACCTAAGGATGTACTATCAATAATTTTTTTGTAATAAAACTTCTTCATTTCAATATTATTATTTTTTGGTGCAAAAATTATGTGATGATAGAAAATAAGCAATTAGAAGTGGCCGTGTTAGGAACAGTAGGAGAACTTCATCCTAACATGAGTAAAGTCGAAGATCTCGTTCATTTTAGATGAGATGGGGGAGAGGCCCTGACAACGGCTCTTATGTGCCCCCATAGCCCATTAGGAATAGAAGGAGAATCTCATCCTAATGTGAGCAAAGTCGAAGATCTCGTTCATTTTAGATGAGATGGAGGGAGAGGCCCTGACAACGGCCCTTATGTGCCCCCACAGTCCCGTTAGAAATAGGAGGAGAACCTCATCCTAACATGAGCAAAGTCGAAGGACCTCATTCATTTTAGACGAGATGGGGGAAGAGGCCCTAACAATGGTCCTTATGTGTCCCCACAGTCCATTAGGAATAGGAGAAGAACCTCATCCTAATGTGAGTAAAGTCAAAGATCTCATTCATTTTAGACGAGATGGAGGGAGAGGCCCTAACAACAGTCCTTATGTGCCCCCACAACCCATTAGGAATAGGAGGAGAACCTCATCCTAATGTGAGCAAAGTCGAAGACCTCGTTCATTTTAGATGAGATAGAGGAGAGGCCCCAACAATAGCCTTTATGTGCCCTCACAGTTCGTTAGGAATAGGAGGAGAACCTCATCCTAACATGAGTAAAATCGAAGGCCTTATTCAGTTTAGATGAGGTGAGAGGAGAGGCCCCAACAATGGCCCTATTATGCCCGAGCCTCAACTTCGACGTCAACCCTGATTGGAGATAAGATCTTCCTCGAACTTCAACCTGAACTGGCGTAGAGCCCTGAAGAAGACTTCGGCAGTCGTCCAATTTTGTACTCCCTTCCTTCGAGTTTCAAACTCGGGAGTGGAGGGACTATTATTGGGGATAAATCTCGCTCCCACCGAAGTCCAGCCTGGTGCTTAGTCTAATGCAGCTGGTAATCATGGAAGAGCTTCAATCTGGAATTCTCTCCTCAGTGATCGAACCCCACCTGATCTCCTTCAGTGATCAAACTCATTCAGTGGTCGAACTTATCCAGCTGGACTCCAAACCCAATTGAACTCCTCAGTAGCCAAACTTTTTCAACGATCGAACTCCTTTCGAACTTCTCTAGTTGGGCTTCTACGGAAGTCGAACTCCTTCCGGACTTCTCTAGCAGTCAGACTTCTACGGGAGCTGAACTCCTTCCAGACTCCTCCAGTCGGGCTTCTATGGGAGCCAAACTCCTTCCGAATTTCTTCTCCAGTCGGGCTTCTATGGGAGCCAAACTTCTTCCGAATTTCTTCTCTAGTTGGGCTTCTATGGGAGCCAAACTCCTTCCAGCCTCCAGTAGTTGTGCTTCTACGGGAGCCGAACTCCTTCCGAATTCCTCCTTCAGTTAGGCTTCTACGAAAGCCGAACTCCTTCCAGCCTCCAGTCGGGCTTCTACGGGAGTCAAATTCCTTTGGACTCCTCTAGTCGGGCTTCTACAAGAGTCGAACTTCTTTCAGACTTCTTTAGTAGTCAGGTTTCTATGAAAGCTGAACTCCTTCCAGACTGTTCCTTCAGACGAATTCCTACAGACGATTCCACTATTGAACGGTTACCAACATCATTTATCACGATAATTATGATTGTCATTTAACAAGAATAATCATGATTGGCATTTATCAGGATGATTACGATGGATATTTATTAGAATGGTTACGATGATCATTTATCAGGATAGTTACAATAAGCTCCGTCTATAAAAAGGGATCCTTCAGATACGTTTTCTCTAAGCTTTTCTTTTTCTTCCTGAAACTTTGCCAAACTTCTCTTTGAACACTCCATTTCTATTGGTTAGAAGAGCTAACTTGACCGTTGGAGGGTCCTACCAGAGCCACCACCACCAACTCCGAATGAGACTTTATTTTGCAGATCACCGACAGCGACCTCATCTTTCTCAACTCCAGCTCAATCCGACGTCAACCAAATTTTGCATCAATAATTATTTATGATGAAAATTTTTTATCATAAATAATCTAGTATAAAAATATTATTTAAAAAATTTAAAGGGATGGATTATTTGTGATAAAATATTTTTATCATAAATAATTGATTATTTATGACATAAATTAACTTTTTATCATAAATAATCAATATTTTGTGATGAAAAATTTTCATCATAATTAATCTTTCATAAATAAATCATTTATAAAATTAAAAGATGGGATTATTTATGATAAAAATTTTTCATTATAAATAATCAATTATTTATGATAAAAAATTAATTTTTTTATAATTAATCAACTATTTATGATGAAAATTTTTATTGTAAATAATCTGACATAAATATGTTATTTAAAAAATTTAAAAGGATGGATTATTTATGATAAAAAATTTTCATCATAAATAATTTTACATAAATAAATTATTTATAAAATTAAAAGTATGGTATTATTTGTGATGAAAAAATTTTATTATAAATAATCAATTATTTATGATGAAAAATTAATTTACATCATAAATAATTGATTATTTATAATAAAAATCTTCCATCATAAATAATCTGATATAAAAATATTTTTTAAAAATTTAAATAAATGGATTATTTATGATGAAAATTTTTTATCATAAATAATCAATTATTTGCAATGTAAATTGACTTTCCAACATAAATAATTGATTATTTATGAAGATAAATTTTTATCATAGATAATCTTTCAAAAATAAATCATTTATGAAATTAAAAAGATGGCATTATTTATGATAAAACTTTTTTATTGCAAATAGTCAATTATTTATGACAAAAAATTAATTTACATCATAAATAATTGATTATTTATGATGAAAAATTTCTTTCATAAATAATTTGACATAAAAATTTTATTTAAAAAATTTAAAAGGATAGATTATTTATGATAAAATTTTTTTATCGTTAATAATTTGGCATAAAAGTTTTATTTAAAAAATTCAAAGGGATGGATTATTTATGATGAAAATTTTTCATAAAAAATAATTAATTATTTATGCTAAAAATTAATTTTTTATAAATAAATAATTTAAAAAATTGAAAAGTCTGGATTATTCATGATGAAAAATTTTCATCGTAAATAATATGATATTTATTTAAAGCATAGAAAAGATGGACTATTTTTAAAAAAAGGAGCAAAAATGCATCGTGCATGACCAAGGCGATGGGGTTGAGTGGTATGAGTACATCCATTATTAGCTAGCCCATAAGCAAACTAATATTTTTTTAATTTTTTTTAAAATTAGTATTCTTTAAAAAATTTTAATATTCTTTGAATATTATATAATTTTAAATTTTAAAATCCATCTTCATCATTTATTATTTAAATAATTATCGTATAAGTGACCACCTCGATCTGATTGCTATAGATATGTAAATCAATAAAATTTGATTTTGATCGTCATGAATGATCACATGATGATTTGATAAATAGAAATCATCGATCGATCCAGAAACTTGCGATGATGAATCTATGATATTTATAGTATACTATCAAAATTTTACTTCAATTGGATATAATTATCATAGTTAATTTAGTACAGGATGATTTGGACCATTAAATAAAAAATGAATGATTAAAAGGTCAAATGGCATGTGATTATAAGATAATTTTTTTAGAAAAATGATCATTACTAATAGTTTGATTATTTCTATGGTGGTGATCAAAAGAAAACTATATGTGTATAAACTATCTAAAACTATATGTCTTTTGATACACATTCTTAAAGTTCTTAAGTAATTATACTTACGCTTTTATAAAATATACTTAACATGGATGATTCATAGAGGCGGAGTTTAGCTTTTACAATCATCACCATGCAGATGATTAAAATAGTAGCAAAGATTATTTATCTAAAAAATTATTTTATAATCGAACGTCGTTTGGCCTTCTGATTACTCATTTTTTATTTAACGATTTAAATTATCTCATGTTAAATTAATTATGATAATTATATTCGATTAAAGTAAAATTTTGATAGTATGTTATAAATATCACAGTATTATCATTGCAAATTTTTGGATCCATTGATGATTTTTATTTATCAAATCATGATATGGTCGTTCGTTATCGTCGAAATCAAATTTTATTGATCTACATAGCTAGAGCAACCAGATCGAGGTGATCTTTTATGGCGATACTCGCATAATAATTACTTAAATAATGAATGATGAAGATGGATTTTAAAATTTAAAATTATATAATATTCATAGAATAATATTTTTTTAAAAAAATATTAATTTTTAAAAAAATTAAAAAATATTAATTTGCTTGTGGGCTTGCTAACAATGGACGCACTCGCACCCCTCAACCCCATCGCATTGGCCATGCATGATAGAATTTTTCATCATAAATAATTTAGTTGCAAATAATATTTATGATGAAAAATTTTTCACCACAAATATTAATTATTTATGATGGAATACCGATTTGCATTGCAAATAATAAATTATTTATGATGGATAATTTTTATCATAAATAATATAATCTTTTTAATTTTTTAAATGATTTCTTTACAAATATTATTTATGATGAAAAATTTTCATCATAAATAATTAATATTTACAACGAAGATTAAAATTTCATCATAAATAATTAATTATTTATGATGAAAAATTTTCATCATAAATAATCCAATCTTTTTATTTTTTAAATAATTTATTCAGGAAAGATTATTTGCAATGAAAATTTTTTATTATAAATAATAAATATTTATGATGTAATTTTGATTTCTATCATAAATAATAACTTTTTTATAGTAGAAATTATTTTCTATTATAAATAAAAACTATTTATGATGAAAATTTTTTTAATTATAAATAACTTTATTTGTAATAAAAAAATTTTCATCATAAATACTTTCATCGTAAAAGGTCAATTTTCTTATAGTGGCATCTAAGAACGATCTAAAACTATATGTCGCTCGATACTCATTTTTAAACTCCTTCAATAATTATGCTTATGCTTTTGCAAGATCTACTTAACATAAATAGTTCATACATAAATAATTTATATTTTATAATTATCACTGTACAAAATGATTAAAGTTGTAGCAAAAATTATTTATTTAAAAGATTATGTTATAATCGAATGCCATTTGGCCTTTTGATTATTTATTTCTAATTTAACAGTCAAAATTATTTCATATTAAATTAATAATGATAACGATATTCAATTGAAGTGAAACTTTGATGGTATGCTATAAACTTTACGGAGATCATCATAGTAAGTTTTTGGACCTATTGATAGTCTTTATCTATTAGATCAACTGAAGAAAAATTCTGATTTTTCGGATCAGGTTCGTTCAGATCTGATTAGATCGAGAGGCATATTTCAAAAATTTTTCTCTCATATCCAGATTAGATTTGACACTTTTTCAGATCTAATTTATAAATTGATAGTTAAGAAAATAAAACTAAATTAATTCTAAATTAACTTTTACCTTGATCTTGAGTAATCTGATTACCCGTTGATGATCCTGCAGAAGCTCTGAGATTCTAGATCTAGCCACGCAAGTGCCTAGCCTCTACCAATATCCACTTAGATTGGATTTGTAGATCTTCTCCTTCTCTTTCTTTTCTCCAAAAATTAGATCTGGATCTGATTTGGAGGATCTTCAAAACACCTTTTGAAGATCATCCGTCATCTCTGCAGCAGCGCTGCCTTCTTCCTTTTTCGTCAGCCTTTCTTGCTTGACTCGCACTAATCAGAAGAACCCAACTTTCTTGGGTGTGGAGAGGAGAGAGAGGGCTAGATGTTAGCCTAGAGAGGGGAGGGGGTAGCCTTTGGGGCGTGGTTAGGAGAGAAGTTATTTAAAAGTGGGCGCAAATAGGATCTATTTATAGACTCTGCTGTGCCATGTAGTGTTGCATCACCCAAGCCAATCACATTGCTTCATTCAATCAGATCTAAATCTGATTGATGGGATTAAAGACCCACAGATTCATCCTAAGGTGGCACCTAAGATTGGTCAAAGTCTATAGGTGAGGGTCACCTAGTTTGAATCCAACAAGCAACCTGGAGTCCCATCCGTATGGGACTCCAGCATTCCTATCCATGGGTGCACGCCTAGGATGGTGTGTGCCCCCTTTCTTTCTAATTTTCAGAGAGGGAACAAGCCCCTATCTGCTCTCCAACAAGTGCATGACACATGGATAGATGTCCAAGGGTCAAAGGTTAATGTTTGACCAAGTCAAAGTATAAGAATTAGCAGGTGATGAAAAATGGCAGGTGTTATCTCAAATTTATCTCATAAATTAAGAGAACCCCTTTTTAACTTGGACAAGCTCCAGTCAAACTAGGTAAAGGTACCTGAGTGAGCACAAACTTATTTGGCTCAGTCGAGATAGCTTTTAAGATAGAAAAAGGAGAATGTTAGGTTCAATCGAGTGCTAGCACGATTTTCTTGAACCTAATTGAATCTCATTCAGATCAATTGAACTGGGATAGTCAATTGATGATCACCAGATTCCAAACCCTTATTTGTGTGACCCAGTTAGGTTCAGTTCTGTATGGTAATGGGATATGTCATGATCTCCATCATCGACATCATCGAAACTTCTTTCGATGGATCAGAACTCTTCTGATTCAGACAACTAGAATGATCGATCATCTAAATCATTCTAATTGCTCCCAAAATCCACCAGTGACACCTAGCAGTATATGGTGGCAACCCATCAGAACTGAAAATGCGAACCTCTTGGTGCAGCTACCTTGTGTGATTAAGTTCTTCTATCTTGAGCCCCGATCAGATTAGGGTTAAGGTGAACTCGTCAAACCCTAATTTCTATCATATGAATTAATCATTCGATTCAAGTCCAATGTGAAAATCTTAAATAGAAACTCTTTCTATTATTTCACTCTCTGCCATGGCCATGGGCTTATGGACTTGATTCTCATGATCATCATAGGGCTGCTCCTCATCCACCGAGGTAGATAGATTCCATCTTGGTGCAATCCAATTCCTACAATGAACATGCTATAGCCAACATACACCTCAGGGTTTCGATATGGCTAGGAGACCGAGTAATGGTGTAGTCAAACTATAACACCCTCAAGGTGAACTGCCGATGCACCTCAGGATCAAAGAACCAGACACACCACTACAGCATCGAGTCAGTCATCGACGAGAAGGTAGACTTCCTTAATGACTACTCGAGGTGGTCACGCTCAGTGCCCTCGTTCTCTAACGAGTACCTGTACTCTCGCTCCGTGTCTCTACACCGTAGACTCAAGACTCATCTACTAAAAAGAAGCGATTGTACACCAACCTTTTCGGATCAATCACCATCCTCATGATGATCCTATGGTCAGGAGCATTTTATGAGTTAATAATGATTATTCATGTCTTAAATTTTCAACTCTTGAAAATATGAATTATCATTACCATTAACTCAAAGGGATGTATCACAGACACTAAATACACATATGTGATAGAAAATAATCCATTTTATTATTTATAGTTCAAAATTATAATTTTGCCCCTAGAAGTGTATTACAAGTGTCAGCCAATTCTGGCTTCTAGGGCACATATATCTAACAATCTCCCACTTGATCCTAAAGCCAATTGGCTACAAATCTAAGTCCCATCTTCTCAAGGTGGGCTTCGATCTTCTGCTGGCCCAATACGGCTTTGTAAGTGGGTCTGCCACATTGTCTGTGAGAGTCGACTCTCTTGACCTCGACGTAACCCTTCTCGAGGTAATCGCGGATGAGGTGGTATCGCCGCTCGATGTGCTTGGATTTTTGGTGAGACCTTGGCTCCTTAGCAAGGGCTATGGCACCATTGTTGTCGCAGTATAGAGGAATGGCATCTGATGGCATCACTCCGATCTCTATGGCAAACTTCTTATACCAGAATGCCTCCTTCGCAGCTTTTGACGCAGCGATATATTCTACTTCCATGGTGGAATCTGCTATCACTGTTTGCTTGAAACTTTTCCAACTGACAGCTCCACTGTTGCACAAAAATAGACTCCCAAATGTCGACTTTCGATCATCTATATCGGACATAAAATCCGAGTCTGTATATCCCTGGACTTGGAGTTCTCCATTACCAAAGACCAATAACATATCCTTAGTTCTTCTCAAGTACTTAAGGATACATTTCATAGAAGTCCAGTGTTCTTCATCTGGATTCGACTGATATCTGCTTGTGACACTCACAGCATGGGCTATATCAGGTCGTGTACATAACATGGCATACATGAGGCTCCCTATTGCTGAAGCATAAGGGATCTTGCTCATGCGTTCTATTTCCTCAGGTGTGCTAGGGCACATCTTCTTGGAAAGATGAATGCCATGCCTGAAGGGTACTAAACCCCTCTTAGAGTTTTCCATACTAAACCTCTTTAGTACTTCCTCTATGTACATCTTCTGTGAAAGTCCTAGCATCCTATTCGGTCTATCTCTATAGACCTTAATTCCTAGAATAAAGGATGCTTCTCCTAGGTCTTTCATGGAGAATTCTTTAGATAACCACATTTTAACTATGGTCAACATGGGAATATCATTCCCAATAAGGAGGATGTCATCCACGTACAATACGAGGAAGACAACAGCGCTCCCACTGACCTTTTTGAAGACACATGGTTCCTCCTCATTTTTGATGAAACCAAATATTTTGATCACATCATTAAAATGAGTATTCCAGCTCCGAGATGCTTGCTTAAGTCCATATATGGACCTTTGCAGCTTGCATACTTTGTGATCATCATCACTGGATGTGAAACCTAAGGGCTGTTCCATATAGATATCTTCCTCAAGATATCCATTTAAGAATGCCATTTTCACATCCATTTGCCATATTTCATAATCGAAATAGGCTGCAATAGCAAGCAATGTGCGGATGGATTTTAGCATAGCTACTGGTGAAAAGATATCCTGATAGTCAATGCCTTCACGTTGACTATAACCTTTTGCCACTAATCTAGCCTTGAATGTCTCCACATTCCCATCTGCACCAATCTTTCTCTTGAAGATCCATTTACACCCAATAGGTACTATACCTTCTGGTGGATCTACCAAGGTCCAGACTTGGTTTGAGTGCATCGAGTCAATTTCTGACTTCATTGCCTCTAACCATTTCTCGGAGTCGATATCTGATATCGCCTCGTTATAGGTTTTGGGATCATCACCATGAACCCCATTACCTATGAGGAAATATTTTCTACATCCTCTGAAATAAGTACCTAAGTACCTTTCAGGAAAGATGAAAAACTCTTTTCGATCTACGAGGTGGAGGAGGTAGTGTATTGGATTGGCTTAACCTGATTTGGTTCCATTTGGTCCTTAGCTCGTTGCTCTTGTGAGACTTTCTCATCGAGCTTGATCTGCTTTTCAATGCCGCTATCTTGAATAAACTATTTTTTAAGAAAGATGGCATGTCGACTCATAATCACATTGTGATCTTCTGGAATGTAGAAATAATATCCTAATGACTCTTTAGGATATCCTATGAATCGAGCTCTGAAGGACCTAAAGTCTAACTTGTCCGCTTGTTGTCTTTTGACATGAGCCGGACAATTCCAAATTTTGAGATGACTCAGACTTGGTTTCTTACCATGCCATATCTCATACGGTGTGGTAGGAATGGTTTTAGAAGGAATCCTATTCAGTAGGTAAATTACAGTTAACAAACAGTATCCCCAAAAAAAATTAGGTCTATGAAGCTCATCATGGATCGAACCATATCTAATAGGATCCGGCTCCTCCATTTTGAAACCCCATTGAGTTGAGGTATTCCTGGTGGAGTCCATTGAGAGACTATGCCATTTTTCTTGAGATAGTCCAGGAATTCTCGACTAAGGTATTCACCTCCTCGATCTGATCGAAGAACCTTAATGGATTTTTCAGTTTGCTTTTCTACTTCATGTCTGAATTCTTTGAACTTTTCAAATATTTCAGACTTGTGTCTCATAAGATACACATACCCATACCTTGATAAATCATTGGTAAAAGTTATGAAGTAGACTAAGTTGCCTCTAGTCGGTACATCAAATGGGTTGCATACATCTGTATATACTAGGGCAAGAAGATTTGTGGCCCTTTCCCCATGTCCTTACAAAAGGGAGTTTAGTCATTTTGCCATGAAGACAGGATTCACAAATTGGATATGACTCAGAAGTCAATGGACTCAATAGCCCAATTTTCTCCAATTTGTTAATCCTATCTTCTGCTATATGACCTAATCTTAGGTGCCATAGATACCTATCATTAGGACTATCCCTAGGATGTTTTGATTTTATTGCATTCATATTTTCCTCAAAGTTAAAAATAGATACATCAACATGTAACTGATAAAGATCGTTAATAAGAAAATCACTTGCAATTTTATTTCTTTCATAAAGAATATTACAATGGTCCTTAAGAAAACTAATTACATAGCCTTCTACTGCAAGGCAAGAAATAGAAATCAAATTTTTGCTTGCTGCAGATACATAATAACAGTCTTTTAATACTAAGTCTAAACCAGATGGTAGTCGAAGAGGATATATTCCCATGGCCACGGCAGCAACTCTTACTTCATTTCCGACGTGCAGGATCATCTCACCATCCCTCAGCCTCCTGCTATCCTCAAGACCCTGCATACAAGTGCATAAATGAGCACTAGAACTAGAGTCAAGCACCCAATTGGATGTAGAAAAAACCGTAAGGTTAGACTCAATAACGAGCATACCTCCAGAAGGACCTACCTCCTTCTTCTTTAGGATGGCCAGGTATGTAGGGCAGTTTCGCTTTCAGTAGCCATTGTTATTGCAATGAAAATACTTTTCTTTGTCAGCAGCCTTCTTTAGCTCTACTTTTTTTCTTCTTTCCTCCTTCCATCTTTTGCTTTTTCGCAGACTTCTTCTTCTTTTCAAAAGACTTTCTCTTGGAAGAAGTTCGTTCCACAGCAAGCATTGATCCTTTAGAATCTTTCATGGAAAGCTCAGTAGTAACCAGCATGTTCATAAGTTCGGCCAAGAAATTTTGAAGTTTATGCATATGGTAGTTCATAATGAACTGCCCATACGCATCAGTCAAGGATTGCAGAATTATATCATTCTGCAGATCCAAGTCTAACCTCACTTCGAGCTTCTCAAGCTCTTCCAAGTCCTTGATCATCATCAGACAATGATCTTGGACTGACTGCCCATCGTGCATCTTAGCCTTGAATAGTCATTTAGTGACTTGATACTTGGTTGCATGACTCTGTTCACCAAACATCTCCTATAGGTGAGCCAACATTTGGCGAGCAGTCCTGATATCTTCATGTTGGCGCTGAAGCTCATCAGACATCGAGCCCAACATATAGTATCTGGCCTTACTATCTTTGTCAGTCTACTTATCCAGAGATGCTCTCTGTTCAGCAGATGGACGGGCTGGCAAGGTGGGAGGGTCCTGGTCTAATACATGAGCTAACTTCTCAGAACCCAAAATAATTTTGAAGTTTCGAAGCCAATCCTTATAATTTGGTCCGATCAGTCTATGGGTGTCCAAGATTCGTGCTAGTGGGTTGGATGCAGACATCTTCCTATAGAGAGTTAAAATTTCTAGTTAGATATTATAATTAAGACTTAATCAATTTATTTAGGAATTTTATTTTAAAACAAATTAGCTCTCACTATTTTTTTGAATTTTTACACTCCCTCTGTAGAGATGCGAAAATCTCCATGATTACTGATTTCTAGTGGATGGTGCGGTCCCATCAACTGACTCATCACCTTACCTAACAGTTATTGGTAATGGGTTAGACAATGAGTGAACAACTCTTGTTCAATGATTCTCTAATCATGATGCACCCAAACTTGATCTCTAATTCATGAATCTCATCGTGTCCGGAATATTGATCCACTCCTTAGTTAAGTCAGACCCACCATTTGCATAGATTGGATTCCTAATTAGGTCTCTCATCGTATCTAGAATATTGAGTCCAATTCATCCTCCAGCCTGTAGCATCCAATGCCTAATAGACATGGTTGCATCTTTCCGATGCAACTGAGCCACTGTAATCAGCCAAAAATAATCAACCCCGAGAAGGGCCCGCACATCTACAATGGTGGAAGACTATGACTTAATCTTTTCTTAGGAAGATTTGATTTAGGTCTCATTAAACTAGACTTGACATAGTCATAACTATTATGACTAACCTAGTGGCATGGGTTAGCTTAGATTATTGACCACCTCAGATCAGAACTGAGTCAACAAACATGGCCAAGTAAGTAAGATCGGTGGAAGGGATATGCCATTAACTCAATAAGAATGCATTCGAGTCGAGTAGCTCCCAATTAAAAATCAGTCGATCGTATCTGCTAGACTTATCTTAGACACCAAATTGTTGAGATAGAACCAATTAGATTAGCTTACAATCTAAACTCTAACCTCTGAGGCTAATTAGGTCTTAGCTTGATCGATCACTCATGTGGCTCGATCTTGACCCAGACTTAATCCTATTAGGCTGGTCAATTTAAGCATTATTGATCCAATCTAATCGACTCTTGATTCGGTTTAATCAACCGCTAGACCTAATTGAGCTACCCAAGCCCGAATCCAGTTTTATGAATATGTCTTAGATTTGAAATTCTCAATTTTAGACCTAATTAATATTTCATAAACTTAATTCTTAATTAAGTCAGGGTTCTTAAACGAAACATGTAAATAAGATCCTAGGATTTTAGGATCTAGGATTTTGCAGAAAGTAAATTTTTTAATTTTTGATTAAGGACGAACGTGCAACACCCCTACACATTATAAGAACACCCCATCGAATGGGAGAAGAGGGTCTTTAAGCCCTACTTTATTCTTATGATCGGACGGCCAAGGAAAATGCCTTAATTAGAAATACAACTAATCTACAAAAATAAATTAGATCTAAGCATATATCTTATATAAAAATAGATCTAATTAAAAATATGTTTTGTATACATCACATGTATCATGCATGCATATTTTTTAGATCTAAATTATCTCATAATTATTTAAAAAATTAAATTTAAATTTGATCATATCAAATAAAATTTAATCCAGACCTACTTGTAGAACTATTCTACAACTAGTCTAAACATGCAACTATCATATCTCATATGAATAATTAATTTTATTTTATTTTTTATTTTTAGATCTAGTTATAATATTTATAATATCAAAAAATAAAAAATAAATAGATCTAAAAATTACTTTTAATCAAACAAAAATTGTGATCAAAATAGACTACACATAGAATAATTCTATTCCTAGTCTAGTTATGTATCTCATACATATTAGATCTAAATTAATTTATTTTAATTTTTAATTTTCTAATTTTAAATCTAATCATATCTCATGTGATATCTAAAATCACTAATTAATTAGATTAAATTAGATCCAAAAAAAAAAATTATAAGAACCTGGCTCTGATACCAGTTGAAGGGAAATCCTAATTTTTTGGATTAGATTCGTTCATATCTGATTGGATCGAGAGGCATATTTTAAAAAATTTTCTCTCATATCTAGATCATATCTGATACTTTTTAGATCTAATTTATAAATTGATAGTTAAGAAAATAAAACTAAATTATTTTTAAATTAATTTTTACCTTGATCTTGGGTAATCTGATTACCCGTTGATGATCCCACGGAAGCTCTGAGGTTCTGGATCTAGCCATGCAAGTGTCTAGCCTCTACTGATATCTACTTAGACTGGATCTGAAGATCTTCTTCTTTTTTTTCTTTTCTCCAAAAATCAAATCTGGATCTGATTTGGAGGATCTTCAAAACACCTTCTGAAGATCATACGTCATCTCTACAGCAGTGCTGCCTTCTTCCTTTTTCGTCAGCCTTTCTTGCTTGACTCGCACTAATCAGAAGAACCCAACTTTCTTGGGCGTGGAGAGGAGAGAGAGGGATAGATATTAGCATGGAGAGGGGAGGGGGCAGCCTTTGGGGCGTGGCTAGGAGAGAAGTTGTTTAAAAGTGGGTGCAGACAGGGTCTATTTATAGACTCTACTGCGCCATGTAGTGTTGCATCACCTAGGCCAATCACGTTGCTTCATTCAATCAGATCTAAATCTGATTGGTGGGATTAGATACCCACGGATTCATCCTAAGGTGGCGCCTAAGACTGGTCAAAGTTTATAGATGAGGGTCACCTAGTTTGAATCTAACAAGCAACCTGGAGTCCCATCCGTATGGGACTCCAGCATCCCTATCCATGGGCGCATGCCTAGGATGGCGTGCACCCCCCTTCTTTCTAATTTTTAGAGAGGGGACAAGCCCCTGTCTGCTCTCCAATAAGTGCATGACACATGGGCAGATGTCCAAGGGTCAAAGGTCAATGTTTGACCAAGTCAAAGTACAAAAATTAGCAGGTGATGAAAAATAGTAGGTGTTGTCTCAAATTTATCTAATAAATTAAGACAATTCCTTTTGACTTGGACAAGCTCCAGTCAAACTAGGTAAAGGTACTAGAGTGAGCAAAAACTTATTTGGCTCAGTTGAGATAACTTTTAAGATATAAAAAGGAGAATGTTAGGCTCAATCGTGTGCTAGCATATTTTCTTGAACCTAATTGAATCTTATTCAAATCAATTGAACTGGGTTAGTCCAATTGATGATATCTAGATTCAAATTCTTGTTTGTGTGATCCAGTTAGGTTCAGTTCTATATGGTAATAGGGTATGTCATGATCTCCATCATCGATAATATCGAAACTTCTTTCGATGGATCAGAACTTTTATGATTCAAACAACTAGAATGATCGATCATCAAAATCATTCTAGTTGCTCCCAAAATCCACCAGTGACACCTAGCAGCATATGGTGGCAACCCATCAAAACTGAAAATGAACCTCTCAGTGTAGCTACTTGTATGATTAAGTTCTTCTATCTTGAGCCTCGATCAGTTTAGGGTTAAGGTGAACTCGTCAAACCCTAATTTCTATCATATGATTTAATCATTCGATTCAAGTCTGATGTGAAAACCTTAATAGAAACTCTTTCTATTATTTCATACTCTCTGCCATGGTCATGGACTTATGGACTTGATTCTCATAATCATCATAGGGCTGCTCCTCATCCATCGAGGTAGATAGATTCCATCTTGGTGCAATCCAATTCCTACAATGAACATGCTATAGCCAACACACACCTCAGGGTTCCGAATGGCTAGGAGATCGAGTCATGGTATAGTCAAACTATAACACCCTTAAGGTGAACTGCCGATGCACCTCAAGTCAAAGAACCAAATACACCACTACAGCATCGAGTCAGTCATCGACAAGAAGGTAGACTTCCTTATGACTACTCGAGGTGGTCACGCTCAGTGCCCTCATTCTCTAATGAGTACATGTACTCTCGCTCCGGTGTCTCTACACCATAGATTCAAGACTCATCTACTATAAAGAAGCAATTATATACTAACCTTCCAGATCAATCATCATTCTTATGATAATCCTATGGTCAGGAGCATTTTATGAGTTAATAAATAAAAATTTATGTCTTAAATTTTCAACTCTTGAAAATATGAATTATCATTACCATTAACTCAAGGGATGTATCACAGACACTAAATACACTTATATGATAGAAAATAATTTATTTTATTATTTATAGTCAAAATTATAATTTTGCTCTTAGAAGTGTATTATAAGTGTCAGCCAATTCTGGCTTCTAGGGCACACATATCTAATATCAACATGCGGTCGTTCGTGGTCGATCAAATCAAATTTTATTGATCGACCTAGTTGGGGCTATTGGATCGATGAGATCTTTTATGATGACACTCTAATGATAATTATTTAGATAATGAATGATGAAGATGGATATTAAATTTTAGAATAATACCATATTTATAAAAAAAATATAGCAGTGGTTATGAATAACCGCTGCCATATACTACTATAGAAAAGAATTACGACAGCATATACTATGGTAGCGATTTTTGAAACTACTACAATAGAATCTGTGGTGGTAGTTAACCCTAACTGCTGCCATAAGTCAGACCTATGGTAGTGGTTAGGGTTAACTATTGCTATAGGTCCGAGCTATGATAGCGATTAAGGTTAACCACTATTCTAGATTAAATTATGGCAGCGACTCTTTGTAACTGCTACCGTAGGCTCAACCAATTACAGCGGTTAGTCATAACCATTGTGATCTATTTTTTCATATGTTTGCTCTAAATATTATATAATTTAAAATTTTAATACTCATCTTTATCATTCATTATTTAAATAATTATTATTAAAGTATCATTACAAAAGACCATCTTGATCTGATGGTCTTAGCTTCATCGATTAAAAAAATTTGATTTCGACGATCATGAATGATGATGCGATGATCTAATAGATAAGGACCTCCGATGTATCCAAAAATTTGTAATGATGATCTCGGTGATATTTGTAGCATACTATCAAAGTTTCACTTCAATCGAATATCGTTATCATGATCAATTAGCATGAAATGATTTTGATTGTTAAATGAGAAATGAGTGACCAAAGGACCAGACGGCGTTCGATTATGAGATAATTTTTTAGATAAATGATCTTGACTACTATTTTAATAATTTTTATAATAATGATCATAAAATTTAAATCATTTTTATAAGAACCGTTCACATTAAGCAGATTTTGTAAAAGCACGAGCATAATTATCAATGGTGTTTAAGAATGGGTATCAAGCGACGTATAGTTTTGGATCGTTTTTAGATCTATGATTTAAATTTTATGATCACCATCATAAAAATTATTAAAATAGTAGTTAAGATCATTTATCTAAAAAATTATCTCATGGATGGACGCCGTCTGATCCTTTGATCACTCGTTTCTCATTTAACAGTTGAAATAACTCCATGCTAAATTGATCATGATAACGATATCCAATTGAAGTAAAATTTTGATAGTATACTACAAACATCATCGAGATCATCATTGCAGATTTTTGGATACATCAGAGGTCTCTATCTATCAGATCATTGTGTTGTCGTTCATGGTCACCAAAATCAAATTTTTTTGATCGATGAAGCTAGGGCCATCAGATCGCGGGGGCATTTCGTGACGATACTCTAATAATAATTATTTAGATAATGAATGATAAAGATGGATATTAAATTTTAAAATTATATAATATTTAGAGTAAAAATATAAAAAAATATATCATAGCGGTTATGACTAATCGTTACAATAGGTTGAGACTATGGCAGCGGTTACAAAGAACCGCTGCTATAGTTTAATTTATAGTAGTGGTTAATGAAAATCTTTGCCATATATCTATTTTCGTTGACTGAGCCGGCTTGGATCCAAATCGGATCGGCTCGATTGTCAGTCGGATCATCTCGACCCCAAATCAAGTTAGCTTACTCAAAAAATAGAATATTTATTTCTATAGCCTGAGATTTAGGCCGACTCGATTTCAATTCAGATTGTCTCGAATTCTGATACTTATGGCAGCGGTTCCAAAACCACTGCCATAGGTTAGGTTATTTTTAGCTGTCCGCCCCCAAATTGATTTTTCTTTCTATCGATTGTTCTCTCTCTCCCCCCTCTCCACCACCAGTGAGACCTCACCCCTCTTTTTCCTTCCTCGACCAGTGCCGCCTCCTCCTCCATCTCCTATTGGCTTTTCGATCGGCACTGCCTCCACCCGTGCCTCCCCCTTCTTCCACGACTGGCGCCGCCACCTCCCCTTCCTCCCTTTTCTTCCCCTTCTTCCCTGGCCTAGGCTCATGGCTCCTCTGTCGGGTTGCCGCCGGCAACCCACCCTACTGCGTCCCCTCCAACTCCGCCCGCAGCCTACCCTCTGGCCTCCCCCATCATCGTGCCACCCTTTTTCCCTTCTTCTCTGGCCTAGGCCCGTGGCTCCTTTGCTAGGCTGCCGCATGCAACCCACCCCCTGCCCCCCCTTCGGCTCTGCTCGTAGCCCACCCCCCCGGTCTCCCTCTCACCGTGCCACCGCCTTCCCCTTCTTTTCCGACCTAGGCCCATGGCTCCTCCATCGGGCTTGCCACTCGCCCCCACTTCGGCTTTGCCCGCAGCCCACCCCCGGGTCTCCCCATCACCCCGCCACCCCCCTCCTCCTCCTTCCTCCCCCTCCTTCTCGATCGCCAGCTACAATCACCTCTCTTTCTCTCCTCTTCCCTTGGTTCGATCACCAGCTGCCGACCCGGACCCCTCCTTGCTCTCTCTCTCTCTCTCCTCTCCTCTATTCCTTTGACCCGAGCCCCCTCTTCCCCTTTCTTTCCTAGTCGGCTCGGCCACCAGCTCTACCACCTCCTCTCTTTCCTCGGCCCAACCCCCTGCTATCCCTCTCTCTCATTCCTCTTTCTCTCTCTCTCCTCTTTTTTTTTCTCTCTCTTCTCTCTTTCTAACTCACTGTTTATCTTGATTGTTTCACAGGTGATCTCTAATGCCGTCGTCTTTCTCTAGTGCCACTACCGATGACCCTCGAAGCTCTCTATGTGACCCCTCTCTACAGCCATAGAAATTTTTTTTAAAAATTTTATAGTATTATTTATTTATCATTTATAATATTTATATTAATATTTAATTATAATTTTTATAATAAGTATTATAAATATTTATTATAAAAATTATAATTATCCATCAGCCATGGATCATGCCAGTGGATATGAGAAATCCTGTCGGCTGGTTTTGGACCGTGCTAGTGGGTTCTGAGTTAGGCCGGGCTATGTCGTATCAACGGTCGTGGATGGTCTTGGGCCGTGCAGTGTTGGCGGCAATGGACAGCCCTTGAAACATGTCGATCGATAAGAAAATCCCCACTGGTGGGTTCTAGATCATGTCGGCAGTCGTGGGTCATGCGAGCGGATAAGAGAATTCTTGCCGACTATTTATATCTTTTTATTTTTGTTTATTATATTGCATAATGATAGACCCATCAATTGATTAGTGTACATAATCTTCGACATTCATACATTTATATATAATTATATGGATGGAAGAATTATGTACCATGATCAATTGATTATCTAATTTGGATAGTTTAAAAATTATAAATAATTTTATAGATAATTCTAATAATTAAATGGTATGCTAAGAATTCTGAATGAAATTTTAGATAGTATTTCTCTTTTGTTCTTTCTATATGGGAGAACTAAGAAAAAATACTATCAAAATTTCATTCGATCTCTATTGCATATCGTTTGATTACTGTAATAAACCTATAGAATTAATGCAATTTCTGAATAGGATAGTACCTATCTTTACCTATTAGTTGATGATAGGATATATTTATTGCATATCTAAAAATGATATTTAATGTAAGTTCTACATATGATATTTATTTTGATTTCTATTTATGATGCATTTTTTATTTATAATACATTAGTATATATTATAAGTTGCATGCATGATTTAATTGCAGTATCACTAATTTTTATAATAGATAAGGAGTGGATGAAGTTTAGTAGGCACTCATCAGGATATAAGACCGAACTTCAAAAATTTCTTGATTTTACTATAGAAAAATTTGGTGACCACGTATTTATCCAATATCCTTATAAAAAGCGTATGGATGGGCCATGACTATCTCATCAAGATGTAAATGATCACCTCACTATTTATGGCTTTAAATCCGATTATAAAATTTATTAGGATCAACATGATGAGGGTAGGCCGCAAAAAGGCGATCAATATGATGGAAGAGTGAAATAAATGGTTCGTGGTATTTTTCTATTTATTGATCATAATGATGGTGCATCTACATCCATGCCTGATCCTATGATTGATGAAATGACAAATAGTGAGGATGTGGAGAAGGTCCATAAGTTAATAGAGGATGCTAATGTTCTATTGTATCCCGGATGTGAAAAGATGGTGGAGCTTGAGTTCTTAATCCATTTGTATCATGCAAAATGCTCCAATAGGTTCAGTAATAATGGAGTGAACTACATACTAAAGCTTTTAGGAGACATTCTTCCGAACGATGCATAAATTTTGAAGAATAATTATGAGGCATCAAAGATTATTGAACAGCTAGGCTTTACTTGCACCAAGATACATGCATGTCCCAATGATTGCATGCTCTATTAGGAGGAGGATGCCAACTAAAATGAGTGCACGAAGTATGGTGTATCAAGATAAAAATAGAATAAAGATGGCACATCGACTCGTGTACCTCAAAAATTGATGTGGCATTTTTTTTTGATTCCAAGACTATAAAAGTTATTTATATCGGTAAAGATATCGAAGAACATAAGATGACACGAAGAGGACCAAATAAAAGATGATGCATTGAGACATTCAGCCGATGGAGAGGCATGGTAGAAGTTTAATGAATTACATCCCGACTTTGCACAAGAGATACATAATATGAGGTTGGACTTGTCGTGCGATGGTTTCAACTTGTTCAAGCATATGAATATCGCTCATAGTGTATGGCCAGATTTATTCATGTTTACAACTTTCCATCATGGATGTATATGAAAAAAATCTTTTGCTTTCATGACAGTGCTCATCCCTAGACCGATGGAGGTAGGTAATGACATTGAAGTCTATTTGCAGCCTCTTATTGCTGAGCTGAAATAGTTATGGAGCATTCAAGGTGTTCTAACTTTTGATGCTTTGCTGAATGAGTCATTCTCCATGCGTACAGTGCTTTTATGGACAATAAATGACTTTCTAGCCTATGCCCTAATGTTGGATTGGAGCATGAAAGGTGAGCTAGCATGTCTGATTTATGAAAAAATATCCGATCTAGAAGGTTGACACATCAAAGGAGCTTTAGCTATATGGAGCATTGACGTTTCCTCCATCGAAACCATCCATACAGAAGGGATGCACGCTCCTTCAATGGCACTGTTGAAGAAGATGAGGCACCTAGCCAGATGTCTAGGAGTGATGTATTGAAAGAGTTGGATGATCACAATGTTGAATTTAGAAAATGTGATCCGATTGATGGTAAGAAGAGGAAGCGTCGATCAAAGAAAGATGACACACACTTTAATTGGAAGAAAAAGAGCATCTTCTTTGACTTATCATATTGGAAGACAAACTTATTGCACCACTGCTTAGATGTAATGCATATTGAAAAGAATGTGTGCGAGCTCTTATTGGTAATAATCTTGAATATCAAAGATAAGATTAAGGATGACTTGAATTCTCGATTTGACTTGAAAGAATGGGATATTAAGAGATCACTCCATTCAGAGTCGGCAGGAGAGAACAGTGGAGGCTCCCTCATGCATGCTATGTTATGAATGCCTCTGAACAGTCCACATTTCTTCATATGTTAGAGAACATAAAGGTCCTAGTTGGATACTCAAGTAATATATCAAAGCATGTGAATAGTAAGGATGTCAAACTTAGAGGATTGAAGACTCATAATTATCACATGCTCATGCAGGAATTGATCCCAATAGCTACTCGCCGCATTTTGCTAAAAAATATCAGAATGGCTGTTATTCATTTTTGCAACTCCTATAGAGATATTTGTGCAAAGAAGTTGCTTAAAAAAGATATGAAAAAAATGAAGACAAGGGCAGTGTCTATATTATGTGATCTGGAGAAGATATTTTCATCATTAGTTTTTATAATAATGATGCATCTCACCGTGCACCTTACGAAAAAATTATACTTGAAGGTCTAGTGTTCTACCAATGGATGTATCCTACTGAGAGAAATATTTAAACTCTAAAATCTTATGTAAGAAATATGAATCGTCCGGAGGGATCCATAGTAGAAGGTTATTTAGATCAAGAATGTATGGATTTTTGTACCATGTACTTAAACAAGCTCGAGACACATCATAATCGGCTAATGAGGAATCAGGATGATCAGTATGAGCCAATTAAGCCTGTATTTGAGTCAATTCTACAGCTAGATAGACATTCCACTTCATACCATCTCACTGATTTGAGCATTGAGGAAAAGGATAAGGCACACCACTACGTGCTCTTCAACTATGATGTCATTGAGTCATATATAAGATGAGTCACTCAACCTTATTTATTTATAATAATTAAAAAAATATTTAATTATACTTAAATTTATTCTTTATGCATGCAGCAAATATAATGAGGTCATAAGAGTAGAATACGGTGCTCTAAATATGCGGGAGATAGAGAAAATGCATAGCAACGAATTTTTTGAATGATTCAAAGATCATGTAAGAGATTATATATTCTTGCCTTGTGCAACTTATTTGAATATATTTACTAATTAGGTGTCATCTCCTTAATTAGGTGTGAAAATTACTGCTTGATGATGTAAGCTCTGAAGTGCATGCTCTTTCAATGGATCCTAATCGTACCGTGCATGAGTATAAATAGCTCATCATTAACGACTATAGGTTTAATATTCACAGAAGTTCCATAAACATGGTAATACAAAATAGTGGCATGATATTGAGCACCACCACTGGGTGTTATGCAAGCTCGAGGAATTTACAGCCTCGTACGAAGGATTTGAACTATTATGGCATGGTAGAAAAGATAGTCATCTTGGACTATTATTCTAAAGGGAGGATTGCGTTGATGAAGTATGATTGATTTGACACCTTATCATAGTCAGGGATGAAGACTGATGAGTGTGGTTTTACTCTCGTTAATATGCAATGCCATCTCCACACTGAAGAACCGTATATACTTGCCTTCCAAGCTAGTCAAGTCTTCTACGTTAGTGATCCCTTAGAGCCTAAATAGGATATTGTTGTGAGGATAATGCATAGGCATATTTTTGACGATACCGAAGTTGATGACGATGTTGGACCATACATGTAAAGTGCTCCTGTAGGATAAAACTTATATGATACTATCGAGGTCTTAGATACATTTGTCAGGAGCAATGGTGATTTCCATATTATAGATGCTACTAGGTGATGATGTCACAACCCAAAATCGAGGTTAAGATTGGCGTATAGGACGGACGTGCCAACCTAGCAAGCCTAATGAAGATGTCTAAGGGGGTAAATCAGATATATAATTCCTACAAAAAATTTGATAGAGTTTTTCTTGAAAGTTGGACATTTTTTAAAGTATAATTTTCTGCTCCAAATTTTAAAGAATAATCCTCTAAACAATGATTTATGAATAGACTAAGTATAACCCTTTTTCAGCTGACCGAGCTGGCTTGGCTCTAAATAGAGCTAGCTCAAATGCCAGTTGGATCAGCTCGATGTCAAATCTAGCTAGCTCCCTCAGAAAAATAGAAAACTCATTTTATAGAGCCAGCTCGGCTCCAAATCGGGCCAGCTCAAATGCTAGTTAGGTCAGCTCGATTCCAAATTGAGCTGGCTCTCTTAGAAAAATAGAAAACTCATTCTACAGACTGAGACTCGGGTCGGCTTGATTTCAATTTGGGTTAGCTCAAATTTCAGAGTTTCAAAAATTTTACTCTTCAGACTTTGTTCATAGTTTTACTCAAATCTCGGCATATTTATATTTTTTTAAATTAACTTTAAAATATCAATGTAAATAAGAAATACTCCCTACTTGGAACCAATAAAAATATCAGAAAAATCAAAATTCTTAAGAATAAAAAACTAAAATTTGAATTCTAGCTTAAATTATCCAAATCCGAAACTTTTAAAACTTTCTTGCTTTAGAACAAATAGGTTAAAGAATCTCTAAAATTCATTAAAAATCACTTGCTGACTTAACAACATCTAGAGATCAATTATCTAGATTTTTTTTTCCAAATATATATATATTTTATATAGCCCTCCTTATAAGTGCTAATTTTCAGACTTTGAAAATTTTCAGAACTCAAAATGATAGATAGTCATAATTTATATTCAAATAACTTGAATAAATTTTGATAAAATAAGTTTAATTCAAAGAAGTTTATAACTAAGATTAAGTGGCCTACAAGATCAATCCTAGAAACTTAAGCTAACACCAAAGAAATAATATAAAACCCAAAAATTCTATACAAGACCAAGTTATTACAGATGAGTTCAATATTCTGGTATAAATATTAGAGTCTATTTATTAATGCTATATTAATATTATTATTTAATATATTATATTGGTTAATGTTCATTAACATTGTAGGTCACGATGACACCGAAATGCCATCTAGCTTTCACCCCCATCTCTCGATGGGTTACGCAGAGCTCGACGTTTGAGGAGTAGTCAGAGCATACTCCATCTACCTTCACATCTACTGCTTAGGAACCATCGACATCTACTCTACCACCGATATCTACTCCTCCAGCATCTAAGCCTCCACCATCAGCCACATCTTCAACACATGCTCTAACACCAACATTTAAGTGTACATTTTTATTATATTATTTATTTATTTATTTTTATATAGTATTTGTATATTTATATATTTGCATAATGTATTTTGATTGTAAGTGCATCATCCTATAGGATATTTCATGGTCTTCACACCTACCACATGTCGAAAATGTGCGCTCTTCCCACATGGATCGACATAGCCACTGGTAGTTAGCCAAACAATAAGAAAGTACTTCCCAGAGATTAATGCAGAAGCACAATCAAATAATTCAAGAAATAGAGAAGAATGAAAGAAGAGATTTTTAGGAGAACAGTGCTTTTATTTAGTATATTTTGGCACTCTTACAATCTTGACCTATTTTCAGTATATATACTTTACAAAGGGTCTAGTTCAAGCTCATAGAAAAATTTTTTAAACCCAAACAATCAACGTATATAAAATAATAACCCACAAAAACTGAGCCAGCCCAGTTTCAGACAGAGCCGACTAACCTGCGACTAGGTCGGCTCAGTCTGGGTTGTGTACCATGCCAACAGTCCAAAAATGCTACTTTCTATCTGAATTTTCTTCTGAGACCTAGTCGACCTAGTCCTGGACTGAACCGACCCAGTTTCCAACTTAGTCGGCTCAGTCTTAGGGTGAGCCAGCCCAGTTTCTATACTTTGCTAGGAAAGCTGATTTCTCTTCCGACTTGCTCCCATCTTTCTATGACTTGTCTTCTCATGTTTTCAAAACTTGGGAGTGCCACTTCTGAGCTTACATTCTCCACCTTGGTGCTTCCAAGTTCTTATGAACTCATCTCTTTTCAACTGACCCATCCATGCCACACATCTCTGAAAGCTGTCACTGGGGAGTACTTTCGTGAGTGCATTAGACTGATTCTCTTTGGTATGGATCTTCATCAGTTTCACTTCACCTTCCTCCACTAGCTCTTTAATCCTATCATACCTCGCATCTATATGCTTTGTGCATGTATGATAGACTGGGTTCTGTGCCAACAGCAGAGCACTCTGACTATCACTGAATAGTGTAACCTTGCTCTACTCCACTCCTAACTCATCAATCAGCCTCTTAAGTTAAAAGGCTTTCTTTGCAGCCTCTGTTATCCCAATGTACTCGGCCTCTATGGTAGATAAGACCGTGATTGACTGAAGGGTTGATCTCCAAGACATCGGTTCACTATATATGCAGAAGAGGTATCCAGTAGTAGACCTTCTTATATCAAGATCACCAACATAATTTGCATCAACAAACCCTTCTAGAGGACTTGAACGTTCACACATCTTCATAGATTATTCTTCAAATCCTCTCGGCTGCCCACCAAACACCAAACCATAATCTCTTATTCCATGCAGATATCTCAATATCCATTTCAATACTTTCCAGTGTTCCTTCCCAGGGTTAGCCATGTATCTACTAACCGTGCTCATTGCATGTATTATGTCTGGTCTATAGCATACCATAGTGTACATCACACTACCTACAGTATTTGCATAAGGAACTCGTTCCATGTACTCTTTCTCCTCTTCTGACTGGAGACTTTATAACTTGGAGAGAGACATATGGCTCGGCAATGGCATCTCTGCAGGTTTGGCCTTCTCCATCCCAAACCTCTCTAGAACCTTCTGGACATACTTTTCTTGTGACAAATGGAGCACTCCTTTGCACCTATCTCTACAAATCTTCATTTCAAAGATTTTCTCAGCTAGACCCAAATCCTTCATCTCAAACTTAGATGATAATGTCCTTTCCAATTTTTTCACAGCATCCATGCTTCTACTGGCTATGAGCATATCATCTACATACAATAATAGGTATAGGGCATCCTCCTCATCTACATCCTTGATGTAGACATAACAATCATGTTCACATCTACTGAAATCTAGGCTCAAGACAAAGCTATCAAACCTTCAATACCATTGATGAGAGAATTGTTTCAAGCCATACAAAGACTTTCTGAGTAAACATACCTTTTCTTCCTGTCCCATCTCCATGAAACCATCTAGCTGCTTCATGTAGATTCTTTTCTTCAAAGTCCCATGAAGAAAGGCCATCTTTATGTCCATCTGTTCCAATTTCATGTTATGCTGTGCCATCAATGACAGCAAAACTCAAATAGATGTATGACGCACCATAAGAGAAAAAAATTCTATGTTGTCAATCTCTTCCCTTTGTGAGTATCCCTTTGCTACCAGCCTTGCTTTGAATCTGACTCCACCTTGTTCTAAAGGTACTTCTTTATGAACACCCACTTTGAGCCAATAGGTCGAGCATCCTCTGGAAGATCTACCAACTGCCATGTTGGATTCTTCTCAAATGATTCCATCTCTTCCATCATGGCCTGTATCTATGAATCATGATCCTCACTCTCCATGGCTTCTGCATAATTCTCTGAATCTCCATTAGCAGTGATGAGTGCATAGGAGATAACCTCATCAATATCATATCTGACCGATCTCCTAATAGTACGCTGAGACTTGTGCAAAGCCACTCCCATTGGCACATCTCTGCTTGATGTCTATGGCTGCTCCTGCACATCTATCTGAACTGCCAGCCTTTCATGCTGATTTTTAATCTGAGATAATATTTTTCTGCCCAGCTCCACCTCAATAGGAATACTTCTGTAAGTGGATGTAACTGCATGCCATCATTCTCTAACTGGCCACTGCTGTTCATCTCTATTTTTCTAGTTTCATCTATTCCAGACCTCCTCAAGATACTTTTCTCATCAAAGATAACGTCCCTGCTGATCACTGACTTCTATGCCTAAGAGGCCCATAGCAGGTACCCCTTGACTCCTTGTGGATATCCTATGAATGTCATCTTTTGAGATTTTGGGTCCAATTTGCTCCTCTCAGTTGCCTCCACATGTGCATAAGCTGTGCAACCAAAGACTTTTAGATAGCCAAGCTCCATCTTCTTCTCACTCCAGACCTCCTTTAGAATGCCTCCATTCAGCTTATAATGAGGGGACCTATTCATAAGAAAATAAGAAAAAGTTAAAGCATCACCCTAAAAGAACTTTGAGAGTGATGTCTATAGCCTCAAACTCCGTGCCTTCTCAGTCAGTGTCTAGTTCATCTTTTCTGCGACACCATTCTGCTGGAAAGTCATCTACTCTGTATAATGGCATTTGATGTCATTTTTCTCATAGTACCTCCTGAACTCCAGGCTAGTATACTACCCTCCATTGTCCAACCTCAGACACTTCACCTATCTTCCTAACTCTTTTTCTACTTCAGCTCTCCAAGCTCTAAACCAGGCAAATACTTCTGATTTTTCTCTGATCAGATAAACCCACACCTTCCTTAAGAAATCATCAATGAAAGTGACAAAGTATTTTGTCCGACCTCTAGCTGATACAGGAGCTGGTCCCCACACATTCGAGTACACTAAATCTAGCACTCCCTCACTATGCTTGATACTTCTGGCAAACTTCACCCTATGCTATTTGCCAAAGATGCACGACCCATAAATATCTATGCCCTCTTTCTTCAGGGCTGGGATCATACCTCTTCTGCTTGGTTCAGTGAGCCCACGATCACTTATATGATCCATCCGATAGTGTCACAACTGATATAAAATATGCTCCTCCTGTGCCACTGCTAGCACCTCTGCACTATCATTTACCACTAAGCCTTCCATTTTGTAAAGATTGTTACACAATCTTCTACCTCTCATCACCACCAAAGCTCCCTTAGAAATTTTAAGACATCCACTCCCAGCCTGGCTACTAAAAGCATAACCCTGCTCCTCCAAGTAGCCCAAAGAAATCAAATTCTTTTTCAACTCTGGTACATGCCTGATATTTGATAATATACGAATGATCCCATCGTACATCCTAATCCTGATAGAGCCAATTTCAGCTACTTTGCATAGGTGATCATCTCTAAGGCTGACACTTCCACCATCGGCCTTCTGCTAGGTAGCAAACCACTTCCAATGAGAAGTATAGTGGTGTGAGCATGTTGAATCCAATATCCATATAGTATCATACTCTGTGGATTCATTTGATACAACTAGCAGGTCTTCTCCACTGCTCACAAAAGTTATATCATCTTTCTTGGTGGCCTTTCCTTTTTCTGATCTCAAAAGAGGACAATCTCTCCTCAGGTGTCCAGGCTGATAACATTTATAATATTTTAATATCATCTTTTTCTAATCACGAGACTTTGACCTATCCTTAAATTTTTCTCTTATCTTCTCTTGTGATCTTCCCTATCTTTCATTCATAGCCAAGATCTCAGACTTAGGGTCTCCCTTGCAGATCTTTTTCTTTTGCTTATTTGATCTGAGCACATCAATAATCTCTTCATAGTTTAGGGTCTCCTTCCTATAAACTAAAGTTGTTATGAGACCATCATATGAATCTGGGAGAGAACATAATAGTAGCAATGCCTGATTCTCCTCATCGATCTTCACATTCAAACTCATCACCTTATAACACACCTGATTAAACATTTGGATATGTGCAATAAGATCTCCATCTTCGGGCATCCTCAGACTATGCAACTATTTCTTCAACCACAGCTTGTTCATCATGTTCTTCCCCATGTATGTGTTCTCTAGTCTCTCCCAGAGCTCTTTTACTATAGTTTCTGTGCAAATCTCGGGCAAAACCTGATCGACCAAGTACATCCAGATTGTGCTAAATGCAATTTCCTCAAACTCTTTCCAATCCTCAGCACTAATCTTTTTTGATTTTGCTTTCATTAAGACCTTATAGATCCTCTGCTGAACCAACAAGTTCTTTACTCTTTGCTGCCATAGAGTAAAGTTCTCCTTGCCATTGAACTTTTCAAAATCCACCTTGAATCCACTTGATCCCATGACTTCAAACAAGTCAAGAATAGATCCCTAACACCCTTCACAATCTCACACACCAACAAAACTATCCTTTAAAGAAGATCTAACTTGCCCTAGATCCTCTTTCCAAAATTTGGTATCACCATTCCTCCGTGTAAACAATCTCCACCTCAATCTAGAGACAACCATGAAGCAAACTAAAAGTTTTAGGATAAAATCTAGTGCAACAGATCCTGGATGTAGTAAACCCTAGGTGTCTTCCTTTCTTTCATGCAACACAACTCTGATACTAAATGTCGAGAATGCATGCTCTTCCCACATGGATCGACATGGCCACTGGTGATTAGCCAAGCAACAAGAAAGTACTTTTCAGAGATTAATGCATAAGCATGATCAAATAATTCAAGGAATATAGAAGAAGAAAAGAAGAAATTTTTGGAAGAAAAGAGCTTTTATTTAGTATATTTCAGCGCTCTTATAATCTTGACCTATTTTAAGTATATATACTTTACAAAGGGTCAAGTCCAAGCTCATAGAAAAACTCTCTAAATTCAAACAATCCATGTACATAAAATAATAACCAACAAAAATTGAGCCGACCCAGTTTCAGACTGAGCCGACAAACCTGTGACTGGATCGACTCAGTCTCAAACTGAGCCTAGGACTGAGCCGACCTAGTTGTGTACCATGCCAACAGTCCAAAAATGCTGCTTTCTATCTAAATTTTTTTCTGAGATCTAGCCGACCCAGTCCTAGACTGAGCCGACCCAATTCTCAACTTAGTTGGCTCAGAATCAGGGTGAGCCAGTTCAATTTTTGAATATTACTAGGAGAGCTGATTTATCTTTCGACTCACTCCCATCTTCCCATGATTTATCTTCTCATATTTTCAAGACTTAGGAGTGCCACTTCTGAGCTCACACCACATGTGTGGAACCGTCAGCATCAGATGATGGTGCAATATGATGTGGAGAGAAGGTTAGTAGGAAAGACTGTATAGAAAATGCATTCATTTCTTAGAGTGCTTGTGAGGCAATCCGACATCATTCCGATATTGCCTACAGATTGGTGATTGATGGATGTTGGTGTTAAGGACCAGATGTGGAAGAAGATATGGATAAGTATATCTTAATTATATATGCATTTGATATATTTATATTTTATTTAATTAGAATAATTTGATAACTAACTTTTGATAACTTTGTGCAGAGGAGGTACGATTTTTTAGATCATGAGAGGGCTCGAGATGCCCGACTGAAGAAGCTTGGAAAGTTGTTTTGAGGCTACAAGGTCAAGCTCCATAGAGGATGGCTCGAGCACCGACGAGACACTCCAGAGGAGCTTATTCCTTGGATATAGGACTGTCCCTCCGAGTCAGTAGGAGGAGATGGTTAGATATTGGAGGAGCCAGGAGTTCGAGATAAAATTTCTAACTTTTAAATTTTTTAATATACTTAAAATTATATTTAAATATTTTTTAAGTACTTGTTATTTATTTGAATACTTGTTAGGCTACCTTCTATCAGAATCGAAAGAACTGGACAGCCCAGGAGTACACGCATACTCTAGGACATGATTTTATGGCTAGTCGTATGCATAAAGAGGTAATATATTTTGAATCTTACTAGATAAATTAAATTAATATTTTTTTTTATATTTTTAATAAACTGATCTATTGTTATAGCTGATAAGAGATGGAGTGATGTCTTGCCATAGCGAGATCTTTTGATCCAGCCATATGGACAACAAAGGCAGGCCGATGAACATCACGATCAAAAGAATTTTTGTAAGTAATAAATATATTAGTATATATTATCAATATTATAGCATTTCTTATAAAATTTTATTTAAATTTATAATTACAGGAGTAGTTAGATGTACTCACGAGCGAGGGTCCAAATAGCTCTGGCCCATATAACCATCTATCTCAGGTCTTGGGGCCTGAGCACTCTGGGAGGATCCTATGCAGGCCTGGACATACGTCGATGAGCAACTGGTCTGAGGCAATCATCTCTTCATATGCTTCCAGTGTTGTCAATCGGGAGCAGCTTAAGGAGACGTTAGCATAGGCAACTCAGGCTATGACACGAGCAAATAAAGCTACTGCATGGGATGCTCATGCTGAGGAGCGCACATCTTGTCTGAAGGACATCCTGAGCGCCATGGTGATGAGACTTAGTGCACGTTTTGGAGCAAACCTCGTAGGCCTTGGGGACATGTTGGTAGAAGTTCCAGCTCTAGCTCCTCTAGCTTCGGCTCCAACTCCAACTCCTCTAACTTGTGCTCCATCTCCCGGTGATGATGGCGATGTAGATTTAGGAAACTTCTGATGTATTTTTTTTAAAAAAATATTATAATAAATTTTATTTGATAATAAAATTTGAGTATTTTAGAAATATTCTTATATTTATAATATTTTTTTATATTTTTTATTATGTTATATATATCTCTGCATTTATCAAGTAAAATATATAAAAAATTAAAAATTTTTATATTTTTTATTATTCAAAAGCTACGATAACAGTTGCAAAATTGCTACCGTAGGCATGCCAACCAAGACAGCAAGTTACGTGCCAACCGCTGCCATTTAACTATGATAGCAGTTACAGAACTGCTGCATTAGATATATGGTAGTGGTTCCATAACCGCTGCCATAGGTCGACCTATGGCAGCGGTTACATAATCGCTGCCATAGCTTGATCTATGGTAGTGGTTACAGAATCACTTTCATAGGCTGTTTATGGTAGCGATTTCTATAATCGCTATAATAACTGCTGTCATAGACCTACGATGATGGTCGTAGTGACAGTGGTTGGCAAACCACTGCCATAGCCTATGGTAGCAATTTTTTAGGCTATGATAGGGATTATAAATCACTATCGTAGCCTTATTCTGTAATAGTGATAAGTTTGATCTATGGCAGCAGTTACTGATAACCACTATAATAGTCAGGATCTATGGTAGCGGTTATAAATAACCGTTGCTATAGGTATGATATAAGGCAGCGGTTAAGTAAACCACTACCGTAGGTTTCATCTAGTGTAGCGGTTATACATTATTGCTACTGTAAGTTAGACCAATGGCAGTGGTCATATATAACCCCCACCATAGATCGAGACTATGGAAGCTGTTGGTGCAAAAAATTATTTCAACATCGAAGTCACTGGAGTGGAAGGAGATGAGGCCGCCGATGGGACCTGCAAGAAGAAGTCCAGATCGAAGATGGGTGGCTCCGACAGGATCCTTCGATGCTCAAGTTAGTTTTTCGATTAATAAGAATGGAGTGCTTAGGAGAAAATGAATAGAGTATCAAGTAGAGTGTGAGAGCTTAGAGAGAAAACATATGTGGAGGGTCCCTTATATAGACGAAACATGTAACAAACTGACAGTGACAACCTTAACTTCCTACTAGTGGGCTACTCGGGGCCATGTGAATTTTGTTACGAAGGGTAGTGTCCTTTATCATGACTTGTAGGTAGTTGGGATCCACTTGATGAAGTTTGGGTTTTAATAAGCTTGATCAGAATTCGTAGGTGCTCCCTTCAGTGATTTAGAGAAGCTCAGTCATCCAACCTAGGATAATTTCATTTGAGGAAGTTCGGACTGAGTAATGGAGGTCTAAGATTTCCTTGGAGATGCGTTGTTGATTAGGTTCAAAATAAGTCTATCTGGAAAGAGTGTGACTGGAGGAGTTTGTCTAAAAGAAACATGATTGCAGGAGTTCATCATTTGAAAGGAGCGTGATTGAGAAGTTCGTCTAGAAGGAGCACGATTGGAAGAGTTCGTTGTTTGGAAGGAGCACAACTGGAGAAGTTCGTCTGGAAGGAGCGCAATTGGAAGAGTTCATCGTTTGGAAGGAGCATGACTGGATGCATTCATCTGGAAGAAGTGTGACTGGGAAAGTTCATTGTTTTCAACAAAGAAGTCTAGTTGCCTTCAGAATTTGCTACTAAGCGGAGTCAAAAGGGTTGGGCTTTGGTCTTGTTATTCATCTTGACTCAAAAACAAAGTTAATGAAATAATTGCTCTTTTTACTATTCGAGATCATCCGATCGGGCTTCAATATGCTTTTGGCAAGTTCTGCAACATGGACTTATTACTAAGAAGATTGGCAAATTCTAATAATGTGGAGGTCGGTAGCCAGAAATTTTGGCGGGAGTTATTTTACCCCCAACACTTATTTTCCTACTCTTGAGTTCGAATTTCGAAAGAAGAGAGTACAAAAATTGCAGCAGCCAAAGTCTTTTGCCAATTTCTCGCTTTTAAGAGATGAGACAATTTGCCTTTTTTTGAGTTGGCGCTAAAGCTTCTTAATGTTGAATGACCTAGAAAGATGCATCATTTTTGAAAACTCGTCTGGCAAAGAGCTCCATGTACGGTGCAATAATTGCTTTGTTAGGCATCCGAGATGGGCATGATGACCAAAATGCATGGCAGGTCGGGAGTGGTTGATGAAGATTTGCAATCATAACTATTTTGGACTTCTTCCCTCTATTTAAGCTTCCTCTCCCTCTACAACTTCTTATTTCATTTGTGCTTCCCTTCTTCTTCCTTTGATTCCTGCTACCCTCGAGTGCTTTATTCTTCTTCTTTCATGATCTTTCTGACCATCAACATCTTTTTCCAACTGTCTTTCACCTCTTCGATCATCTTCTCAAGTTCTCGGACCGGTCTAGGTTAGTCCCTTGCCCTTCTCTCTATTTTTTTCTTACTTTTTAGTTCTTCAAGTGGATTTTACTGTTCTTTTTCAAAACTTCGAAGCTCTTTTTTCCTTAATTTTTTAGGAATTTTTCAAATTCATCTTGATCCAAGTGTCTTCAGAGGTATCTTGGTCCTCTGGTTCTAGGAGTCTAACTGATCCAAACTCCCAAAATCCCAAATCTAGGGTAGAAGCCAAACTTAAAGAAGCATCTCATCCAATTTTTATCCCTGAGACTATCCTTTGCACCCTATCCACTGAAGATTTATCATTAGTTAGAATTCTATATGGGGTGCCTCTTGAGTATGAGTTAGAACTTTCTGGACCAAGTGAAAGAGCTTGCGCTCCTCCTCCAGGTTATTTCTGCTTGTACTTAGAGGCTTTTCATGCAGGATTAAAACTTCCTCTTCCTCCCCTTGTAATTGTTCTCTTTCATTTTCTAAATATTTTCCTAACTTCTATGATGCCAAACTTCTTTAGGTTTATCATAGGTTTTCTTTTCCTCTTCATCTCGGCCAAAGTTCGCCCAACCATTTCTTTATTTCGTAACTACTACACTTTCAAAAACCATCCTATTGCCAAGGATTGGTGGTACCTGTCTTCCTAGATCGGCAAGAAGGGATTGCTCAAAGGTGCCCCTTCTTCTATTCATAATTGAAAGAAAAAGTTTTTTTATATGTTCTATCCATCGTTAGACTTAGGACTTCCTCCTTGGGGGTATCTAAGGGATTCGATCTGCCGAGCTCCGAGATTGAAAAAAGAGGATCAAGAATTGGTTAGTAAGATTAGGAATTATCGGGCTCCTACTTTGTCCAAGCTAATAATGGACCAGAGCTCAACCTTGATTTAAGTTTTCTCAACCCAGTAGGTATATTCATGAATTTCATAAGTTTCTTTCTTGTCCTTCTTTCTAATTATGAACTTTTTCTTACTGTAGAAATGGATGCAGCTGAACTTCAGCATCTCTCTAAGGGACTCCGAGCCCATAAAAGAAAAGATGCTGCGATTGGTGAGCCTTCCAAGAAAGCAAAGGTTGACGCCTGGAGCTCCACTGTACCCATCAATGCCGCTGTCGACGTTCCTGCAGCCACCGCCACCACTAAGGTTGTAGTACCTCCAACCTCCTCAAGCCCCTCAATCGAGATCAAAACTTTAGAGCCTCCCACCAAAAGAGAGAAGGAGGTAGAAAAGAAGAAAAAGAAGAGGTCGACCGCAGCAAAGGCCCGATGCAAGACTAGCTCCAAGGACTCTAACAGTTTTCATGGAGATCTAGAAGAAAACACCTTCAACAATTGCGTAATTATCAAGAAGTTGATCGATGGGTGCACCCTACCCAAGGTCATGGATAGAATTATTGAGGCCAACCTTGAGCAGTGCACCTAGGACTCTCTTGGGTCCTTCCTTGAGGTAAATCAATTCATCTCCTCTTCTTTTTATTCTTCTACTAATTATCCCATATGCCTCTTCATTAATTTAATTCAATTGATTACTTTTGCAGACGGTGCATCAACTATTTGCCAATATCAAGGCAATGAATCGGCTAAGGTCTGAGGTGGTGAAAACTCAAGAAGACTACCAAGTTGAAACTAACCATTTTCTTGAGGAAAAGGCTGAGGTCAATCACCTCTTCAAGGAGAAGTCAGTCAAAGTTGGGGGCCTCCAGGAGAAGATTCAAAATGCTGAGCTGGCCCTGGCTGAAATAAAGGATGAGCTAGGCCTAAAAATTTAAAAAAGGAGAGGGCCGAAGCCAAAACTATTGAGATGAGGGAGCAAGTCACAAGGTAGATCCTAGAGGTGAAAACTTAAGCAGTGGAAGAATTCAAGGCTTCTACTGAGATGAAGAACATAAAGATCAAATTCGCCCAGCTTTCCATCAAGGGGTACGAGCTTTGCCAGAAGAACGTGGCTGACAAATTTCTCGAGCTTGACCTCAGCTTTCTGGATGAGGGAGCTTCTGATGACGAGGTGGGACCTTTTTCTTCAGTGGTCGAGCTTCCACTAGTTGATCTTTCTTCCATTGCTCCTCTTGCCACAATTGCTCCCTCTGCCATCGAAGAACTTGCACCCACTGAAGATGCGCCAAACATCTCTGCTAATCTTCCCGAGGTCTGAGGCCTCTTATTATTGTATTTTTTCCATTTTTCCTTCTTTCCAGTACTCAAAGAATATTTTGGATAATGAAAACAAGCATTTTCTATTACAATGCCTTTGTGTTATAATATTTCTATGCATTAAAATATAGTCTCCCGTTGAAGCTGATCCCTTACCTCAGGGTGTTTCCTTGAGAACTTATATAAAAAATCTTAAGAAGAAAGTTCGTCAGCTCAAGAAAAAGTTGGAGAAGATAGAAGACGAACTTAAAAAATTTAAAAAAAATTACGTTGATGCGGCCATCGAAATCAATCATCTATGCCAATCATCTAGACAACTCTTCAAAGAGTATAATACTAAGAAGTACCAACTAAATGAAGAGCTCGAGGAAATCAAAAAGCGTGCGAGTGAGAAATCTTGGACTTTGACAGCCAAGGCCTGCTCTCTCAAGGTTGAACTGAAGGCAACAAAGAAGAAGATCTAGTTGCTTGAAGGGAGTTCGGCGTGGTCTAGCAATCAAGAAGAATATGGCTAGGATTGGTCCAAGAGGTTTTCGAAGCTTCAAGACCAGCTACGCAAGGTTGAAGATTCTTACAAGAGTTACGAATTAGGTTGGAGTGATTAAATTGCTGAACTCCAACAGACAGTCCGAAGGGTCGATGAGGAGAATGCTCGACTTTGGAAGTGGTTGGCAGATAAGGCCCAAGCGAGTTCGAGCAAAGAATTAGATGAGTTTCTATTCCTAAAGGGTTCTTTAGAGAGCTTGTCTATCCTATACAGAAACAACCAAATAGAGTTGCAAGAATTTAAGGTGCAAATAGTCTACCAACAAGATACTGTGAAAGATGCAGAGGATGAGTCGGTCGTTCTGAGGAAGAGATTGAGAGAGACAGAAGAAGACTTTCGTAGGTTCAAAAAATTATTCAGGAAGAGTTTGGCGGCAAGATGAGAGATCGAGGAGAAGGTGAATGACTTAAAACTTTCTCTCGTATTGGCTGAAGCTGGCAGTCCGAAGTCCGACTCTGAATAGGACTTCATCTCTCTCTCTCTCTTTTTGTAACTAGTCTTGAGGACCTCTATATCGAACTTTAACTTTAATGAAATGTCTCTTTTACTTGTCCTTCTGCGTTCTATCTTAGTTTGGAGTTTAGTGGTTCCTTTATTTTTTTTCCTCATGCCTAACATCGATGTTGTCTTGAAACAATAATCTCTATCTCATGTCTCATGTATCTGTCCCCCTTGTTCATGAACAAGGGTTTCTAGATTAAGGTAGGGCCGTTGAAAGAGCCTCTCCTCATTTCTCCTATCTTGAAAACTGAAGGTTTTCCTCTTCATCGTGATAGGGTTAACCTGCTGCCTTAAGTAATCAGAGGCCTTCACCCTCGCTAGAATGAGGTCACCTCCTATCTTAAATAATCAGAGGTCTTCACCCTCATTTAGATGAGGTTAATCTCCTATCTTAAATAACCAAAAGGCCTTCATCCTTGTTAGGATGAGGTTAACCTCCTATCTTAAATAATCGGAGGCCTTCTACTTCATTTGAAAATGAAGTTTGGCTGGATAATTTTTTGTCACTATATAATTTCACACCAAAAGAAAGAATATTAAAATAAGAAAATTTTATTAGGATGAGATCAATGATAGTACATTCATAATTTTTTTGAATTTCATGGTCGTGGGAGTATAGCTCCTCCAAGCTTCTTTAGATAAGAAGACCTAGGTCGAGCAATTTTCATAACTTCCTAGGGACGTTCCTAGTTAGGGGTGAGCTTTTCTTGATTTTGCAGTTGTGAGATATCTGCTCATCGAAGTACTAGATCTTCCACTCTAAAAATTTTTCTCTTGAATTTGGTATTGTTGTAGCGGGCCACTTTTTGCCTGTATGCTGCCATTCAAATTTGGGCCTTCTCCTACTTTTTCTCTATCAAGTCGAGGTTTACCAAAGGTCTTGTGAGTTATTTTGCTCATTGAAACATTCGACTCGAACAGATGGAAGTTTAAGTTTGATTGGTATTACTGCTTCTATTCGAAAAGCCAAGGCAAAAAGAGTTTTCTTAGTTGGCACCTTTGGGTGGTCTAGTACGCCCAGAAAACATGATAGAGTTCGTCCACCCATGTTTCTTTTGCTCTCTCAAGCCTTACTTCAATCCCTTGCAGTAGAGTCCTATTTGTTACCTCAACTTCACCATTTGCTTGTGGATGAGCTACCGATGTAAAATGATGGAAGATGTTCAGGTCTTCACAAAACTCGATGAATTTTACTCCCGCAAACTGGTGCTCGTTATCTATGATGAAAGTTCAAGGTAAGCCAAACCTATGAACTATAGACTTTTAGATAAAGTCCTGTACTTTAGCTTTAGTTATCTTTGCTAAGAGCTCAACTTCTACCCATTTAGTAAAATAATCCATAGCTACCAAAAAAAATTTTTGCTGTCTGGAGGCCATGGGAAAGGGCCCAAGTATGTCCATTCTTCATTGTGCAAATGGCCAAAAAGCACTCAAGGGTATGAGTTGTGAAGCTAGCTATCTCTGAATATTGGCATTTCTTTGACATCGATTATCTTTTTAACATAGTCAGTCGCATCTTGCTGCATAGTCGGCCAGTAGTACCCTTGGTAAAGTAATTTGTAAGATAATGATCTAGCCCTAAGGTGACTTCCATATATACCTTCATGAACTTCTTTCAAGGCATACTCAGCTTCTGAAGGTGAAAGACATCGAAGGAGTAGTAGAGAATACAATCTTTTGTATAGCTTATTTTAATATATAACATAACGGGAGGCCTGATTTTTCAATTTTCAAGCTTCTTTGGGATCTCTATGAGGAATTTCATCTTTGAGACATAATATTAGAGGATCAATCCAACTGAGCTCATGATCGACTTACATTATTGCTGGAGACTCCTCCAAACTTGGATGTTGCAGAACTTCAAAGAAGACCTCCTTAGGCAATTCATGGGGAGCTAAAGTGGCCACCTTAGAAAGGAGGTCGGCGCTAGTATTTTCTATCATAAAAATCTACTGGATGTTGAAGCCACAAAAGCTAAGATAAAGTTTTTCATCTTTTCTAAGTACTTTACCTTGCTTTCCTTCCGAGCTTCATAGGTGTCAATGACCTGCCCCACTACTAGTTGGGAATCACGACAAACCTTCACATGGTCTATCCCTAGTTCTTTAGCTATTCTTAGCCCAGTGATCAGAACTTCATACTCTGCTCCATTGTTTGTCGTAGGAAACTCAAAATGCAATGTATACTGAGTAATAATTTCTCCTGGAATAATTAAAATCAAGCCCGCACCTATTTTGGAGGCATTAGATAAACCATCAACATACAGAACCCAAGAGTTTTCGAAAAGGTTGACATTTTCTGAGGTTCGATGGTAGACTGGAGGTATTACATGCTTGTTGCCTGGCTCGGCTTGGTCTGGAATCATACATTCCATAATGAAGTCCACCAATATCTGAGCTTTAATAGAGGGCCGAGGTTGAAAATTAATGTCGAACTCAATTAGCTCAATGGCCCATTTTGCTATCCTTCCAAAGGTATTAGACTGATGAAGGACTGCTTTAATAAGCTGATCAATGAGAGGCATGACTGAATGCCCTTGGAAATAAGGTCGGAGCTTCTTGACTGTAATCAATAGGACATAAGTTAATTTATCTAATTTTGTATACCTTATTTCTACATCTCTTAGAATCTAACTTATATAGTAGATCGACTTTTGAATCTTAGCATCTTTTTTAATCAGGACTGTTCCAATAGCTACAGGTGACATTGCCAAATACAAAAGTAATTCTTCTCCGGATTTGGGCATGGCAAGGAGAGGAGGTGAGCCGAGGTAGTTCTTTAACTCTTCAAAAGCTTGTTGACACTCAGGAGTCCAACAAAATCTTTTTGACTACTTGAGTACTTGAAAAAATGGCATGCAGCACTCCGTCGACCTCGAAATAAAATGATTCAAAGCTGTGACTTTGCCAGTAAGGCATTGGAATTTTTTTATCATTTTTGGGGCAGTCGTCTCTTGAATGGCTCTAATCTTCTTTGGGTTCATCTCGATGCCATGTCTCAACACCATAAATTCTAAGAACTTTTTTGAAGTTACTCCAAAAGCACATTGGCTTGGATTCAGCTTCATCTTATACCTCCAGAGGGTGTTGAAAGTTTTTTCAAGGTCAGCAATGTGATTTGATGAAGATCGACTTTTAACAAGCATGTCATCTACATAAACCTCCATATTACGATCGATCTACTTCTTGAAGATCTTATTCATCAGATGTTGATAAGTGGCACCTTCATTCTTTAATCCAAATGGCATGACCTTATAACAATATAGACCATGGTTAGTAATAAAAGTAGTTTTCTCCTCATCTCTAGTATCATCTAGATTTGATTGTATCCAGAGAAGGCATCCATGAAAGTGAGGAGCTCATAGCCTGAGGTCGCATCCACCAATTGATCAATTCTTGGCAAGAGATAGCTATCCTTTAGGTAGACTTTATTTAGGTCTGTGAAGTCTATGCACATCCTCCACTTATCATTTGCTTTTTTGATGAGGATGACGTTGGCGATCCAGTCTAGGTAGAATACTTTTCTGATAAACTTGGCTTTGAGGAATTTGTCAACCTCATCCATAATGGCTTTTTGCCACTCTGGCGCAAAGCAACTCTTCTTTTGTTTTATCGACTTACGTTTAAGATCTATAGCTAGACGATGTTCCATCACCTCTGCATCAATTTTGAGCATATTTGCAAACACCCAAGTGAAAACGTCAGCATTTTTTCATAAAATTGAAATAAGCTACCTCCTGACCTCTTTCCTTAGGTTGGAGCCAATTTGTATAGTATGGTCTTCATGTCCATCATTTAATGAAACCTCCATTAGGTCCTCAATTGGTTCTCCACATTCTTTCCATAAATCATCACGGGCATCGAACCCATCTATCGGATAAGATTCCACTTGCCTTCCTCCTATAAAGCAATAGTGTAGCAGTACCATGCGAGAGTTTGATTTCCTCTGAATACTCCAACTCCATAACTTGTTGAAAACTTCATCTTTAAGTAATAGATTGAGACCACTGCCCGAAGTACATTCAAGCTAGGTCGATCAAGAATTGCGTTGTAAGCTGAAGGAGCCTTCACTTCCAAAAAATCCACTTAGGTCTTTGATTATCTTAGGTATCAGCCTACCACTATAAATAGAGTTATTATTCCTTCGATCGGTACTATATCATTGGTGAATTCCACTAGTAGGGAGCTTATTGGACCTATTCTATTATCAAGTATAGCCATTTTAAAGAATACATCATAAAATAAAACATCAGTGGAGCTCCATTATCAATTAAGATGCACTGTACATCATAGTCAGTAATGTTCAAAGTAACTATAATCGCATCACTATGCGAAAATTGCACTCCCTGGGTGTCTTCTTTAGTGAAGGCAACTAGTTCCTCAGTCCTTTGCCTCTTCATCGACTCTGCTACCCCACTGGTCTTCTTATGCCGATGTCCTCCAACGATAGTGTTGATAATTTGAAGTGAAGGCCGATCTCCTTGTGGCTCATCCCTCCGAGGTGGCTCAGGTTGTGGTGGTGCTCTTGGCCGATCCTCCTTTCTTTTCGGCCGATGTCTTATGAAGCGGTCTAGTCATTCTCATCTGATGAGCTTCTCGATCGTGTCTTGAAGCCGGATGCATTCTTCAGTATCGTGACCATGGTTACGATGATAAAGATAATACTTATTATGGTTGCACTTATCGGGATGAGTCCACATCTTCTTCGATCTTGGTAACTGCTCTATGATCTCCATTAGCACTAGAGTTTTTGGGGCATTCAATGGAGCATAGTTGTAAAATATTCAAGGAGGAAGGTTCTGCCATGCCCTTCGATCAAGGCTTCTTGATTGACGAGCTCGAGGAGTTCGGGCTCGTCTACGCTCAGGGAGGTTTTGGAGTGTGGTCGAGCTTCACTCGATCTTTTTGCAACTACGAGCTTGCTTGATTCACCTGCCTACTGCTCTCTTGTAGCCTCATCATTCTTTATTTTGAAGACTTCCTCCGCTCGAGCATAATGATTAGCTCGGGCCAACATCTCAGCAAAGTCCTTAGGATACTTCCTCTCTAGAAAGGATAGAAGATTATTCTTTTAAAGACCATATTTCAATGCGACCATGGCTATAGATTGATCCATATTTTGGATCTCCAATATAGCAACATTGAAGCGGCTGATGTAAGCTCGAATGGACTCTTCTTTATTTGCTTGATGTTGATGAGAAAGTTTGAACCTCATCTTAGGCATCGGCTACTAATAAAGTGAGCCACAAACTAATGACTCATCTGATCAAAGAAGTAGATCGTACTCGATTTAAGACTTGAGTACCAATTCTTTGCCACTCTCTTTATAGTTGAGGAAAAATCGCGATATAGAATAGCATCTAGTGCACCATGGAGCAGCATCATGGTCTGAAAGGCCTCAATATGATCGATCAGATCCAAGGTCCCATCATAACTCTCAAATTGAGAAAGTTTAAAGTTTAGTGGGATGGGTTCCTACATGATTTGAAGAGAGAATGGAGGATCGGTATAGATGTCATTGGTGTGAGTAGGGGCAGTATGGCGGAATTTCTTGATCCGTTGATTCATCTTCTAAAGTTTTTGATTGAGATCTTCTCAATCACGAATCTCGAAGGTCATCTGGCTAAATGATGGAAGCAATCTTTTGGGGGTGGAGTCGTGGTTAGAACAGGGCTCGCCGCTCTTTACTTCCTCTTCCGAGGGGTTATTGGCTGGCTTACCTAGGTGTGCTTTCCTCATACTGGATCTTGGTACTCTAGCAATTTTTCTTCAGCTGGACTGATGCCAAGAGTTGTTGCATGGCCTACGTTGCTTCAGTGAGGCCCTTAACCTATTAGATCAGTAGGTTGAACTACTCTAGGTCCACCATGATTGCTGGTGGAGGAGGCTAAGGTGCCAGTGAGGGGATCAAAGCGAGTGGGTCTAGTTCAAATCTAACGGTGGAGGCAGTAGATCATCAGGTAGAAGCCTTCCTTCGCAGCATCTTTCAGAAGCAAATTAAGATTAGAGGGAGAGGAATCAAAGGGGTTGAGTGTAGAAGAAAGAAGATGAGATTGACTGAGACCTCTTTTTAGATCAAAGGTTCAGGGAATTCCTTCCTCTAGTGCCAATCCTGTTGATGCAGAAAACTATTTCGACATCAGAGTTGCTAGAGTGGGAGAAGATGAGGCTGCCGATGGAACCTGCAAGAAGAAGTCTAGATCGAAGGTAGATGGCTCCAATAAGATCCTCTGACACTCGAGTTAGTTCTTCAGCCAACAAGAATAGAGTGCTCAAGAGAAAGTGAATAGAGTATCAAGTAGAGTATGAGAGCTTAGAGAGAAAATATATCTAGAGGGTCCATTATATAGACGGAACATGTAACAAATTGATAGTGACAGCTGTAACTGCCTGCTAGTGGGCCACTTGGGGCCACGTAAAGTTTGTTATGGAGGATAGTGTCCTTTATCGTGACTTGTAGGTAGTTGGGATCCACTTGATGAAGTTTGGATTTTAATAAGCCTGATTAGAATTCGTAGGTGCTCCCTTCGGTGATTTAGAGAAGCTCAGTCATCTAGCTTAGGATAATCTCATTTGGAAAAGTTTGGACTGAGCAACGGAGGTCTAAGGTTGTCTTGGAGTTGCGTTGATGGCGAGGTTCGAAATGAGTCCATCCAAAAGGAGTGGGACTGAAGGAGTTTGTTTGGAAGGAGCACGACTAGAGGAGTTCATCGTTTGGAAGGAGTGCGACTAGGAGAGTTCGTTTGGAAGGAGTGCGACTGGAGGAGTTTGTCGTTTGGAAGGAGCACGACTGGGGGAGTTCGTCTGGAAGGAGCACGACTGAGGGAATTCGTCTGAAAGGAGCACGACTGGAAGAGTTCGTCATTTGGAAGGAGCACAAGTGGAGAAGTTCGTCTGAAAGGAGTATGACTGGAGGAGTTCATCATTTTCAACAAAGAAGTCCAGTTGCCTTCGGAATTTGCTACTAAGCGGAGTCGGAAGGGTTGGGCTTTGGTCTTGTTATTCATCCTAAGTCAAAAACAAAGTTAATAAAATAATGGCTCTCTTTATTGTTCGAGATTGTTTGACCGGGTTTCAATATGCTTTTGACAAGTTCTACAACATAGACTTGTTGCTGAGAAGATCGACAAATTTTCACAGAGTGGAGGTTAGTGGCTAGGAACTTTGGTGGGGGTTATTTTATCCCCAATAAAAGTGATTACATAACCATTGCCATATGTCCAATCTATTGCAGCAATTATTCGTAACCACTACTATAGGTTTGATCTATGGTAGTGGTTATTTGTAACCACTACTATAGGTTTGGTCTATGGCAGCGGTTTATTTTAACCGCTGTGATAGTGTAGGCATATGGTAGTGATTTATAGTAACCGCTACCTTAGAGCCTATGGCAGCGATTTTTGAACTGCTGTAATAATAAATGCTATTGTAGCTCCATTCTATAGTAGTGTTTGCCATCGCTAAAATCCAAACTTGCCATCGCTAATAATTTTTTATTTTTTATGATGGTAATTTTCTTGGTTGCTATTTACCATCATTAAATGACGTTATTAGTGACCATAGATTTGCCATCACTAATAGCCATTGCTAATACTCAATATTCTTGTAGTGTCTTTTAAGATACAAAAAAATGGGGTGTGAAACTAGGCCTATCCCATATGATGGTCTATAGTGCCCATCCCATATGATTTTTGCTCAATGCCCATGGCCACCGGGCTATATGATGCAGTTAAGTAAGCTATTTTCAATTGCATTATTAGAACATGACCTACACGCTTCATCATATCATAGTTAGATAAGCATAATATGCTTGAGATGGGACACACCCTCTTAATCTTCTCATGCCACAGTAGATATTTAAGGTTTGATCCAAAATTATAGAATAGCATGCTATCCAAAGTAGATCATACGTACCGATCCAAGATCTAAAACAAATACTAAAAAGAATATTTGAAGAAAAATAAATTTAGGAGAGAGAAAAATCTTTATTAACAAATAATCAAGCCACATAAGGAAGCTCACTCATGCCTCACTAATGAAGATATCTCTAACTCTCTCTTTTCTCATAGCTCTCACACTCTTCCATATACATTTTTTTCATTATCTTTCACACAATTTTTTTACCATCTTCCACATACAAAGGAGATACTAAAGATTCCTTTTAAATAGAGTACCACATGGGTGGAAATTTGACTCATATCTTAACTCAAAAACTAAAAATCCATTGGAACACAAAATTTACCAAATTTAGAAGAAAATAATTAAATAGAGTAACACTAGAAATATAATTCTAAAGTCAATAAAATTAATAACCATTTAAAAGTAGAATCCTAATTAGGTTGGGACTTGGCATTGAATCTGAATATTCTTTCTCATTGCAAAGTCCATACCGACAATGCTAAATTTATCGATGTCATGAAACACTATTGTAGCTATCGCCTTTATCATTGTAGTAACATAACATATAAAAACTTGTTGAACTAACAATTGTATAGCAGAACTTTTTTATTGGCTCGAATAATAATTCTTTTTCTGGCTCATCTTCTTTAATGCATATGACGAAAATGATGATATCGTGCAACACTTTCTCTTGGCATTGACACTATAATCACACATCTGAAATTTATTTGGGCATCTAGTTTATCCCAATGAACATCAAATTATTGATTGTAATAACTATGAATATTGGCTATTACCTGCATACAAGTATAATCAAATAACAAAACTTTTGTTGCTCCAAGAATTGATTTTAATGATTATAAAATATTTAAGGGGATTACTAATGATTTTGGATTGAAAAAAGATCTATTGTGTATTTCAGGTTTCATAAGAAATTGCAAGCATATTAAAGAAAGCTTAAGATGGGCAAAATCATAATTTTATAAAGTTAGAGGTCAAGAAAATTTATTTCGGAAGCCTCAAGAGCAAGCCAAGAAGAATTTTGATCTTTTGAAGATAGTTTTATGATTTTTGGATGCATAAGATGGAAGAAAATTAAGTTTTAGCAAAAGGATCGACCCCCAGGTCTACTCATGCTAAAAGGGATGATTGGCATGCTTATTTTTGAGTGGCACACAAAAAGAGTCGATTCATGAGTCGATCTATGCTGTTTTGCCATGCAAAAATAGAAATAGGAGTTTTCTATTCTGTGCAATAGGGGTCGAAGGTCGACCCCTGTGCCATGAGTCGACTCATAACTTGACCCCTATGATGAAAAATTCCTGTAACAGTTAGTTTTCAGCCTTTTGCAGCTACATTTAATGCTCTTAAATAACACTCCAACAGCTCCAAACTTGCCCAGTTCACTCTCTAACACCCCTAGAGGATATAAAGGCTTTCAAAAGGAGGGAATATATAAGAGAATTCAAGCATTCATTTCAACCCTAGCTAAAAATCCTCTACAAGCAAAAGAAGCATTCATTTTAAGTTCACCAACCCCTCAAGAGCTCATTCAAGTCTTCAACTACCTTGAGAAAAATTAGAAAAGCTTCTTTCTTAGTTGTGTAAAGTATTTTTAACATTTCATTTGCTCATTAAAGGAGCTAATTTTGTATTTCACTGTTGTCAAAACTCATACTCTATTTTATTATTTTGATTTAAGTTTTGGGAGTTTTAAAACTTAGAAAGGTCGATCCAAACGTTGAATCGGATTGTATTGGATGGGCTTATACCTGGAAAATAAGTATTGTAGCTTGGGATAGCTAGGGTCAGAGAGTTTTGATATTGTATTCAGTTTGAATATGAATAGTGGATTTAAATTTTCAAGTAAGAGCTTAGGGAAGAGATGTAGGTGCAAGATTGGCATCGAATCACTATAAATCTTATTTGTTTGTGGTGTGCTTATTTGCTTTTATCCTCATCTCCTCATTTCTTTATTTTTTCTTGCTGCTCACTTCTTCAATTCACTTAAATCATCTACTATATTTCACTTGCTTATCATTACAAATCTTTGTAATTCTAAATTAGTTTTAAAATTTTAAAAATCTAATTCACCCCCTCCTCCCCCCATCTTGGGTTGCATAGCTGGGCAACAACTTTAGTTTATATATATATATACTTTCATTTGAGGAGCTTTATATATATGCATGCAGTTGGCTTCTAGATATAGAATTAAATCTTCATATATACAATCTTCTAGTAGCTCAAACTTTAAAGCAACTTCAAGATTAACTAACGTACCAAGAACCTCATTGATCGTCAAAGCACAATAAGAATCATCTCCATTAAAAATATCTTTTTGTTACTTGATCTCTAAAACTACTTCGTAATTAGTTAGCTTTTCATACTCATGGATGGCTAAATCTCCACATGAACCATTCATATATTGGATAGCTTCAGCATAAGACTCTATATGATTTGATTCTTTAATATAGATCTCCATAATCAAATCAACTTTAGCATCCTTTGACTTTTCCTAAGTAGTTTCAAAATCAACTGATTCTTTAATTACGATCTCTTCTAATGTAGTATCCACTTGATCAAGATTTTCTTGCTCAATATTTTTTCTAGACTTAATTGATCCTCAAATTGATCAACCTTGCCATGCTTTGATCTTCAAAAATTGATCAAGTCTCCAACCGATCAAGCTCCCCTGCTGCTGACCTTTATTTTTAAACTAATTTTTGTTGTTCTTTTAGATTTTTTAAAAAATCTGAAACTAAATCCACTCTTCAAGTAATTTTTGTTTGTAATTTCTAATATTGTCAGAATTTGAGTAGATAGCTGTAAGAATATCTCATGCTTTCTTCGACTCTATCTTGAATATGGAAAAAAGTTTCTTTATCAACTGAATTTAAAAATCTACATTATCTTTTTAGATTTTAGATTTCACTTTTTCTTACGATCTCATTTATTGGTATCATCTCTGACTCATTCAAAACATTCCATAAATCATATATTTTCAAATAAGACCTAATAAGAACTTTTCAATATAAATAACATGTGTTATTGAACTTATGAAGAAAAGTGGTAGTAGTAAAAATAGCCATATTGATATTAGTAAGGTCAAGCATGGTATGCATGAACCAATTGATAAAGAAGGTACTAGCATCAGCTATGATTCTTCATCTCTTAAATCACCAAACAAAGTACACATGCTTGCACTACTACAAAATAAATTACGAGAAGCTTTTTGATCACATCAAGCTACAAATATTGGAACCACTAATAATTAAGTTACTACTCTAAAAAAATCATACTCTAAACAAATCTGATCAAAGCCGTAAACTGCTCAATCACTTTCCATGCCTATAGCTCTAACACCATGTAAATCCACAAACATACAAGCTACCAATTTTAGGATCTTAGCTCTGATACCATTAGAACGGCATGCTACCTAGAGTAAATTGAATGTGCCGACCCAAGAGCCAAAATGAACACAAAAAAAGATAATAGAGAAGGAATGTTTGAAAGAAAATAAATTTAGGAGAGAGAAATTTTTATTAAAAATAATAAAGCCACACAAGAAAGCTTCCTCATACCTCATTAAAGAGGACACTTCTAACTCTCTCTCTTCCCACACCTCTCATACTCTTCCATACATACTTTCCCACTATCTTCCACACAATAAGGAGATACCAAAGATCCCTTTAAATTGAGAACCACATGGATGAGAGTTTAACTCCTATCTTAACTGAAAAATCTAAAATTCCATTAGAATATAAACTTTACCAACCTTTAGAAGAAAAAAATTAAATAGAGTAATACTAGGAATAACATCCTAAATTCATTAAAATTAATGATCTATTAAAAATAAAATTCTAATTGGATTGGGACTTAGCAATGAATCTCGACAAAAATATTAATATGGTGGAGATGAAGGGAAGCCATGCCCGTTCGGACCCTTGCAATGTGGATTTAAGAAGAGGAGTAAGTAGAAAATACAATCATGTAACAAAGTACTTGCTCCATGGTTTAACTTGGATTTTGAGTTTGATTGCATCATGAAGGAGATGTTTCAACCCTCTTATAAGGATAAATTGGAGAGGGCCAAGATTTTAGGAAGAATATCTAGGCAAAGAGAGTTAAGCCAATCCAACTCTTCTTGTTGCATGATTAGAAGAATAAACAAATCTTTTGATATTTTGTGTTTGTCTTTTCTTTCGGTGGCTTGGGGAATCAATCCTTCCTTTTTCTTCTTCCTTCTTTTTTCTTTTTTTTTTCTTTTTTTGTAGAATGAAAAATTTGGATGCAAGGCACTATAAGAGCTCTAGCTTACAAATGCTTCTTAAGAAAATCAATGGATCACATTTTACTACACTAGATAATTCTTTCCACACCACCTATGGTGTAGAAAATCAGATATGGAGCGCACCGTCTCATCCAATTAGACCACGAGGCGCCCTCATAGCACAACATGATAGCTGTCACTTTTCGACAAATGGAGGCAACATACTCTGTAACATCATTAATCCTGATCTTTTCAAATACATGAAAAGTCACTTTTGGTCCCATTGCTTACCAAAGAAAAGAGACCAAAATCTGGTTAAAATTTCTTCATCTTCTTTTCCAAAATATCTTTTCATTTTTTCTCTACTTCGATGATCAGCATTTTTCTTATTTCTTTTTTTGGAGAGAAGCAGAGCATCTCGACCGAACCATCTCTGCAGTAAGGGTTTTGACATACTATGGGAGATATTTTATTGATTGAGAGAGCATTTTTTGGATAACCACTACGGTGAGCATTTTATTTAGTTATGGCCCTTAAAGAGTTCAAGTTTAGCAGATATCGAGGAGAAGACAATGAAGAAGAGGACATGATCAAAGGGAGTATAGCAATTGTTATTTATAAAAGAGAGGATGCCCCTACAACCTCCGGAAGACATGAAATAGAGAAAAGAGAAGAAGGTAAACTCCTTATAAGGTTTGAAGACATGAAATAGAGAAAAGAGAAGAAGGTAAACTCCTTATAAGGTTTAAGATGCTCCTTTCAAGGTTTAGAGCATCTATTAAAGATTTTTTACTAGGTTTTACATTAACTAAGTATAACCTCCTTCCATTAACAAACATCTGACTAATAGGTAAAAATTATGACATCCTATAGTAATATACGTTACGCCGAATGAAGTTTATGACATCGTGTATCAAAATTATGACTTTTGGGATCTAAAACTATCTTCGAAAATTATTTTATCTAAAAGATATCATAATATTAACATAAAATCTCATATATCTAATCCAAGATGTCATAAAAATGATAAAACTTTTACTTGAAATGTATTTTATCTATAAGATGTCGTAATACTAATCTTAATGTCATAATTTTGATCTAGTATGTCATAATATTATCAAAACTATCTTCAAGTTGTGTTTTACCAATGAGATGGCATAATGTTAACATAGAATATTATAAATTTCAATCAGGATATCATAAAAAATTAAAAAAAATATACTTTGAAGGTATTTTACCTATAAATTATCATAATACTAATCTACAATATTATAATTTTGACATACGATATCATAATATTGTTAAAAATATCTTTGAAAGATATTTTACTAATAGGATGTCATTATTTTAATCTACAATATCATAATTTTCATTCAGAATGTCATAAAAATATATAAATTTATATATTTTAGATAAAAATTATGACATCCTATAGTTAAATTACTTTCTAAATATAATTTTTGATATTATTATGATATTCTATATTAAAATTATGATATTTTATATAAAATTATAATATCTAGTTGGCAAAATATCATAGAAAGATATTTTTAAAAAAATTATGATATTCTAAATTAAAATTATGATTTTTGTTATGCAAAATTTTTTCGAAAGAAAGTTTTAAATATTATTATGATATCATATTTTAAAATTATAATATTTTAGATAAAAATGATGACATCATGTAATCAAATTTTCATCCAAACATGATTTTTGATATTATTATAATATTCTTTGTCAAAGTTATGACATCTTAGATAAAATTATGATATTTTAATTAAAATTATGACATCATGTTGGCAAAATACCTCCGTAAGATATTTTTTAATAAAAATTATGATATTTTAGATTAAAATTATGGCTTTTTGTATATAAAATTCTTTTAAAAAAAATTTTAGATATTATTATGATATTCTATATCAAAATTATGATATTTCATATAAAAATTATGATATTCACTAGCGAAATTTCTATCTGAACATGATTTTTGATATTATTATGACATTCTATGTCAAAGATATGATATCTTAAATGAAATTATGATATTTTAGTTAAAATTATGACAACGTGTTTGCAAAATATCTTTGTTAGATATTCTTCAATAAAAATTATAATATTCTGTATCAAAATTATGATATTATAGATTAAAATTATGATTTTTTATATGCAAAATTCTTTCGAAAAAAAGTTTTAGATAATATTATGATATTCTATATCAAAATTATGATATTTCATATAAAAACTATGATATCCACTAGTCAAATTTTCATTCAAACATGATTTTTAACATTATTATGATATTCTATATCAAAGTTATAACATCTTAGGTGAAATTATGATATTTTAGTTAAAATTATGACATCATGTTAGTAAAATACCTTCATAAGACATTCTTTAATAAAAATTATGACATGTTGTATCAAAACTATGATATTCTAGATTAAAATTATGACTTTCTGTATGCAAATTTTTTTTGAAAGCAAGTTTTAGATGTTATTATGATATTCTGTATCAAAATTATGATATCTAATGTAAAAATTATGATATCCACTAGTCAAATGCGAACATGTTTTTGATATTATTATAATATTCTATGTCAAAGTTATAATATCTTTGATAAAATTATGATATTTTAGTTAAAATTATAACATCATATTTATAAAATACCTCCATAAGACATTCTTTAATAAAAATGATGACATCCTGTGTCAAAATTATGATAATATAGATTAAAATTATGACTTTCTATATGCAAATTCTTTTGGAAGAAAATTTTTGACATTATGGTATTTTCATAGTGTAGTTCTTTTTTAAAAAATTCTTCTATAGTTTGTTTTGATAAAATGCTCATGTGTAGGTGTGATTCCTAGAGCACATAAATATCAGAATCCCATCCAACTATTCAATATTTTCGAGGTTGTTGCGGTGTGATTGTAGAGAAAAGAGTCATGATCAAAATTTTAACATCCATCCCCACGAGGTAAGCTGACAACAATGAGTTATTATAGAATGTCATAGGATGTCATATATTTTTTAGGTTATCATATGATATTTTTCGAACATGGTTTTTGATATTCTATGTTAAAATAATGATATTTTAGCTGAAATCATTATATCGTATTAGTAAAATAGCTCCAAAAGTTATTTTTTATAAAAATTATGATATCTTGTTTCAAAATTATGATATTTAAGATTAAAATTATGATTTTTTTTATGTAAAATTCTTTTAAAAGAAAGTATTAGATATTATTTTAATATTTTATATCAAAATTATGATATTTCATATAAAAATTATGATATTATATCATGAAATTATCTCTTGAATGTATCTTTTGACATTATTATGACATTGTATGTCATAATGATGATATTTCAGATAAAATTATGACATCGTATTGTCAAAACACCTTCAAAAAATATTTTTTAAAAAAATTATGACATCCTATGTTAAAATTATAATATTTAAGATTAAAATTATATTTTTTTATGCAAAATTCTTTTGAAAGAAGGTTTTAGATATTATTATGATATTTTGTATCAAAATTATGATATTTTATATAAAAATTATGACATCTTATAGTGAAATTATCTCCCAAATATATTTTTTGATATTATTATAATATTTTATATCAAAATGATGATTAATTTTTAGGTAAAATTATGACATCATATTGTTAAAACACCTTCAAAAGATGTTCTTTAAAAAAATTATGACATCTTGTATCAAAATTATGATATTTAAGATCAAAATTATTATTTTTTTATGTAAAATTCTTTTAGAAAAAATTTTTAAACATTATTATTACATCAAAGATCAAAATTATGATATTATATGTTAAAATTATGACATTTCGATATGGCAAATATAGAATTATGATATTTTGTATCAAAATTATGATATTTCAGTTTAACTTTATGATATCCTATCAAAGAACCATCCCTGAATACTAGTTTATGACATCTTAGTTAAAATTATGTCTATGTAGGCTAAAATTATGTCATCCAATCATAATTAACATCCTCGAGGAAAGGATTATGAGAACTTAGTTCAAAATTATGATATTGTATATTAAAATTATGACATTCAATCATAGTTAACATCCCCAAAGCAAGGATTATAAGAACTTAGTTCAAAATTATGTTATTGTATGTTAAATTTATGATATTTCGGCATAGAAAACATCTCCGAATATAGAATTATGATATCATGTATCGAAATTATGTTATTATATTTTAAATTTATAACATCCAATCAAAGAAATATCCTCGAATGCTGGTTTATGACATCCTAGTCAAAATTATAATAATGTAGGTTAAAATTATGACATCAAGTCATAGTTAATATCCCTAAAGAAAGGATTATGAGAACTTAGCTCCAAGTTATGATATTGTATGTTAAATTTATGACATTTTGATATAAAAAATATTATTAAATGCAAAATTTATGATATCCTATGTCGAAATTATCCATCTTTTAGGTTAAAATTATGGCATGATGTTACAAAAAATGTCTTATAGAATTATAAGATCTTATATAAAAATTATATCTTTATTCGTAAAAAAAAATTTTGAAGCAAAAATCATTACATAATTATGATTTATGCAAGCAATATATTTCAAAATTAAGAAAATATTTTATTTTTTATAATATATTTATAATATATTTTATAGTTTGATGAAATATAATCACTCATTTTATAAATTAGAACAAATAGTAATAAATTTATAATATATTTCTTATTGGCCCTCTCCTCCCTCGTTGCTCCTACGCTCCTTGCACACTGCCAACTCTGTATCTTCTAGCACCGCTATAATCAATTCTAGCCCTAGCTCAAATTCGACAAGCCATGCATGGTCCGAGGCTGCCTGGAGGCATAGCAATTTTCAATACCTTCCAATTTAAGGTGAGTGTCAAACAAAACACCCCTCTCGATCTTCCAACATCAATCCGGAGGGTGGGGGGAGAAATCCTCTATCGAGCAGCAGTATTGTTGTGATGGCATCTTCACCTAAAATGAAGACCGACGAGATCCCCTTTTGCACATAGTTGGTAGATCTAACTTCTATTTATATAAGGCCTGAGCACATTGTGGTGCGCCAGAGGGTCCGCATTAATATTATACCATCTTAATTATTTACTCTTTCTTTTATTATTTCACTGCACATGTAAGCATCAAACTCATCCTATGTTAAAATTATGACATTAACATAGAGAAAACTTTTTCAAATAAAGAATTATGATATCTTGTATCAAAATTATGATACCATGGCGTAGAAAATATCTTTGAATGCAGTACTTGCAAAAATATGACATTGTAGTTTTATAATATGATATTCTACCATAGAAAACTTTTTTAAATGCAGAATTATGATATTTTAGATAAAACTTATATAGTTAAAGTTTAAATTATTAGTTTTTATCATAGAAAATATTTTCGAATGAAGAGCTATGATATCTTATGTCAAAATTATGACATCATTGGACATATAATATATTTTAGCTTTAATATGATATTTTATTAAGGTAGATGGTTTGAAAAACTATCTGTTATGTTATACATCACATAAACATAAAGAACTTCGATAGGATTATAATAAAAAGTAGGCAGACCATTCCAACCAAATTCAACTATAGAAATATTAGCATATAAACCATCCATCTTGATGCAAATGCTGCTAGCTACCGAGCTACTGGTATGAATTTTTAGAAACAGTCCCATCTTCTCTAACACTTTCATTTGCAACAGGCATTTTCTTCGATTTATAGAGAGCCAGGAACATCAAGTACCGATCCACTGCCCATGTTATATGCCATGTATTACCATCTTATCGGCTTGGAAGAGTACACCTCTAGAGTGAATGCAGTTTCTCTTGGTGCCACTTCCTGCAACATCAAAATATCGGGATTGACAAAATAGAACATATCCATTGAAAAATGACATAAAAAGAGGTCATAAATTTGGAGCATAGAATCTTATAAATATGGCGCAAAAAATCACCGAACTTATAAGTATGACATCTTTGCATAGAATACACAACAAACGCAGAATTATAACATTCTTTATCAAAATTATAATATCAAGGATCAGAAGTATGACATCTTAGCACTGAAATATTTTTGAATATAGAATTATCATATCTTATATCAAAATTATGATATTAATGATTAAAATTATGACATCCTTGTATAGAAACATTCTCGAATGTAGAATTATGACATTCTATGTCAAAATTATGATATTAAGAATCAAAATTATGATATTCTTGTATAGAAACATTCTTAAATATAGAATTATGATATCTTATATCAAAATTATGATATTAAGGATCAAAATTATGATATCTATGCATAAAAATATCATCAAATATAGAATTATAATATTTTATATTAAAATTATGATATTAAGAATCAAAATTATGACATTCTTATACAGAAACATCTTCGAATATAAAATAATAACATCATATATCAAAATTATGATATTATATCTTAAAATTATGATATTGTATCTTAAAATTATGATATTTGATAAATAATTTTTTTTGAACTCAGAATTTTGACATCTTGTATCAAATTTAACTCTATCAAATATCAAAATTATGACATTGGAGCATAGAAACATCCCTGAACGTAGAATCATGACATCTTGTATTAAAATTATGATATTTAAAATTAAAATTATGATATCATGGTATAAAAAAATTTCTTGAACACTTTATCTATAGAAATATGACATCTTATATCAATATTTTGAAATCAAGCACCGAAAGAACTTTATCGAAGGTCCATAAAATTTAACTTTTAACATATAATGTTATATTTTTTATCATAATATCATAAATTTGTCTCAATCTTTTGTGTTAGTTGGCTAGATATATAAGCATCAAACTCTTTCAAAAATAGATTAAAGGATGGATGATTGGTATAGGTTGTTTATTGTGCTACCTCTATAATTTCATGTAGAGTCATCCTTTATTTTTTAGCAGGCCTTTTACCATTTTCTTTGGCAAATGGATCTTTTGGTATTTTGTTCTCAGCATTTTTTGACTTCTTTGATCTCTTCAACTTCTTTTCAACTCCATTTTTTATTCTTCTCTCTTTTGGCCATCCCTTTGTGGTAATATTAATTGGATCTTGGATAGAAAGTTTTGAATGAGGATGTGCTGAATAATTAGCATCTACTGCTCTTCTAAATAATGAAGTCAGATGAGCCATCATTAGGTTAAAAGCATCTTTAGATATAGAGCCAACCTCCACATACTTCATCATCTAATGACTCATCAAAGTATACCTATATCATAATTATAGTTATGACAGGATATCCATATACTGGAACATGTTGTCATAATTATAATTATGACATCACAATTCAATTATAGGATGAGTTACCTAGATTTTTTGGTGCTTTTATCATAGAATTGAACATCATAATCTAAATTATCGAATCAATATTTCATGTCCTTGTACCATCTATTGAGAAAATACTTTTCAGGAATGCAAAATACTTCATTTTGATGGAAAACGAATAAGGTGTGTCTGCATAAGTATCCTTTGAACTCAAATAATTGGCACTGGTATTTCACTTCTTCCAATTGGCTGGACTAAAAAATAGTATAGTTTTTGATTATCTTCTTCTTAATTTTGTTAACTTCAAATCTCTCAAATGACTTCACGGAATATGCAGTGAAGCTATCAACTTCTTTAGTTAATTTAGTATTTGATGCAACCATCTCAAGTACCTTATTCTGAAATTTTTTGAATATGCATCTAGGGTACATGACTGTTGCTTATCTCTCAAAAGGCAAGGATGCTTTGAAAAAAACCTTTATTTGCAAGGAGATATTGTCTTGCTTATTTTTTACTTTGTATCTTTTCTCCAACGCATCCTCATACTTCTCGATGAGTTTCTTTAGTGTAGTCTTTGAATTCATAAACTCATCAAAGAAGTGGTTTATACTCCCACTCCTCCCAGAGAAGGATATACCTAAAAAAAAGTTAGAACCAAAAAATATTAGTGAGATAGTATTAGTGTTACTGGATATCATTGAAAGCAAAAAAAAAATTTATGATTCCAACATACTTGCAAAAAAAGTATCCTTAAGATAAACAAGAATCCATTTATCTTGGCATGCAACTAATCTATAGCATTGCATTTTTTATACTTGTCCCTAAGTTATCCTCATTTTCTCTCAAAAGACTGTATCATTATAGTGTCATAAACAGCCTCATCAAACTCAACCATAAATTTAGAATGCGCTATGCATATACGGCTTATCCTTTCAAGATCTTCTTCAAAATATGCTAAAGACAAAATGGGTGTCGTGCATTCAAAAAAATCACCTTGACAGCAGCCTCGATCATCTTTTCTTGATTGGTGATTATGGTTTTAGGCGCTTGGCCACCATTTTCATCCAATCATGACTGAAATACTCATTTAAAACTCTCCATTATCTCATTTGATAATAATGCACAGCCAAGCAAGGTGGATTGTCTATGATGGTTAACTTTAATAAATAGATAGAATGGCATTTGAAAATTGTTTGTGAGATAAATGGAGTCAAAGATCAATACATCCATAAAGTAAGTGCATGCCATTCTTGATCTTACATGGATCCAAAACATAGATCTTAACTACACATTGTCATTCAAGTCTAATGTATAGTAGAAATTTACATTGTTAGCTTGCACTTGTGTAAAATGGACAACTATTGACTGTGCATCTCCTTCTTTCAGCTAACTTTGATATTTTTGATAAATATAATTATGAGCATTCTTCTCTATGAATTTTAATTGCCTTCTTCCCCTTTTTCTTCTTATGATGGTAGAGTATATTTGAGTTGTAGATATATTTACTGTGCATTATCAATCTCTACTTTTTCTAGTATGCTAATCTTCTTATGGGACCATAAAAAATGGATGGTTGATATAGATAGCTTATGGTTATATTCTAGAATAACGTTATCTAATCTTCACTTATCGATCTTGGAATTAAGTATGGCTTTTATTAATGCCTTAAAATCAATTTTGTCGGTGTCCCTGGGATTCATAGAATTATCTGATTTCTTAGATTTTCCTATCCTCTAGCATGCTAGATGTTTGAAGCAACATACATTTATTTTATTAGATCTACTGCACACGATTGTGATTCCAAAATCGACTCTTTTTATATAAACATTATAGAAATTATACACATCTGTTACTGAATTGAATTTTATTCCAATATGAGAATCTATATTATCCTTATTTATATATGGTGCACTAGGAGAAGGTGGATTCTCCAGAAAACCACCATATAAAGGCTCATCCATCTGATCATTTATAGGAATATCTATATAGAAGATGTACAAAAGATTTTTTAAAGTCAAAAAATGCATATGAAAGTCATAAATACAAAGTTCTTTGAAGATATGAACATATCATATCATAATATTAACATATCATGTCATAATTTTGATACAAGATGTTCTAACATTATCAAAACTTCCTTTGAAAGATGTGTTACCAGTGGGATGCCATAATTTTGACCTATAATTTCATAATTTTGATCTAGAATGTAATAAAAATGTCAAAATAGATACATGGATGGTATTTTTATTCATAATATTAACATATCATGTTATAATTTTGAAATAGGATGTCATAATATTATCAAAATAATCTTTGGAAGATCTTTTACCAATAGGATGACATAATTTTGACCTACGATATGATAAGTTTGACCTAGGATGTAATAAAAACATCAAAATCTAAACCTGGATGGTATTTTTGTTCATAACATTTATAGAGTTTGGTGATCAGGATGAAAGCTTGAATTTCAAAGTATTTTTAATGAAATCCTAAAAATAAACTCTAACCCAAAATCTTTTTATTAGGTTAAAAACATATAACATGTATTTATAACATAACTTTAGGGTATAAAAAATATTTAAATCGCTAAACCCTAACTTGAGTCAAAATTTTGGCAGAAGTTTGGTAGGAATTCCACTAGGTGCCCATGTATTCATCCTCCAACATTGATCCATATGAAAACTTGATCAAGCCTCTAACTCCTCTCTTCAATTGATTCCTTGCACTGAATTCTTCTTCTAAGAATTCAGTTGGGTAGAACCTCCTTTAGACTTACTTCCTTCCTCCTAGCCTTCCCTTTCTCTTTCTTTCTTTTCTTCTTATCTTCCTTAATTTTCTTCCTAGACCCTTATCCTAAAGAAGACTTCTTGCCCTTATTAGAACTTTGTCTTAAAAAGGAAAGAAAAAAAGAAATTGGACAATGGGGAGGGAGAGAATGTAAGAAAGAAAGGATTGGGATGAATGAATTGATCCTCGATGCACCTCCCTATTTATAATGCACGTAGGGGTGTGTTCAGATCATCTCACGCTCCATGGGATTTCATTTCTCATGCCCCTATACTTATCTTACACCCATCTGAAAATATCAAGCTACATGGAAGCAAAAGAAATTAAATCTAAGAGTCGCTTTGTGCAGAAGGATTCTTTGGAATTAATTCTCCATTGCTTCTAAAAAGTCATGTAGTTTTATTTTTATTTGGCACCACCTATCTATGGCTGAGATCTGATCTAAAGGCCATCCAATGGCCTTAATTATGGGTTCCTAATTCAGATGGGGTGTGGGATAAGAAGGAATTTCAAACCACTTGGACTCTTGGTCCAAGTGGCGCCAACAAACACGGAGCGGCTAGGTTGCTTCCCTTATCCAAATTCCAAACAACGAATGAGGAGTTTCACTAGCAGAAAGACTCTTCTATGCCTCCTCTAGATCTAAAGTCCACGCAAATAAAATATTATGTGAAAAAAATATTTGGATAAGAAGGAAGTTGGTTGGCACCAAATCTCATGCGCCAAATACCTTTACGCATGGAACTATCCACACACACCAAGAGAGAGAATCTCTGATGCATGGAATTCAAAAATTAGGAGTCTTTGATGCATGGGATTTAGAAATTAGGCATCAAATCTCTTGGTCAACTAGCCAAGGGTCAACCCAATTAAAATCCAAACCTTATTTGGATTAAATTGAATTTAATTAGCCCAAATTGGAACCAAATTCGAATCTGATTCTAATGTAAGAGTTAGGATTTGTAACATATACTAGCATATTTAACTTGCAAACATAATCTAATCTAATTAGACCTTTGATCAATTCTCTTTATGTGTGATCCATTGGGTTCTACATCTAGCCAGCAGTAGATCCAGATACAAGTTGACCTAATTTAATTAGAAATCAATCAAATTGATTTAGATCAAATCGAGCTGACCAGATTCGAACAATCAAAATTCTTTCTAATTGGTGATCAAATTAAACTCTTTAATTTGATTGAACCGACAAGATAAGATTGACATCTAGCAACGTATCATGTCTATCCAAAAATATGAAATTTTGATAAAAATACTAAAAATATTCTTCAGTGGTAAGTTACTGTACAACTAGATCATGTATCACCTTGCATCCCGAATATGACTATGGATATAGAATCATATAAAATCAAATATCATATTCATATTTCTCTCAATCTTATAATGATAATTCGACTAATGCAACATTAAAAATTATTTCTAATATTTATTATGCTTTGATTAAAGTCTTCCTAAATCATCATTCGATTGAAGCAAATAGGATGCGATTTTCTCTTACTAAAAGTGATCGATTCCATATTGACCTACTCACAATCTCTATGTGCAATCTACTATATCAAGAACATCCTGTACAAGACTAAGTCATGAATGAGTATGAACCAAAATATGGATTCATGCATATAAGATTTTATGGTAGTCTCAAGTTAGAGGATTGCATGCACAACACCCACTATGAGAAATATCTTTTAACAAGTCGATAAGACTCCATCAGATGTTCTCAAGTTAGATCAATTCAATGAATTTATTCTCTAATGAGTACCCACATTCTTATACTAGTATCTTACATAAGTAATTGTGAGATTAATCATTCTCTCCATCGAGCATATATAGAATGTGCCAATCTTTCCAGAAATATTGATCCCTAACTCAATGTTCTAACGATCCAAAATATTTTAGATTAGGATTTCAAGATTTTAGATTTCATATGTATGATCTCATTATAATCCTAAAATCATAGTCCTAATCTATGGAGTTCATCATAATCTTAAAAAAAAATAAGACACAGTATATGATGAAATATAAATATATTTATTTATTTATGAAGTATCAATACATGAGTCTAGAAGATTAAAGAATAACCCATCAAAATGCATATTTCAATTAGCTTGTAGGGAATGTTTCTTTCAATATTAACATATCATGTCATAATTTTGATATAGAAAATCCTAATATTATCAAAACGATCTTCGGAAGGCCTTTTATCAATAGGATATTATAATTTTGACCTACCATATCATAATTTTGATATAAAATATCATAAAAATATCAAAACCAAAATCTAGATGGTATTTTCATCAAAATATTAATGTATAATATCATAATTTTGAAATATAATATCATAGTTTTATCAAAACAACATTCGAGAGGTCTTTTATTAAAAAATATCATAATTTTAACCTATGGTGTCATAATTTAGATCTAGAATATCATAAATATATCAAAATCATCTTCTAAAAGATATTTTTATTATAATATTAACATATAATATCATAATTTTGATATAGGATGTTATAATATTGTCAAAACTATCTTTGGTAGATCTTTTGTTAGGTATTGTATCCTAAAATCAATCATCTAGGTTATAAATGGTTGAGCTGAATATAATTTATACTTAAATTATAAATATATAAAATTATTATTCTATTATTTCATCATATTTTTGCATCTTTCTATATTAAACTCTTTTGTGATGAAGTTCTTAGGACTATTTAGACTCGACAAAAGAAGATTTATCATTTAGTCCTTAAACCTATTCATGACCAAATGATATGTTATTACCCAGGACAACAACATTATCGAGTGTAGGTCATTGCATGCCATATTTATTGGTTGTCCTCTTAACCAAAAAGTATGGAGATATTGGTATGGCATGCGGGTGAAGTTTAGGGATACATTTTACTGAACGTGATCCAACTATGGAGCTCTCTACTATCAAGAGTTGCTCGTGAAAGATATGGATATAAGTGTCCCTTAGACCTAAGATCATCAGACTATCTAAATTTCTAATTCAGTGATGGAAAGTTACTAGGTGAAGTCAAGTACTTATTTAGTTGGTGCATAAGTCAAGATGGGATTGACCCCTCCAAGTGTTGGAGCAAATGCATCACTATATTTCAATTTAGCAAAACTTTGGTAAGGGTAGTCCATATGATGGATGCTGAAATTTTGAAATACAATGTGGATGATTTTTTGGGTTGGTAATAAACCCTAGATCATTCTTTAAGCATTGAGGTCAAGGGGATGAATTATACGGAAACCATATGCCATAGGTTTGTCGATGTTGCGTTGTAACTATTTGATCTTTCAGACATCAGGTACCATTACTAGATGGTCACATCGATTAGTATAAAAAATTAGTTCTTGTGCTACCGATTTAGAGTTCGAACCTATGAGGTCACACACGATAGAAGTTTCTATCTGATCTGATGGCTGATCAAGAGTTCCAATGGTCTGAGACTCTATAGTCAAGAGTCCCATTGGATTGAAAATCTATGATCGAAAGTTTCACTAGACTTAAACTTTGCCTTCATGGGTCCCACTAGACTGGGATATGGAGTTCTGTTGTCTGGGACTCTATGATCAATAGTCCCACTGGTCTGGGACTGTGATAATGAGTTTCATTCATTTGGGATACTTTGATCAAAAGTTTCATGTAGATGAACTTTGTTGCCCAAATGTTGGCAACATCACCATGGCATCACCTAGCTTTGATATCAATTGTTGTTCCATGGTACTGCTCTGATGCCATATTGCAAAAATTCTAGGATCTTTAATATAGACCTAGAGAGATCTTCGACATTCTCTAAGGGCAGCATACAATAGATTCACCACCTAGATCTATACTGGGGCACCTCTCTCCTTGGGCTTGAGATAGGTGTCCTCTCTCTAGGGCTTCTTTAGGAACCTAAGGCAACAACACTAGAGTGAAGAAAAAAAATAGATTGAGAGAGAAAAGATCTGTATTGATAGCTTCACAAATCAAAACTCTAATACAACCTATATATTTATACATTGCTATTAGATTCGACCAAAAACTATCCTGGTTAACCCAATATATGAAAGCACTCATCGAGCTCATGTACACCCGTGTCTCCCATAATCTCATCCCCGGATCTAAATTCGATCCATACATGAGTTAGCCCCCTTAAGACTTCTCAAACCAGGCCTTAATACTCCTAGGATAAGTTTCTATCTTAGCCCTAAACAGACCCTCACATAACTTCTGCTCATGCACTGAGCCGGCTCGTCTCAGCACTAAGTCGGCTAACCTAAGACTGGGTCAGCTCAGTCTCAGATTGAGTCAATCCAGTTGTGTGCCCTACCTGCAGTTCCGAATGCGCACCTCTTTATTTGGCCTATCCACTGTGACTTAACCAATCCAGATTCTGACTGAGCTGGCTAACCTATAGAAGAAGTCCTCTACAGTCTTCATCCCTTGGCTTTGGTTCTTTGCTCCATCTTGTATCTTAAGTCTTCAAAGCACCAACCAAACTCCTCAAGGTCCTCAACACCTGGACCTCAAGTCTATGGAGGGCTACACACTGCCTCCACCCTAGGATAACTCCTATTCTAACCCTAGGACCACATCTATTCTAAAATCTTCAGAGCCAACACCCTGACTCCTCTCATGGCCTTCCAAGGCTTGGGAGCACCACCAATTGTCATAATCTCCACCTTGATGCCCCAAGCCTTGGCAAACCTCTTGATAATACCCTCTTGCATGATCCCACTATCATTGCACAGTCTGACAACCCCTTGTGCAAACATCACCTCTGTCAATCCTCATCAGCTACTGTGCACCGTTGAGGCCTTTGGATGACTGCCTCCACCTCCTCTGCAGCATCTTTGGAGTTATAAATATTCCTTCTGCTTAGCAGCTGCATCACTTTTTTTTGACTTTTCAGGAGAACCTGCAGCATTTCTGTACTGGCACTCACTGCATACCTTGACACGATCTTCTCAAAATTATGCCCATCCTCCTGCACATACTGCTCCATCTGAAACTATGCATCACCGATGCTGGTGCTAGGATATTGATCCTCTTGCATCCCTCCACTCTGAACTTGTATCACATCTCCACCTGTGAAGCCATCTCTATCCAGTGCTCCACCTGAAATCGAAGTCTACCTAATGCCGCACAAGCTGACTCTATCATTGAGTCCCTTGAGGCCAACCATCCAATGCTGCACTTCTGGGCTTATCGCTGCATCTCGAATACCATCACTGTCCCTTTGAATCCTCCACACTCCATGGATCTCTTCAAAGCCATCTCGAATACCTCCACAACTCGCGGGCACCTCCAAAACCTAAGAACTCATCCAACTCTTTTGAATCCAACGATTGAACCCTAGAAAATTCCACCATAGCCTTCTCCTCCTTTGCCCCTACACCAACCATCATTTCAGTTACGTCTGAAGGAACTACAACTCAAAGCCTGTCCTAGGCTCAGACCAACCTATCTCATTTCGAGGCTCCTGAGACTCCCTTGCTCTCCCTAAGACCTGCTCCTGGTCTCCCTGAGATGCCTCCAAACACTTTCTACTGAGATACATCCCTCAACTACTGCACCACCGAGCCTCTCTCAATCTCGTACCTCCAGGGAATCACTACTGCAGTACTCTAGTGCTCTCTGCCTCATCTCGACATCATCTTTTTATAAGTATTCGGGTCCTCTCTTGCTGCACATAATCCATCCTCCATTTAAAATGCGACTCTTCCTAGTGCTCCTGTAGAAGAAACCTGATCCACTACCCAGCCTTGACTTACTTGAGCTCCATGGATCATCCATCTTCATCACCCCTAAGGCTCCATAAATCCATGCTCTGGTCTAATCACTGAATGCATCCCCAACTACTTTCCCACCTTCCTACAATCGAAGGACGTATAATTGCTTCTTCAGTCTTCCTTCGACCATTACCACTAGAAAAACCTTTCTTCATCCATTAAATAGCCCCATACTATCCATCTTTCTAGAGAATCTTAATGCTCTCTACTGAGATACCTTTCTCGACTGCTGCACCACCAAGCCTCTCTCTAACCTGCATCTCCAAAGAAGTGCTACTGCAGTACTCCAGCACTTTCTACCTTGTCTACTGTTATACACCTCGACCTTTCCACCAAGATCGATAAACAAATTATGCACCCAAACCTTCCATCCTAGAAAAATTTCTTTTCATTAATCCTCTCGGCCTCCACCTTGAACCTACTACTCTCGATTGGCCAAACCATAGCAATAACAATGGTAGATCTGAGACATATCATAAAATACTTGTGCAGATTCTTGATTTTACCTTGTATGACTTCTTCTTCTCTTCCACGCACCATCAAGCTCTGATATCAAATGTTGGCGACATCATCATGGCATCATGTAGCTCTGATACTAATTATTATTTTATGATACCGCTCTGATGCTATATTGTGAAAAACCCAGGATCTTTAATGTGGACCTGGAGAGACCTTCGATGTTCTCTAAGGACAACATATCATAGATCCACCATCTAGATCTATACTGGGGTGCCTCTCTTATTGGGCTTGAGGGAGGTGCCCCCTCTCTCTAGGATTTCTTCAGAAACCTAGGGCAACAACACTAGAGAGAAGAGAGAAGAGTGATTGAGGGAGAAAAGATTTGTATTGATTGCTTCACAAATCAAAACCCTAATACAACCTATGTATTTATACAGATCCATTAGGCCCGACCAAAATCTTTCTTAGCTAATCCAATATATGACTGTACTCACCGAGCTTATGTACATCCATGTCCCTGATGCTCTAATCCTCTGGATCTAAATCTAACCCATATGTTGACGCAGAATCTGATCGTCGTCGGAATCCGCTGGAGTGGAGGCCGATGAGGTCACCACCGGGGACCTGCAAAATAAAATTTCATTTGGAGCCGATGGGGGGGTGGCTCCGACAGGACCCTCCGACGATCAAGTCAGCTCTGGCCAACAGAAATGGAGTGCTCGGGAGAGAGTTCCAAAGCTTGGAGAAGAAGAGGAGAGCTTAGAGATCAGAGGTTCAGAGATTAGAGTTAGCATATCTGGAGGGTTCTTTATATGAAGAGCTTAATTGATGGTGACGACCATACCATCTGGTAGCGAGCTATTGGGGCCGCATGGAGTTTGGTATGGAAAGGCATCGTCAGGTGGATAGTGATAGCTATACTGGCAGGTCATGGGCCGCATGGGACTGGTTATGGAGAGAGTGGTGTCGCCAGTTATGGTGGCCATGTCATCCGATCTCATCACCTATCGCAGACTGATGGCAATAGTTCATCCAGAGGAGCTTGGACTTGTAGAGGAGTTCGACCGAAGGGGAAGCTCAGGACAAGTTCGACTCCCACAAGCGCCTGGTTGGAACAATGCGGAGAGAGTTCGGCTCTAATGGAGGTCCGACTGAAGCTCGACGGTTGAGGAGTTTGACTAAAGTCCGACTGTTGGGAGTCCGAAGGAGCTCGGCCGCTAAGCAGTTCGGTCGGCTGCTAGGAGTCCGAAGGAGCTCGACCGCTAAGCAGTTCGATTGGCTGAAGCTCTTCCATGGCTACTGGCTGCATCAGGCTGAGCACCGAACTTGACTTCAGTAGGAGCGAGGTTTATCCCCAACAATAGCCCCCCCACTCCTGAGTTCGAAACTCGAAGTAAGGGAGTGCAGAAAAAGCAATTGCCGAAGTTCTCTTCTGATCTCTATGCTGGTTCAAATCGAAGCTCGGGGGAGATCTCATCTCCCGCTAAAGTTAATGTTGAAGTTGAAGCCCTCCAACTGAGGTTGATACGGCCGCTCGGGAGAGATCCTATCTCTAGTCGAGGTCAAAGTTGAAGCTCTCTAGCCGAGGTTGACATGGTCGCTTGGGAGAGATCCTATCTCTAGTCGAGGTCGAAGTTGAAGCTCTCCAGTCGAGGTTGATACGGTCGGTCAGGAGAGATCTTATCTCTAGCCGAGGTTGTTGCTCGCGTTAGGACGAGATTCTTCTCCTATTCCTAATGGGCTGTGGGGGCACGTAAGGGCCATTGTTAGAGCCTCTCCCCCATTTCATCCTTTGTGAACGAGGCCTTCCATGGTCACTTGGAGAGATCTTATCTCTAGCCGAGGTTATTGCTCGCGTTAGGATGAGGTTCTCCTTCTATTTTTAATGGACTGTGGGGGCACGTAAAGGCCATTGTCAGGGCCTCTCCTCCCATCTCGTTCTTTGTGAATGAGGCTTTCGCTTGGGAGAGATCTTATCTCTAACCGAGGCTGTTGCTCACGTTAGGATGAGGTTCTTCTCCTATTCCTAATGGGCAGTGGGGGCACATAAGAGCCGCTGTTAGGGCCTCTCCTCCATCTCGTCCTTTGTGAATGAGGCCTTCGACTTTGCTCGTGTTAGGATGAGGTTCTCCTCCTATTTCTAACAGACTATGAGGGCACGTAAGGGTCATTGTCAGGGCCTCTCCCTCCATCTCGTCCTTTGTGAATGAGGCCTTCACTCGGGAGAGATCTTATCTCTAGCCGAGGTTGACTCGGTTGCTCGAGAGAGATTTTATCTCTAGCCGAGGTTGACTCGATCGCTCGAAAGAGATCTTATCTCTGGTCGAGGTTATCCACGATCGCTCAGGAGAGATCTTATCTCTGGTCAAGGTTGTTGTTCGCATTAGGACGAGGTTCTCCTCCTATTCCTAATGGACTGTGGGGGCACGTAAGGACCATTGTTAGGCCCTCTCCCCCCATCTCATCCTTTGTGAATGAGGCCTTCGCTCGGGAGAGATCTTATCTCTAGCCGAGGTTGACTCAGTCGCTCGGAAGAGATCTTATCTCTAGCCGAGGTTGTCCATGGTCGCTTGGAAGAGATCTTATCTCTAATCGAGGTTGTTGCTCACGTTAGGACGAGGTTCTCCTCCTGTTCCTAACGAGCTGTGGGGGCACGTAAGGGCCATTGTCAGGGCCTCTCCCCCCATCTCATCCTTTGTGAACGAGGCCTTCGTTCGAAAGAGATCTTATCTCTAATCGAGGTTGTTGCTCGCGTTAGGACGAGGTTCTCCTCCTGTTCCTAACGGGTTGTGGGGGCACATAAGGGCCGCTGTCAGGACCTCTCCCCCCATCTCGTTCTTTGTGAATGAGGCCTTCGACTTTGCTTGCGTTAGGATGAGGTTCTCCTCCTATTCCTAACGAGCTGTGGGGGCACGTAAGGACCGTTGTCAGAACCTCTCCTGCCATCTCATCCTTTGTGAATGAGACCTTCGCTCGGAAGAGATCTTATCTCTAGCCGAGGTTGACTCGATCGCTCGGGAGAGATCTTATCTCTAGTTGAGATTGACTCGGTCACTCGGGAGAGATCTTATCTCTGGTCGAGGTTGTCCATGATCGCTCAAGAGAGATCTTATCTCTAGCCGAGGTTGTTGCTCGCGTTAGGATGAGGTTCTCCTCCTATTCCAAACGGGCTGTGGGGGCACGTAAGGGTCGTTGTCAGGGCCTCTCCCCTCATCTCGTCCTTTGTGAACGAGGCCTTCATTCGAAAGAGATCTTATCTCTAGTCGAGGTTGTTGCTTGCATTAGGACGAGGTTCTTCTCCTATTCCTAACGGGCTGTGGGGGCACATAAGGGCCGCTGTCAGGGCCTCTCCCCCCATTTCATCCTTTGTGAACGAGGCCTTTGACTTTGCTCGCATTAGGATGAGGTTTTCCTCCTATTTCTAACGAGCTGTGGGGATACGTAAGGGCCATTGTCAGGGCCTCTCCCCCCATCTCATCCTTTGTGAACGAAGCCTTCGCTCGGGAGAGATCTTATCTCTAGCTAAGGTTGACTCGATCACTTGGGAGAGATCTTATCTCTAGCCAAGGTTGACTCGGTCGCTCAGAAGAGATCTTATCTTTGGCCAAGGTTGTCCACGATCGCTCAGGAGAGATCTTATCTCTAGCCGAGGTTGTTGCTCGTGTTAGGATGAGGTTCTCCTCCTGTTCCTAACTAGCTGTGGGGACACGTAAGGGCCATTGTCAGGACCTCTCCCCCATCTCGTCCTTTGTGAATGAGGCCTTCGCTCCGGAGAGATCTTATCTCTAGTTGAGGTTGTTGCTCGCATTAGGATGAGGTTCTCCTCCTATTCCTAACGGGTTATGGGGGCACATAAGGGCCGCTGTCAGGGCCTCTCCCCCCATCTCATCCTTTGTGAACGAGGCCTTCGACTTTGCTCGCATTAGGATGAGGTTCTCTTCCTATTTCTAACATGATAATTATTGACTACTTCTTCCCTGTCATCGCATAGTTTTTGCATCTAGAAGCAATATTATTGAAAGTAAAAAATTTTATTGAAAGGAAGTTACTGGCAGCGCATCCCCAAATTCTGTGTTTTAGGGTCGTGGTAGCGTTGTTCCTCTGCATTTCTTCGGGCGATAAGCTCCGGACTGGACGACCTCCTCTATCTCATGCTGGCCTCCATAATTTGGAGCATGTTTCTCTTGGCTTTGACGTTGGGAGATGATAGATCGCCGATGTACCGAGCTCCTTTCGGGGGTAATGTGGATGACGCCATGAGGTGGTCGACCTCCTTACCGTCTCTGGCTATGGCAGCACCCTTGGACAATCTTTTTCTACTTCAGACTGGTGTCGGAAGAATTTATCCAGCCATCCCTTTCTAACGAGCTCCTCAATTTCATCTCAGAGCTGGATGAATTCCTCGGTGTCGTGGCCGTGGTCACGATGGTAGAGGTAGTACTTACTTCGATCGTGCTTATTTGGGGGAGACTGTAACCCTTCTAGTCTTGGCAGTTGGTTCTTAACTTTGGTAAGAATCTGAGTTCGAATTCCTTGGTGGACTTCTTCACGCCCTTCTATCGGGAATTCCTTGGTGGCGAGCTCGAAAAGTTCAGACCTTGCTTGCACCGTGGAGGTCGTAAGCGCGGTCGAACATCATTCCGTTCCTTTGTGAAACCTGCGAGAGAACTTCATGTCCCTTTGTCGGGGCTTTCTTGATGGTGAGCTCGAGGTTCGGCCTTGCTTGCGCTGGGGAGGTCGTGGACATGAAAAAACTTCATTCCGCCTCCTTACGAAACCTTCTGCAGGAGAAGTTCATGCCCCTTTGTCGAGGCTTCCTCGATGACAAGCTTGAGGGGGAGCTCGGTTTTGCTCGTGCCGAACTTCATTCCATTTTTTTGCTCACGCCGAACTTCATTCCACTTTCCCACAAAATCCTCCGTGGGAGAACTTCCTACTTCTTTTGTCCGAACTTCCTTGATGACGAGCTCAAGGGGGAGCTCGGCTTTCCTCGCACCGAACTTCATTTCGATGATGAGCTTTGAGGGAGAGTTCAGCCTTGCTTCCACCGAACTTCATTTCGATGATGCGGAAGAACTTCTGCTCTTCATTTATCCTTCCTTAGGGCAATTGGTATGCTCGAATGCTCTTCCTTAAAGTCGGTTTCTTGCATCCTTATGGCAGGTTTGTTGGCAAAGTCTCCGTCGGAGGTTGTCGCACAGCCAGCATCATCTTGATGGGGCCACAAACTTGACCAGCGAGTTGAACTGCTCCACATCTGCGGTGGCTTCGTGTGGAACCTAGGCTACTAGGGCTGAAATGGGAGCAGATGGACCTAGCGCGCAGGCCATCGATCATCAAGTCGAAGCTCTCCTGAGAGGCATTTTCTCTTCAGGAAAGAACTCTAGTGAGGAAGAAGAGAGATCTCCGGAGAGGGAAGAGAGAAATCATCGCCGAGCACTCCTTTAAGAATAAGGAAATCTTAGAGGTTCAGCCCTTGCTCTAGCGCTAATTTGTTGATGCAGAATCTGATCATCGTTGGAATCCACTAGAGTGGAGGCCGATGAGGTCGCCATCGGGGATCTGCAAAATAAAGTTTCATCCGAAGTCGGTGGAGGGGTGGCTCCGACAGGACCCTCCGACGATCAAGTCAGCTCTGCCCAACAGGAATGGAGTACTCGAGAGAGAGTTTCGAAGCTTGGAGAAGAAGAGGAGAGCTTAGAGATCAGAAGTTCAGAGATTAGAGTTAGCATATCTGGAGGATCCTTTATAGGCGGAGCTTAATTGATGGTGATGGCCATACCATCTAGTAGCGAGTTGTTGCGGCCGCATAGAGTTCGATACGGAGAGAAAGGCGTCGTTAGGTGGATAGTGACTGCCATACTGGCAGATCATGGGCCGCATGAGGCTGGTTATGGAGAGAGTGGTGTCGCCAGTTGTGGCGGCCATATCGTTCGATCTTGTCACCTGTCGTAGATTGATGGCGACAGTTCATCCAGAGGAGCTTGGACTTATGGAGGAGTTCGGTCGAAGGAGAAGCTCAAGAGAAGTTTGGCTCCTGTAGGCGCCTGGCTGGAACGACGCAGAGAGAGTTCGACTCTCGTGGGAGTCCGACTGAAGCTCGACGGTTGAGAAGTTTGGCTAAAGTTCGATCGCTGGAAGTCTAAAGGAGCTCGATCGCTAAGCAGTTCAATCGGCTGCTAGGAGTCTGAAGGAGCTCAGCCGCTAAGCAGTTCGGCCGATTGAAGCTCTTCCATGGCTACTGGTCGCATCAGGCTGGGCATCGAACTTGACTTCAATAGGAGCGGGATTTATCCCCAACACCATACATGAGTTAGCCCTCTTAAGATCTCTCAAACTTGGCCTTAAGACCTCTAGGATAAGTTCCTATCCTAGTCCCAAACAAACCCTCACATAATTTTTGCCCATGCACTGAGCCAGCTCAGTCCCAGTACTAAGCCGGCTAACCTATGACTGGACTAGCTCAGTTTCAGACTGAGCCGATCCAGTTGCGTGCCATGCCTACAATCCCAAAGTACATCTCTCTATTTGGTCTGTCCACTGAGACTTAGTCGATTTAGTTTCTAACTGAACTGGCTAACCTGCAGAAGAAGCCCTTTCTACAGTCTTCATCTCTTGGCTTTGGTTCCTTACTCCATCTTATGTTCCAAGTCTACGAAGCACCAACCAAGCCCCTCAAGATCCTCAACACCTGGACCTCAAGCCCATGGAGGGCTACACACCATCTCCATCTTAGGATAACTCCTGTTCTAGCCCTAGGACCATACCTGTCCTAGAATTCCTGGAGCCAACATCTTGACTCCTTCCATGGCCTCCCAAGGCTTGGAAGCACCACCAATTCTCATACCAGACATCCATCCAATTGGAACTCTAATATTATTGAAAGATTAATTAGCAATTAGATTGTTGATTAGCTTAATTTAATTAACTAATAAGGATTCGATCAAATCTAATTGAATTTGATTCGATTGGGTTTGACTCGATTAGGTCATGGGCGATTAGGTCATGGGATGACCTAATCTCTATGGAAGATTCCATCCTAATTAGATCAGGACCTGGATTCAATTAATTTATAATTTGATTAGATTTAATTGGATTGGACTAAGCCTACTTTGATTAGGTTTGATCTAGTCTAATTGAGTCTAGACAAATTGGATTGGTTGAAACCAATTTGGATCATATTCAAAGCTAGTTTGAATTTAAACTTCCTGCGCCACCTTTGACTTTTCCATGCCAGTTCTCTCATGCAAATTTAGAATTTGCATGTGTTTCTCATGCCTAGAAAGGTATCTGTGCCTCCTCTCTTTTCTCTCTTTGATCTGGTCCAAGTTTTAGACTGGTTAAAACCTAGTTGAATTTTGAATTCAACTTGATTTGCTAAGAGGTTGGAACTCATCCTTATCTATTTACTTCTCCACGCCCCCTTATGCCTTGGTTGCACATTTTTGTGCATTTCTAAGTGTAGATGCACAAAAGGAGAGTCTTTCTACATGTTAATATCTTTAGGGTGGGCACTAGAAGTGGATAAGGCATCCACTTGAATTTTGAATTCAAGTGGAAACCTCTTAACCACCTTATCTAATCCACATACAAAAGCCATCGAATGACATCCATTTAAAATCAGATTTTACCTGGGCATGCATGGTTTTGTATGAGGATGCTGAGAGTGTTGTGAGGGCTTTCTTAGAGAGAGAAAATTAGAGACTGCATCCAATTAGGCATGAGAAAAGTCAAACAGAGAGTCTTCCTTGTGCCATTTTTCTTTGCTCTCTCATGCAATTTTAAATTGTTTGAAATTGTGTGGGGAATTTTGTGAAAGGGTTTCATGAAGAAGAATAGAGTGTAGTGGCATGAGGACATCTATGAGGCTATTTCTTGATCACAAAAATCTTGAGAGTGGAGACTCTAGGGTTTCCGGATGTGGGTAGCCCTAGGGATTTGACCTAGGGTTCAGGTGGAGAATTTGATTGCTATGAGCATCGGATGGTCATCAAAATTTTCGCACCACTTTCTCATCATTCATTCCACATCCTCTGACCTTCTAGAATGTTTGAAAGGTTAGAAAGAAGATCATCGATCGGATTAACAAAAATCAGTCGTCAAAGGCTCCGACGAAGAGCTAGTACTCTGATGGAGCTGGTCGAGACTAGCAGCTTCATGTGGACTCACCGTAAAGGCCGGACAAGTGTGCAGCTACAGCGCAACATGAGAATTTTCACCATCTGTAGATTTGGATCATGAAGATTGACAACCTATGCTCAAGTATTGTGTTCCGAACACAAATCGATCAGCAAATATGATTTGCTGATCGAGTGTATTTTATTTTTCTATAATATATTAGCATGTCTAGATCCTAATGAAGGATTTATGATATGATCATAACATGCATAGAATTAATTTTAGACTAATTTTGCTTTTGTTGTGCATTTAAATTCTAAAAAATTTTGAATTGCATGCCTTAAACCCTGCACGATTTTCATCATTGGTATCAGAGCAAGGGTTGCTTGACATATTTATATGTTAATTAGAAAAATTAAATATTAGCATATATGATATGTTTTGATCTATATAACTTAGTAATCGAGGATGAATGAGCTACCAAGCCATTCGATCAAAGGGACAAGTATGGTTTAAAGGCCATATTCTCTCATTCAATAAGGATCCCTTATGGTGGTAGGGATGCCATCGTGAACTCATTCATTAAGATGAACAGTGAAAGAATTTTTATTATTAAAATAATTTTAATTAAAAATTAAACATGAATATGTTGGATTAGATCTAATATGTGATTCATGATTTAATTTTTAATATGCTTTATTTTCTATTATGAAACTAGCAATAGGATTGTTTATGAAATGAGCTGATCCATTTGTTAAATGAGTCAACCCATTTAGTGAATAAAAAATAAAAATCTTTTAAAATTTAAAAATTATTTTTGAAATGCCAAACCCCAGCTCATCAACTTAAAAACTTAATTAAAAGAATTAAGTGTTATCTAGTTAGATCTAGAATTATGAATTAAAGATCCTAAGATAAATGCATAATTCTATTGGTTAAAGGGTTAGATGAATTAGGTCTATTAATTAGGTTAGATCTAAGGTTAGTTAAAAAATAGACCTAACTAGAGTAATTGATCAAATCTAACTAAATATTGAATTAGATTAGATTAAGGACACTCTAAATTTAATTTCAGTAGTTGTAGTTGGACGAGTCCATATCTTTAACAAGAATCAAGATGGACTTGATTTATGGCTAAGTGGTCTAGTTCGAAATTACTAGGTTGATCAAATTAAACCTAATTAACAAGTTGGTATCTAAGGTAAGTTTGATAGTCTAGACCGGTAATTTTTAATTGCAAGCTACTCATACTGATTTGATCTTTGATGAGTTAATGGTATATCCCTTCCACTGATCTCACTTACCTGGCCGACATGGTCGATTAGATCACTTAGTGATTCAAGCTTATCTATGTCACCAGAAATCTGTTTGACTAATTTCAATCAGTAAGACTGAATTAGGTGCTCATGGACCAAATTGATTCTAGTCCTAACCAATTAACTTGGAGAAGTCAGTGGGAGGATTTGACTTATTAAAGTCAGTAAGAGTAAATTGGTCCATATCTTTCTATCATTAAATCATATGTAACTTAAATTCTCTAAATTATTAGATCCTTAAAAATAATAAAGTTATGGTGATAACTAAGTCATAGCCTCCCATTAAGGTGAATGGTAATGAGTCTAATTTTCTAAGTGAGCATTGGAGGTGTCTTACATCTGGTGTTCATCTGGATGTTGAAATTACTATCCATTAAATGATGATTAGGTCGCACACTTTGAATGGCGATCAGGTTGGTCAGAGCTTTCTTAGAGCCTAGTCTTTATTCGTTTGATGCACTGAACTCAATCATATTAATGGTTGGACCTAACCAGACCTTTTTAGTGAAGGCTATAGCCTACTAAATTAGCTTCTAGGGCAAAATAAAATTACTAAAAATTGATTGAAAAAATAATTGGTTCTGAACCTACCTATAAATACACATGGGTTGGCCAGAGCATTTCTCAAGCCCATTTGTAGTCTATGTGGATTCCAGTACCCACTAAGAAGTTAGTATAATTTCTTGAATTGGAGGTAAAGGCTACCAATTTGTAAAAATAGTAGAAGGATCTTTAGACTAAAGTTCAAGTCTTTAGGGTTAAATAATTCGAGTACTAATATGATCTTATATTTTTCTTTCAATTAAATAGAATGGCTAGTGTAAGTTTACTCCGTTCACTATTGAACAATGACAAGCTTATAGGATCTGATTTTAAGAAGTCTAATGTTGACCATAATCAGACAGACTCGAAGAGAAATGGTCTTTTGACTCGAATAGGCTAAATAGGAGAAATCAGCAAATGGTTGCTGGGCAAGGATGTTATATGATAACATCTTGCAATTTTACTATTTGTGAAAAACCTACCTGGGTATAAGATACCGAGAGTCTAGTTCACGTATACAATTCATTGCATGGACTTCAAAATGGTAGAAAATTTGAGGATGGCGATAGGTTCCTAAATGTTGAGGATGGAAGGAAGGTTCCAATCCTAGAATTGAAAATTCTTGAGCTTGTTGTCAAAATAAATAATATCGTCTTAAGTGACTGTCACTATTGTTCATCCTTTATGATGAACATAATATCTGTTGGGCTTTTGGCTCAAGATAGTTATAGTTTATCAATAAAAAAAAATTATTACGACATCATTATGAATGATGTTATAATAATACAAGGATAATTGAAAAATGGCATTTATATTTTATCATAGCCTATTAGTGTAATGTACATTCAAATAAATGCCCAAAATTAGAAAATATCATCGATGCCTATCTTTGGCATTGTCGGCTCGGTTATAAATAAGAATAGGATAAATAGATTAGTCAGGGAGCGTATCCTTGACATCGATGATTGTGAATCATTGACTATCTATGAGTCCTATCTTCTTGGTAAGATGATCGAATCATCTTTCATTGAAAAGGGTGAATGGGTCACTAATCTTTTAGTCGAGTACAAGTGATGTATGTAGATCTATGAATATATGTGCTAGAGGTGGATATTACTACTTCATTATATTTACTGATGACCTATCTAGGTATTGGTACATCTATCTTATAAAGAGTAAATTCAATTTATTTGAAATGTTCAAACGATATTGAAAAGAGGTAGAAAAATAATTTGGGAAGAGTATTAAAATTCTTCAATCAGACTGAGGAGATGAATACCTTTTCAATGAGTTTTTGACATATCTAGGAGAGAATGGAATTCTCTCTCAATGGATTCCTTATGGAATACCACAGCATAATGGTGTGTCTGAAAGGAGGAACCAAACATTATTGACATGGTTCGATCCATGATGGGGTTTGCTAGTCTACCAATTTTTTTTGGAGTTATGTACTTGAGACTGCTTATTATATTTTGAACAATGCTCCGAGCAAGTCTGTTGCAAAAATTTCATATGAGATATGGATTGGGTGTAGGTCAACACTCACTCACCTTAGGATTTGGGGTTGTTTAGCTTATGTAAAATATTTGCAGGTAGAAAAGCTTGAACCTAGGTTCAATAAATGCTTATTTATAGGATATCCTAAGAAAATTATAGGATATTACTTCTATCTTGTTGAAGAACAAAAGATGTTCATCGATAATAGGACAATCTTTTTGAAAAGAAGTTTCTTAGGGAAGGAACAACTACCTTTAATGTTAAACTTAGTGAAGTTTGATAGGTGAAAGAACTGATACATTCTAGTGAACCTACAGAACTAGATTTGATAAGATCAAACCTAGAGTCCGTTGTAGATGTACCCTTGAGGAGATCCGATAGAGTACCGCATCAATCGGACATATACTATGGTTCCTTGGTCTGGGATGGTAATCCTATCAAACTTGATGAGAACGACGAGAATTCGATTACCTACATGGATGCCATGTAGTGGTCCGACTTCGATAAGTGGCTTGAAACCATGAAGTCTAAAAGAGAGTCCATGAAGGTCAATAGTGTACAAACACTAGTTGATCCACCTGAAGGGATAAAATTCATTGGGTGTAAGTAGATTTTCAAAAAAAAAGGAATGCAGATGGGAAAGTGGAGACCTATTAAGCTCGTCTGATTGTTAAGAGATATCGTCAGCATTATGGTATTGACTATAATGAGATATTTTTTTGGATGGCAATGCTCAAGTTCATTCAGATCATGCTTGCGATAGCAGTATATCTAGACTATGAAATCTAGCAAATAGATATAAAGACAGCTTTTCTAAATGGAGAGCTGGATGAAGAGGTGTATATGATACAGTTTGAGGAATTCACATCCACAGATGAGTTCAAGGTGTGTAAGCTTCAAAGATCCATTTATAAATTAAAGCAGGCATCTTAGAGTTGGAACATGTATTTTGATAAGGTGATCAAAATGTATGGCTTCGTTAAGAATAGAGAGGAACCCTGTGTGTACAAATGGGCTAATGGTTCTATAGTTGTATTTCTTATTTTGTATGTCGATTATATTATCTTAATCAAGAATAACATCCCTGCATTACATGGAATAAAGATTTGGCTATCGTTTTAATTCTCCATGAAGGACTTGGGAGAAACTTCCTACATCTTAGAGATGAAGATCTATAAAGATAGATCTAAAAGATTGTTTAGATTATCTCAGTCCACGTACATCGATATCATACTGAAGAGGTTCAACATGGCGAATTTCAAAAAGTGCTATCTTTCGATAGGCCATAGAATTTTTTTTTTGAAGAGGGATTGTCCAACAACTCCTCAAGGAAGAGAGCATATGAGTAGAATACCATATGCTTCGATAGTGGGTTCTATTATGTACGTCATGATGTGTACAAGATCGAAAGTGGTATACTCCCTATGGATAGTGAGCAGATACTAGTCCAATCCAGATGAGAATCACTAGAAGGTTGTAAAGATAATTCTGAAGTATTTGAAAAATACTAAGGACTAGTGGCTTATCTATGGAGATGCTGACTTGAAACTTATGGGATATACTGACTCTAGTTTTCAATTAGATCATGATAACAGTAAGATTGTGTCATGTTATGTGTTTACCCTGAACGGTGGAGCAGTCTACTAGAAGAGCTTCAAGCAGCACACTATGGTCGATTATATGTGCGAGATGGAGAATGTTACGACATTCGATGCTATAAAGAAAGCTATTTGGCTACAAAAGTTCATCGGCAAGCTAGGAGTGGCACCTTTCTTGTATGATCCGATTCTACTTTACTGTGATAGCATTGGAGCCATAGCTCAAGCGAAAGAGCCGAAGGTACATCAGCGCGCCAAACATATTCTGCATCGCTACCACCTTATACGAAAGATCATAAAATGAGGTAATGTCAGACCTTCAGAAGATCGACAGAAAGGAGAACATGGTCGACCCATTAACTAATGCCAATGGAATCAAAGAGTTTGATAATCATAAATGAAAGATAGGTATTCGATACTGCTCTGATTGGCTTTAGTTTAAGTGAAAGCTTGTTGGGTATTGTATCCTAAAGTCAATTATCTAGATTATAGACGGTTAAGCTGAATATAATTTATACTTGAATTATAAATAAATAAAATTATTATTCTGACATTTCATCATGTTTTTGCATCTTTCTATATTGAACTCTTTTATGATGAAGTTCTTAGGACTATTTAGACTTGACAAATAAGGATTTGTCATTTACTCCTTAAATCTATTCATGACCAAATGATATGTTGTTACCTAGGATGACAACGTTATCGAGTGTAGGTCATTGCGTGCCATATTTGTTGGTTGTCCTCTTAACCAAAGAGTATGGAGATATTGGTATGGCATACAGATGAAGTGTAGGGATACATTTCACCGAACGTGACCTAACTATGGAACTCTCTACTATCAAGAGTTGCTTGCGAAGAAAATGGGTATAAGTATTTCTTAGACCTAAGATCACCATGATGACTTACAAGCAATTCACTGTACTTTGGTATCGGACTACCTAAATTTTTAATTCAGTAATAAAATATTACTGGGTGCAGTCAAGTACTTGTTTAGTTGGTGCATAAGTCAAGATCGGATTGATCCCTTTAAGTGTTGAAGTAAGTGTATCACTGTATTTAAATTTAGCAAAACCTCGATCGGGATAGTCCATACGATGGATGCTGAAATTTTGAAATACAATATAGATGATTTTTAGGATTGGTAGTAAATCCTAGATCGTCCTTTAAGCATTGAGGTCAAGAGAATGAATTATACGATAACCATATGTCATAGGTTCGTCGATGTTGCATTATGACTATTCGACCTATCCGGATGTCGAATACCATTGCTAGATGGTCACATCGATTGGTACAAAAAATTGGTTCTTATGCTACCAACTTAGGTTTCTAATCTATAGGATTACACACAATAAAAGTTTCTACCTGATCTAATGGCTGATCAAGAGTCCTAATAGTTTGGAACTATGGGCAAGAGTCCAACTGAACTAGGATTCTATGATCGGGAGTCCCACTAGATTGGAACTCTACATTCATAGGATTCATTGGACTGAAACACTAAGTCCTAGTTGTCTGAGACTCTATGATCAAAAATTTCATCGGTCTGAAACTCTGTGATCATGAGTTTCATTCATTTGGGATACTTCGATCAAGAGTTCCAGTGGTTTGGAACTCTTCAATCAAGAGTTTTATGTAGATGGGATTCTATTATCCAAACATCCATCCAATTGGAGCTCTAATGTTATTAGAAGATAATTAGCAATTAGATTGTCAATTAGCTTAATTTGATTGAGCGATGAGGATTTGATCAAATCTAATTAAATTTGATTCGATTGGGTTTGACTCGATCAGGTCATGAGATGATCTAATCGTTATGGAAGATTCGATTCTGATTTGATCAGGATATGGATTTAATTAATTTATAATTTAATTAAATTTTAATTGAATTGGGTTAAGTCTAATTTGATTAGGTTTGACCTAATCTAATTGAGTCCAGACAAATTGGTTTGGTTGAAACCAATTTGGATCAAATTCAAAGCTAGTTTGAATTTAAACTCCCTGCACCACCTTTGACTTTTCCATGCTAGTTCTCTCATGCAAATTTAGAATTTGCATGAGTGTTCTCACACCCATAAAGGTATCTACACCTCCTCTCTTTCTTCTTTTGATCTAGTCCAAGTGTTAGACTGGTTCAAACCTAGTTGAATTTTGCATTCAACTCAATTTGTTAAGAGGTTAGAACTCATCCTTGTCTATTTACTTCTCCACGCACCCTTATGCCTTGGTTGCACATTTTTGAGCATTCCTAAGTGTAGGTGTGTAGAAGGAGAGTCCTTCTATGCATCAATCTCTCTAGGATGGGTGCTGCAAGTGGATAAGGCATCCACTTGAATTTTTAATTCAAGTGGAAACCTCTTAACCACCTTATCTAATCCACCTGCAAAAGCCATCGAATGACACCCATTTAAAATTAGATTTTACTTGGGCATGCATGGTTTTCTGTGAGGATTCTGAGTGGGATGTGAGGGCTTTCTTAGATAGAGAAAATTAGATCAAAGAGCACATCTGATTAGGCATGAGAAAAGTCAAATAGAGTCTTCTTTGTGCCATTTTTCTTTGCTCTCTTATGCAATTTTAAATTATTTGAAATTGCATTGGGAATTTTGAGAAAGGGTTTCATGAAGGAGAATAGAGTGTAGTGGCATGAGGACATCTATGAGGCTATTTCTTGGTCACAAAAACCTTGAGAGTGGGGACTCCAGGGTTTCTGGATGTGGGTAGCTCTAAGGTTTTGACCTAGGATTCGGGTGGAGAATTCGATTGCTGTGAGTGTCGGATGGTCACCAAAATTTCCACACCACTTTCTTATCATCCATTCCATGTCCTTTGACCTTCAAAAATGTTCAAACGATCGAAGAGAAGATCGTCGATCGGATTGATAAAGATCAACTGTCAAAGGCCTCGGCAAGGTGCTAGCACTCTGGTGGAGCTGATTGGGACTAGAAGCTCCATGTGGACTCATCATAGAGGTCAGATGACTGTGCAGCTACAGCATGACGTGAGGGTTTCCATCATCTATAGATTTGGATCGCATAGATTAACAACCCATGCTCATGTATTGTATTCCGAACATAAATCGATCAGCAAATATGATTTGCTGATCGAGTACATTTTATTTTTCTATAACATATTAGCATATCTAGATCCTAGTATAAGATCTATGATATGATCATAGCATGCATAGAATTAATTTTAGATTAATTTTGCTTCCACTGCACATTTAAACTTGAAAAGTTTTGAATTGCATGCCTTAAATCCTGCACGATTTCCATCACCTTTTACCAATAGAATGTCATAATTTTGATCTACGATATTATAATTTTAATCTAAAATATCATAAAAATATCAAAACTAACATTTGAAAGATATTTTATTCATTATATTAATATAAAATATTATAATCTTGATACATGATATCCTAATATTATCAAAACTACCTTCGAAAGATGTTTTACCAACAAGATGTCATAATTTTGATCTACGATGTCATAATTTGGGTTTAAAATATTATAAAAATATCAAAATCTAATCTTGAATGATGTTTTTATCATAATTTTATTATATAATATCATAATTTTTATCTATAATATCATAATTTTAATCTAGGATGTCATAAAAATATCAAAACCGACACATGAATGATATTTTTGTTCATAATATTAATAATCATATTATAATTTTAAAATAAGATATCATAATATTATCAAAAATAATCTTCAAAATGCTTTTTACTAATAGGATGTCATAATTTTGATCTATGATGTCATAAGTTTGATCTAGGATGTAATAAAAACATCAAAACTCAAGCTTAGATGGCATTTTTGTTTATAATATTAACATATCATATCATAATTTTGATACAAGAAGTCCTAATATTGTCAAAATGATCTTTGGAAGGTCTTTTATCAATAGGATGTCATAATTTTGATCTACGATGTCATAATTTTGATCTAGGATGTCAAAAAAATATCAAAATTAATACCTGTGAGATATTTTGTTCATTATATTAACATAAAAATATTATAATTTTGATATAGGATGTTCTAATATTTGTCAAAACTATTTTTGAAAAATGTTTTACCAATAGGATGTCATAATTTTGATATACGATGTTATGATTTTGATCTAGAATGTCATAAAAATGTTAATCTTGAATGATATTTTTATCATAATATTAACATATATTTTCATAATTTTGATACATGATGTTGTAATATTAACAAAACTACTTTCGAAAGATCTTTTACTAATAGAATGTCATAATTTTGATCTACGATATCATAAAAATATCAAAATTGATACCTAAAAGATGTTTTATTCATTATATTAATATAAAATATTATAATCTTGACACAGGATGTCCTAGTATTATGAAAATTAATAAAAATGCTCATAGAATTTCTAGCTCTACTTTTGAATTTTTTTCAAAAAATATATGCAGCATTATTAATCTAATTAATAATAAGAGCTATAGATCTAATCTGAAAATCCGACACAATACAGGATCTAATGTAATACATATGCAAGCATGAAATCTGAAAATAAAAATAGTCAGCTATAAAACTATTTTACTGCTCTACATGCTTAGAACATGTTATCTTTTCGTGAGTAGTCGAACTTCATAATCTGATTTCATCGATGTAGATCTGATCGTTGTGATGCAGCCACACACATGTTTGGCCTCCATGGTTAATTCACACGAGGTCTTGATCCCGATCAACTCCTTTCGAGTGCTAGCTCGATGCAGGATCCTTCGATGGATGATGTAGATCAAACACCTTTGATCTTTTTCATGGGGTCTTCGGACACTCTGGATCCCAATGAATGCAGAAGAGACGTAGAGGAGGCTTTCCACTAAAATATATGAACTCACGACCCTCGTAACTCACAGACTGGATTTCCAAACCCTGGATAGATCTTAAGGTATGCACTCACCCAAAACCCTGTGCCTAACTCTCTCTTTCTTTTCTGGTTTTCTCATGTAGAGGAGGGCTCATGCACGAGAGAAACCTTTTCTCTTCAAATATCATGATCACCTTTCTATCTTTTCTGCCTCTTTTATGCGCATGTCCAAAATCCAATATTTTATAGATGCGCACAAACCAAGGAGGCATGAGGGAGTGGTTTTAGATTAAGTGGTTAGCCATTCAAATTCAAATCCTATTTGAATTTAAATGACAACCAGATTAAACCAATCCATAAGGCGTGTGAGAAGGAAAAAATGCATGCCCTCCCTTGCATGAAGAAATCTCATGAGAAACCTTTTCTTGTGATGAAAGCTTTGGCGCAAAACTTGGGAAGATGGCGTGTGGGAAGACTAGTCAAACTAGTCTCAAACTTTCTCATCCAATTGAACCAATCCAAACTAATTTGGCTAAGCTCAATTACATCAGATTAAACCTAACTTATTTAGACTTAATTAGCCTCAATTAAATTTTAATCAAATCAAGAATTAATCAAGTCCAACCCCTAATCAAATTAGGGATTAAACCTCCTCAGTGATTAGATCATCTTATAACCTAATCGGGTTAAATCCAAATGAATCCAATTCAATTGGACTTGATCCCAAATTAATTATCCAATCAAATTGAGTCAATTAGTGATCAAATCACTAATTGAACTTCTCTAGATTAGCCATCAGATCGGATAGAAATCTCTAGTGTGTGTGATCCCGTAGGTTCAAACCTAAGTCGGTAGCATGGAAATCAATTTTTTGTACTAATCGAAGTAACCATCTAGCAATAGTATCCGATGTTCAGATAGGTCGAATAGTATGATCACAATATTTAGAGCCTAAGTGAATATGGTTACCACATAATTCATCCCTTTGACCTCTATGTATAGGATGACTCAGAGTTAAAACTGTCAACCCTAAAAGATACGTCTAAATCATGTCTTAAAGTAATTAGTCCCATGATCCCTCACTAAAACTACCCTAGCTAAGGCTTTGCTAAATTAAAATATTATTAAACATAGCTCATGAAAGTAGGAGTGGTCAATCCCATCTTGACTCATGCACCAACTTCTTAAGTACTTGACTATATCCAAAAATCTTTCATTATTGAATTAGAAATTCAGGTAGTCCGGCACTAAAGCATAGTGAGTTGCTTGAAAGTCACCATGGTGATCTAAGATTGAAAAAATATTTTTATCCATATTCCATCAGAGCAATTCTTGATAGCAGAAAAGCTCTAGAGTTGGTCATATTTAGTACAGATGTATCCCTATATCTCACCTACATGCCATACCAATGTCTCCATACTTCTTGGTTAAGAGAACAACTAAGCTATATAGTACACAATGATCTATACTCGATAAACATTATCGTCCTTAGTAACAATGTATCATTTAATCATGAACATATTTAAAGACTAAATGATAAATTCTCCTTTATCGATTCTAAATAGTCCTAAGAACTTCATCACAGCAAAAATAATTTTTATTCAATTAATAATTCATATGCATATTCAAGAATTAGTTCAACCATCAACAAGCTGATGATTGACTTTGGGATACCATTTCCAACAATCTTCCATTAGGACTAAAGTCAATCGGTGCAGTATCAAATACCTATGTTCGACTTGAAGTTGTCAAACTTCTTCATCGTAATGGCTTTAGTGAATGGGTCAGCCAAGTTCTTCTTCCTATCAATCTTTTGAAGGTCAACATCATCTCGATCCACTATCTCTCGGATAAGATGGTAGCGACATAGAATATGTTTTGTCTGCTGGCATGCCTTTGGTTCCTTCTTCTGAGCAATGGCTCCAGAGCTATCGTAGGAAAGCAGAACTAGACCATTAAAGGAGGGTGCTACTCCAAGCTTGGTGATGAACTTTCTCAACCACACTGCTTCTTTAGCAGCATCTAATGCAGTGACATACTCCACCTCGCAAACTGAGTCGGCCATGATGTACTGCTTAAAATTTTTTTAGTAGACAACTTCACCATTAAGGGTAAATACTGGAGTCTATAAACTCTACAAGTCTGTAAACTCCACAATTTTTTCAGCGACATACTCTTGCTATCATTATGATCAGACTTAAAATTAGAGTCTGTAAACTCCATAAGTCTTAAGTCTGACTCATCATAAATAAGCCACTGGTCCTTAGTATTTCTTAAATACTTCTGGATGATTTTAACAACCTTCCAATAGTTTTTTTCTAGATTAGATTGGTATCTACTCACTATCCCTAGTGAGTATGCCACATCTGATCATGTACATATTATGGTGTACATGATAGAACCCACTGCTAAAGCATATGAAATTCTACTCATACGCTCTCTCTCTTATGGTGTTGTCGGATAATCTCTCTTTAAGAGAAAAATTCCATAGCCTATCGATATATAGCCCTTCTTGAAATTCTCCATGTTGAACCTTTTTAGCATAGTATCTATGTATATGAACTGGGACAATCCAAGCAATCTTTTAGATCTATCTTTATAGACCTTCATCCCTAGGATGTAGGAAGATTCTCCCAGATCTTTTATGGAGAACTATGATGATAGCCAGATCTTTATTTCTTATAATGCAGGAACATCATTTTCGATTAAGAGAATATCATCCACATACAAAATGAGGAATATAATCGCTGGACCATTAGCCCACTTATATATGCAGGATTTTTTTTTGTTCTTAACGAAGCCATTCATCTTGATCGTCCTATCAAAATATATGTTCTAACTCCAAGATGACTACTTTAGTCCATAAATGAATCTTTGAAGCTTGTACACCTTAGACTCATCTGTGGATGTGAATCCTTCAAATTGTATCATATACACCTCTTCATCCAACTTTTCATTCAGAAAAATTGTCTATACATCCATCTATCAGATTTTATAGTCTAGATGGGTAGCTATTCCAAGCATGATCCGAATGGACTTGAGCATTGCCACAGAAAAAAAATATCTCATCATAGTCAATACCATAATGTTAACTATATCTCTTAGCAATCAGACGGACTTTATAGGTCTCCACCTTTTCATTGCCTCTTTTTCTTTTGAAGACATATTTACACTCTATGGGTTTTATCCCTATGGGTGGGTCGACCAATATCCATACATCATTGATCTTTATGGACTCCATTTTGAATCTCATGGCCTCAAGCCATTTTCCAAAGTCGAGTCTCTGCATTGCATCCATGTAGGTGATTGGATCCTCATCGTTCTCATCGAGTTCGATAGGATCTTCATCTCAGATCAAGAAACTATAGTATCTATCTAGCTAACATGGTACTCTACCAGATCATCTTAAGGGTACAGATTCAATAGGCTTCAGATTTGATCTAATCAAATTTGGTTCAGGTTTAGCTACTTGTGTTAATTTTTCTACCTATCGAACTTCCTCAAGTTCGATCTTAGAGGCATTAGTTCATTTCCTAAGAAACTTTTTTTCTAAAAAGACTGCCTTAAGACTGACAAACACTTTTCATTAGCAAGATAGAAGTAATACCCTTTGGTCTCTTTTGGATACCCAATAAAGCTATACTTGTCGGACCTAGGTTCAAGCTTGTCCATTGCTAAATATTTGACATAAGCCGGACACCCCCAAACTCTAAGGTACAAGAGTACTAGCTTATGTCCTATCCATATCTTATATGTCATTTTAGCTACAAACTTACTCAAAATTCTATTTAGAATATAACAAGCTAACTCAAGCGCATATCCCTAGAGGAAGATCGGCAGACCGATAAACTCCATCATGAATCGAACCATATCCAATAGGATATGTTTCCTTCTTTCAGACACACCATTATGATGGTGATATTTTAGGAGGAGTTCATTAGGAGAGAATCCCATTCTCCCCTAGAAATGTCAAAAACTCACTAAAAAGGTACTCATTCCTTCAATCAGATCAAAAAGTTTTAATACTCTTCTTAGTTTGCTTTTCTACCTTATTGCGGAATAGTTTGAACATTTCAAACGACTACGATTTATGCTTCATTAAGTTGACATACCCATACCTAGATAGATCATCCATGAAGGTTATGAAGTAGAAATATTCACCTCTAGTACTTGAGCTCGTGGGTCCACATGCATCATTACGTACTAGACCTAAGAGTTTGTTGGCTCGCTCATCCTTGCTAGTAAAAGATGACTTTATCATCTTCTTAAGAAGATAGAACTCACAAGTCGAAAGTGATTCACAGTCATTAACTTCAAGAATTTCTTCTTAAGCCAACCTGTTTATTCTATTCTTGTTGATGTGCCTAACCTACAGTGCCAAAGGTAGACATCTAACACATCATCTAATCTAGAACATTTATCAGAGGATTGGACCACATTAATAGGCTGTGATAATAAATATATTCCATTATTCAATTATCTAATATAAAATGTAATACCATTCAAAATAACATTACAAAAATTTGCTTTTATTAAAAGTTGATAACTATTTTTGGCCAAAAGACCTACAGAAATAATATTCAATAAAAAATTTGGACAAAAGTGACAATCACTAAGAATAACTCTATGAGAATTGATTACAAGGTTCATGATTCCTAAAGCTAGAGCTGAAACTTATCTTCCATCTCTAACGTTTAGGAACCTCTTGCCTTCACCAAATATCCTACTAACCTGCAAACCCTGCATCAAATTATAAATATAATAAAGGCTTTCGGTATCTAATATCCAGACAGTAGTATCATAAATTGAGAAGTCACAAGGTATTATCATATAATTATCTTGCCCAGCAACTACTTGCTTCTTTCTCGTCCTGTTCGGTTCAGAGAGGCAATGTACTGAGGATAGTTTCTTTTTTAATGCTCCTGCTTCTAGCAAAAGAAGCATTCCACCTGGCTCTAGTCGGACTTGTGCTTCTTGGTCTGATCCTATGCTAACATCCCAGCATACGGCTGCACCTTCTTGTTCTTCTTCTTCTTATTTTTTTTTCTTAAAGGATCAAGGACCAAAAGAAGACCCTTTCACTATATTCACCGACTCCTTTTGGAGATGGTGATCCTTCTTAAAGTTCTGTAGCAACCTTAATAATCCATGGTAGTTTACTGTAGGCTTTATCATTCTAAAATGAGTAAGGAATGGAAGGAAGGACCTGGGTAAAAAATTTAGGATCGCATTCTTTTCGAGCTACTCATGTAGAAAAAAGCCCAGTTTACTCAGGCGTTCAATCATTTTGATCATGTACAATACATGATCAGTGATTGATGCTCCATCCCTCATATGAGCATTGAAAATGGCACAACTAGTCTTGTGTCTTTCAACGCCATTAGGCATGCCAAAGGAGTCATTTAATATTTGAAGCATCTCCTCAGGCTGGGCAATCTCAAAATATGTGGTTGAACTAATCATTCATTGCAGCCAGCATTATGCACTGAATGGTGGTGTGGTCATTGAGCCCATTGAGCGACTTTTGGTAAGTGTCTCTAACCGTCCGTCTAGCATTCGAGGCTGCCTCCTCGGATATCAGATTAGTCAATATATACAAGATCCATTCATGCTCCAGGATGATTTTCAACTTTTGATACCAGCTATCGAAGTTGGATCCCATGAGTTTGTCATTATCCAACAATGACTGGAGCGAAAGGGTAGTGGCCATTTCTGCACAAAAGAAAAATCATAGACCTAATTAGTATATAAATTATTTACTCTAAAGACTTGGACTTTAGTCTAAAGGTTCTTCCACTATTTTATACTTATCTCTACCTCCAATTCGAGGAATTACTCTTAATTTCTTAGTGGATACTAAAATCCACACAGACTACACATGAGCCCAACTATGGTTGGTCAACCTATATGCATCTATGGGTAGATTCATAACCAATTATTTCTCTAAACAACTTCTAGTATTTTTTAATTTTGCCCTCAAAATCTAATAAGTAGACTTTAGCCTTTACTGAAAAAATTTAGTTAGGTCCAACCATTAACATGACCATATTTGATTTATCAGACCAACAAATGATCAGGTTCGACTTTGGCTGGCCAACGTGACCACCATTAGAAAGACACGACCAAATTATTATATTATGAATGATAATTTTATTAGTCAATAAGCATCAGATCTTTGGACCTCCAATGATTATTAAACTAATGAACTCACTATCACTCAACTTAATAGGAGGCTATGACTTAGTTATCACCATAACTTTATCATTTTAAGAACCTAATAATTTTAGAGGATTTAATTAATCAATTTTAAGAAGAAAAGAGTAGAATTGACTAGCCAATTTTGATCCTCCCACTGACTTCATCAAGTTAGATAAAAAGGACCAAATTCAAGCTGGCATTAGGAGTACCTAAATCAGTCACACTGATTTACCTAATTGACATGAGTGAGCCCAAATCATCAAGTGGTTCAATCAAAATTTAATTCACCAGGATGGCCAGGTAAGTGAGATCAATGAAAGGGATATGCCATTAACTCATCAAAGATCAAATTAATATAAGTAGCTTCCAATTAAAAATCACTGGTCTAAACTACTAGACTTACCTTAGATACCATTTGGTTTATTAGTTTCAATTAGACTAACCTAGCAATTTTGGGTTCGACTGCATAGCCACAAATCAAGTCCATTTGGTCCTCGTTAAAGACATGGGCTTGACCAACTACGATAATTGTAATTGAGTCTAAAGAGTCCTTGATCTAATCTAAATCAACTCTTGGTTAAATTTGATCAATAACTCTAATTAAGTCCATTCTTTAACTAACCTTAGGTCTAACCCAATTAATGGATCTATTCGACTAACCCAATAACCCACATTTTATGATCAATAACTTAGGATCTTTAATTCATAATTCTAGACCCTAATTCATAATACTTAATTCTTAATTATGTTTTAGGCTGAGGGTTAGGGTTTGGCAATTCAAAAATATTTTTTAATTTTTTTTGAAATGTTCTTTACAACCTAGCACTATTTCACTAAATAGGTCAACTCGTTTTAAAAATGGATTGGTTTATTTCACAAACAAATACTAGTTGTAGGTTTGATCATATAAAACCAGCCATTTAACAGGTTCAACCAACTTCTCAGTCAAGCTGGTTCGGATCCCATCCGAGCTGGCCCGAGCAGAAGCCGAGCTAACTCGGTTCCTGAGATAGCTAGCTCGAGCAGAAGGCTAGAAGCCTAATATTTCCATTGAGCTAGCTTGGATCTCATTCAAGTTGGTCCGAACAAAAGTCGAGCCAGCTGGGATAGAAGGCCAGAGAGCCTATATCAAGTTGTTAGGCTGGTCGAGCTAGCTTGATTCCTAAGATAGCTGGCTCGATCGACAAATAAAACCTTCCCAAGATTCTGTTTAGGTTTAATCTAAATCTATGTATACTACATAAAATTCAGATTAAATCATTCAAACACATCACAAAAATTATTAGATCTAATCTAAAGTTTTTATGATCAATTTTATAGATCACAATGTTTCAAGATAACCTCTCCACTGTAAGGGGTAAACCTTATAGCAAGATAACTTACAGTCAGTGCAATCAGAGTTTTTTTTAGATCAAATTATTATTTAAATTTAATCTAAAAAAATAATCCAAACATGCATATATAACACATTAAAGAATTGATACCATTTGATGGGAATGCTCATAGAATTTCTAGCTCTACTTTTGAAACTTTTTCGAAAAACATATGCAGTAAAAATAATTATTAATCTAATTAATAATAAAAGCTACAGATCTAATCTAAAAATCTATGTAATATAGGATTTAATGTAATATATATGCATATATGAAATCTAAAAATAAAAATAGTCAGCAGTAAAACTATTTTACTACTCTACGTGTTCAGAACATGTTACCTTTTCGTGGATAGTCAAACTTCATAATTTGATCTTCTCGATGTAGATTTGATCACCGTGATGCAGCCACACATGCATCTAGCCTCCACGATTAATCTACATGAGACCCTGATCTTGATCAGCTTCTTTCGAGTGCTAGCTCAATGCAGGATCCTTCGACGGTTGATGTAGATCGAACTCCTTTGATTTTTTTCATGGAATCTTCGAACACTTCGGATCCCAATGAACATAGAAGAGACGTAGAGGAGGCTTTCCATTAAAATTTGTGAACTCATGACCCTCGTAACTCATAGACTTGATTTCCAAATTCTAGATAGATCCTAGGGTATGCACTCACCCAAAATCCTGCGCCTAACTCTCTCTTTCTTTTCTGGTTTCCTCACGTAGAGGAGGGCTCACGCACAAGAAAAACCTTTTCTCTTCAGATGTCACGATCACCTCTCTATCTTTTTCTATCTCTTTTATGCGCACGTCCAAAATCCAATATTTTATAGATGCATAGAAACCAAGGAGGCATAAGGGAGTGATTTTAGATCAAGTGGTTAGCCATTCGAATTTAAATCCTATTTGAATTCAAATGACAATCAGATTAAACCAATCCATAAGGCACACGAGAAGGAAAAACACATGCCCTCCCTTGCATGGAGAAATCTCATGAGAAATCTTTTCTCATGATGAAAGCTTTAGCACAAAACTTAGTGAGGTGGCGCATGGGAAGACTTGTCAAACTAGTCTCAAACTTTCTCATTCAATTGAACCAATCTAAACTAATTTAGCTAGGCCCAATTAGACTAGATTAAATCCAACTTATTTATGCTTAATTAGGCTTAATTAAATTTTAATCAAATCAAGAATTAATCAAGCCTAATCCCTGATCAAATTAGGGATCAAACATCCTCAGCGATTAAATCATCTTATAACCTAATCGGATCAAATTCAAATGAATCTAATTCAATTAGACTTGATCCAAAATAATTACTCAATCAAATTGAGTCAATTAATGATCAAATCATTAATTTAACTTCTCTAGATCAACCATCAAATCAAGTAGGAACCTCTAGTATATATGATCTTACAGGTTCGAACCTAAGTCGATAGCATAGGAATCAATTTTCTATACTAGTTGAACTAACTATCTAGCAATGACATCCAACATCCAGATGAATCGAATAGTGCAATCACAATATTCAAAATCAATGTGAATATGGTTACTGCATAATTCATCCCTTTGATCTCTGTGTATAGGATGACTCAGAGTTAAAACCGTCAATCTTGAAAGATACATCCAAATCGTATCTCAAAGCAATTAGTCCCGTGACCCCTCACTAGGATTGTAATTAAAAATTCAAGTAGTCCAACACCAAAGCACAGTGAGTTACTTGAAAGTCATCATGGTGATCTGAGGTTGAAAGAACAATTATACGCATACACAACAAGAAAAGTCCTCATTTCCTGCATATTTTTTTATGGATTTTAGCTAAAAATCCATAGAAAATGGTATTTTTTGTAAATTTTCCTACCCAACAAAATCTCTAGGAAATACGCTCGTGGGTAATATTTCCTGCAGATTTTAGAAATTTGCAAAAACTTTCCAATAATTTTTTCTACAGGTAATGGATAAATTCTGCATATAGTTTTTTCTAGGGAAGAGAGCTAAAAAAGAAATTTTTTTAAGGATTTATCTGCAAAAAAATCTGCAAGAAACTTTCTATGACTCTTTTTCCAGCAAAATTCCTAGATAAAGTTCTAGCAAAATCCACAGCAAATAATTGACAGAAAAATCCCTAAGAAAGCTCCACAGGAAATATTGCAGGAAAGAAGTCGTGGAAAAATCTCCAAGAAATTTTTGTAGGAAAATCTGCAGGAACATAATTCACCAAAAAATTGTTAAGAAATTTATGTAGAAAAATCTATAGAAAAATGATTCATAAAAAAATCCATGGAAAATATCTACAAAAAATTGCATAGGAAAATTTTTCATAAAAAAATCTGTAGGAAATATATGCAAGAAAATCCGTAACAATTGCAAACCATAGAAAAATCAACAAGAATTGGGCATTGCAAGATCAGAAGCTTCTATAGAAAAATCCATAGAAAAATTATTTATAAAAATCCATAGAAAAAATTCATAAGAAAATGATTTTTTTTTTTTAAATTGCTTGCAAAATCTGCAACTAAATTCATAGGAAAATATTTTGTAGAAAAATCTGCAAGTAGTGTTTGCAGGAAAATCTCTAAGAAATGTTAGTCATAGAAAATTCTGCAGAATAAATTTTTTAAGTTGCTTGAGTTGTATAGGAAATCTTTCATGAAAACCCATAGCTAACGAAATGCCATAGGAAAATTTCCATGAAATTTTTTTGATATCCAATTATAATTAACAATATTTTGACTTTTGAATTGCTCCAGGAAATGACATTTAATATGTATAACAAAATTTAAAAATGCTTTAATCAATATAAAACTGATAAATATAAAAAAGTCTCAACACATATATTCAAAATATGCTAAAAATTCATTAACTAAGCAGTTCACGAGTTGTAATTCACAAACATAGATAACATAAAATTCATAATGTAAGTAGTCCATAAGTTATAATTTACATTTGTTCAAAATGTGCTACATGTGGTCATAATCATCATCATCATATATTAAGCATCATCAGCATCATCGTCATCATCATCGTCGTCATCGTCATCATCATCTTCTGCATGTCGAGATGTAGTTGATGCATGAGAAGAAGATCTTGTCCGAACTCCTAGATGTTCCATTAAATATTCTAATTTCTTTTTTGTCTCAGCCAACTAAGTTTTGATTTTCTCTTTCTCACATTACTCTTGTTGTAATGATATAGTTAAGGCATGAACTTGGCTCTTTATCTCAACATAATCCTCGGGCATATTGGTTGATGATTGCTTGAAAGAGGACTATTTTAAACTTCTACCTACAGAACCAAGTCCAAAGACTCTCCTCTTCTTCTTTCTCCTAAATATATCCACCCAGATATCCCAATCACATGGAATATGCTGTGTTTGCTCACTACTATCAGCAGTTTCTCCACCCTCGGTAGATGCAGTTTAACTAGCTAATTCTGACTTCTTGTTTTCAAAATTTTGCTGTATTGAAATCAAACAAATCAAAACTTCAGTAAGGCAATAAAAAGAACAATTATATCATAAGTAAAATTGATTACAAGCAAGCTAATTGATAGTATTAAACATCAAGAGACTGGAGTGAAATGATAGAAAATAATCAATGTCAAGTTTAAATCATATTAACCATGCAATGATAGGAAATAACATATATCAATTAGTAAGCTGATTATCTACCCAAAGTCCTACTGGGTTACGTTCTATTAGACGAGATGATAACTACTATTTCTCAAGTACTCGAACAAACATGAAGTAAAATGAATCTAAGTAGAGCTTAATCATCATTTTTTTTTCTTTTCTTTTGGGAGCACCACAACCAGTTTAAATTTTACACAATAGTTCATAATATGCATTCAACAATATTAATATCAATAGAGACTGAAACTTGATAAAATTTAAAAACTTACATTAGCACTTTCAGCTTTTGCACCCACCCAACTCTGTTCCTTCTTTCTCCGATGAGTGCAAAAATAAAATTCTAAAAGTGAAGGAGTCGTCCCACTCTGAGCCTTCTATAATTAATTAAAGATAGAAATATATTACTAAGGGTTGATATAATATAATGGTAAAGTCAAAAAAAAGAAAAGAAAATAAACAACAATACCATTTTCTTCCAATGTATACGATGAGGTATGGATCCACCAGTGTGGAGGGAGGCACCCGCACAAGAATCTCGATTCTTCTTATTTTGTACTGACTTAGCTAGGAATTTAGGGGACTGCCAATAAGCCTTCATTTCTCTCCATATGATATCTCCTATACAATCTGACTTGTGGTCAAAGTTCTTTCTAAGCTCTTGAAATTATTGAGTTATTTTAGATGAACCTCTTTTTTTTTCAAAATTTGTTCTAATCATGTCAGTGTGGTAAGGCAGCCATCTAAATTTTTCTGCAATTATTTTTGAAAATGGTGATAAACATATGAAAAATAAGTTAGACACGTCACATTACAAAGAAATAATTAAAAAAACATATGCAAATTTATCAATCAATTTAAAGTTTTATACATCATTACCTTGAATTCTTCAAATCAAAAATCTTGAGTAGTTTGAGAAAACTTTTTCCATGATGGCTTTGCCTCCTCAAACTTACTTTTTATGCATGAAGCAATGGCATCAATAACCATTTTATGATGGTCTTCATCAAATCTATTTCCAATAAAACAAAGTCAAGAATATTTGCTTCATTTTAACATAAACAGTAAAATATCATATGTGAACACATGCATTACTCACCCATTTCCATCAGGCTTTATCTGAATTCGACTATCTTGATCATCTCCGCTAACTTGACTAGATGAAATACCCATTGTTTGATTAGCAGATGGAGATGATTGCCTAGGAGGGACCACAATAGGGGGAATAGATGGAGTATGATGCATTGTGACAAGAGGTGAAGGAATGGGTTGAGGTTCAGTAGGTTCAGGTGGAGGCTGAGGTATGGGATGATTAGATATGTTAGTTTGAGGTTGGATAGTTTGAGATAGGAGAGCGTGTGATGGAATAATTTGGAGAACATGAGTTTCTGATGTAGGAGAATGGTGTAATGGAGTATTTTATGATGGCTGTGGATGTTTGGGATGTGAGTGACTGAAGTGTGGTGTGTTTTGAATCACTAGCTCAAAAGAGAGTGACCACTTCTTTTTCCCACTTATCCTTTTATTGGCCATCAATTTTTTAGAAGAGCCAGAATTAGACATCTGTAATAAAAAAAAAAAAGCAATACATAAACAATTCATATATCGTTAGCTATATTAGTAGACAAAATAGAACAATTGAACCACATACAGAATAAGAAATAATAACTTAAAAGACTCATTCATTTGCAAAATCATAACTACTTGTGATAAAATGATAAGTTGTAATGAAATATAAAGCTAGTAGTAGATATAAAATAATGAAAAAATAACAAAGCATTTAATACAATCATGAAAAAAGTCAGCCAAATATCATTCACCTTCATCTTCATCTTCCTCAATATTATGATAATTTTCCGAATCATCACTATTAAATAACTCTGCTTCTTCTTCATCAGTAGTTGTCTCCTCCTCATCATCATCATTATCATTAATGAAATCTTCCTCAATTTCAATGAAATCATTTTCTTCTACCCAAATCACCTCTATCTCTTTACCATCAACTTCATCATCTTGTTTGGATCATCCTCAATTCTTGTATTGATATGTGACTGCTCTTCTTGGTAAGGAACTTCCAAAGTATGTGTGTTGTCCACAGCCCCTTTTGGTTTTATCTTGATAACTACCAACCAATCAACTTTATCCTTTTGCTTTCTAGGATAAGATGCGTAGTAAACTTGAGTTGCTATTTCAGAAAATATAAAAAGATTAAATTTATTATAATTTCTATTTTTTTATCTCGACAATCCCATATTGCTTATGCACTCTCATCTCGCGCTTCGAGGCATCATACCAATCACAGTTAAATAAAATTAACCTCTTAATTGGTAGCCTTGGCCACTCCACCTCAAGAATCTCTTTAAGAACATCATAATAATTAGTTGAAGTTTCATCTTGCCCTATGCCATAGACACACACCCCACTATTATATGTTTTTCTATCCTCACCCCATGTAGAAGTGTGAAATGTATACCCATTTACAAAATAAATTGGCCATGACTTTGCCAATCTCAATGGTCCCAATGCCAAGTCATGCAAATAGGGATTTTATACATATTGTGGGTTACTTTGAACCTATAAATGAAAAAAAATTGTAAGATATAATGTCTAAGTAATTACTTTTTCTAAGTTGTTAAATTTATTATGTTAATACTTACATATTCTTGAAGCCACCACCGAAAGTCTACTTCAATTTGTTTATCGATTACATCATCACTAAGATTACCATACACTGCTTTCAATGTTGCACATACATGCTGCACCATAAGACACCAGTATATTAGTTTCAAGCTAAATCCAATTATTCTATAAGCACTGATCATATATATATATATATATATATATATATATATATATATATATATATATATATATATATATATATAAGGTCTACTACTTACTCAAGATATGATTTCACTTCATCATAATTTAATAGAACATGTAATTGGGCAGCATGCATTTCTCTATCATCTAGCCATCGATCTTTACACTTGCTAGCAGTACGGCTAGGAGGATTGAAGATCGATAGAGTTGGTTGAATTTTATAATTTTCAACCCCATCATCGTTACGACCAACTGTAGTTCTTCTACATTGGACATACGGCTCAAAATAATGAGAACAGAAGTAGGATGCCTCTTGAGCCAAATAAGCTTGACATATGGATCCTTCACTGTATCATTTATTTTTCACTATTTTTTTTATCTTATTGAGGAACCTACAATAAAAGTGTAAATGAATTAATTATGCAATTGATAAATGCTAAACTTGACATGGAGATAGATTTGGGTTATTACCTTTCAAATGGATACATCCATCGATATTGAATTGGGCCACCTATTCTAGCTTCATATGACAAATGAATCGGTAGGTGCTCCATAGAGTCAAAGAACCCTGGTGGAAAAATTTGCTCTAGTTTGCACAAGATGACAAGAATATTTTGTTCCATTTGTAATAAATGATCCTCCACCATTGCGCATAAGTCTCTAAAGAATTGACTCAATTCAGTTATAGGCTTCCATATTGGATCTGGAAGTGCACCAAAGGCAATTGGAAGAAGACATTCCATAAAAATATAGCTATCATGACTTTTCATCCCAAATAGCTTCGCATCTTTCTTATCAACACATCTAGCTAAATTGGAAGCATATCCATCATGCATCTTCAACTCCTCCACCCAATTACAAACATCTTTCTTTTGGTCCATGGTCAAAGCAAGCTTAGCTTTAGGTTTTTTCCATTTTCAATTTGGCAAAGGTTCCAATTGCAAATGCTTTCACCGACAATACTCTGGCAAGTCCATTTTGGCTTCCTTTTTGTCCTTGGTTATATCTTTGCTATCCATAACAGTATGAAACACATTGTCAAATATATTTTTTTTAATATGCATGACATCAAGATTATGCTGTATTAGATTGGTTTTCCAATATGGCAAATCCCAAAATATGCTTCTTTTTGTCCAATTATGAGACACCCCATATCTTGAATGTGCTTGCTGCCCTATTTCATTTATCTTAGGAAAGTCACGAACTCTTTCCCATACTTGGTCTCTTGTTAACTTGGGAGGAGGGCTGGATTTCTCTAGTCTATTTTTGTAGAAAGCATCTTTGTTTCTTCTAAAACCATGATCAAAATTTAAGAATTGATGGTGGCAATCAAACCAAGAATTTTTCTTACCATTTTTCAATGTGAAAGCTTTAGATCATTCCATGCATATTAGGCATGCTAATTTTCCAACGGTACTCCACCCCGACAACATGCCATATGCTGAAAAATCATTAATTATCCACATCAATGCTGCTCTCATAACAAAATTCTGCTTTTTTGAGACATCATATGTTGTTACACCACCATTCCATAATTATTGTAACTTATCTATTAATGGCAGTAAGTACACATCAATTCTACATTTTGGATTATCTGGACCTGGAATGATCAAGATTAAGAACATGTAAGGGGGAGTCATACACAACTCAGGAGGGAGATTATAGGGAGTAATAATTACTGGCCAGCAAGAGTATGGTTTAGTTGATTGGCTAAAGGTGTAAATCCATCAACACATAAGCCAAGTCTAACATTTTGAGGTTCTGCAGCAAAGTCAGGATGTGTCCGGTCAAAATGCTTCCATGCTTCTCCATCTAAAGGGTGGCATAACACACCATCTTCCCTACGATTTTCATGGTGCCACCTCATGTGCTCCGCGGAGCTCTTAGAAGCATATAATCATTGCAGTCTAGAGATGAGGGGCAAATAATGAATTATCTTACAAGAAACCTCTATATACTTTTGCATGCGAGCTTTACATGTTTTGATAGCGAGGTTCATGACAAAACTTATAGTCCTTCAAGTTCCTGTCATCCTTGTAATACAGCATACATCCCTTAATGCAACAATCAATCTTTTCGCTAGTTAGACCAAGTTCGGATACTAATTTCTTTGCCCGATAATAATTAATAAAAATTTTATTTTCAGGATGACTTGCCTCCATAAATTGTGCCATTGCATCAAAACAGCCATGGGCCATATTGTAGTCCCATTTGAGACTCAACATTCTAAGACCAGCAGACAACTTAGAATAGTTTTCACAACCTAGCCATAATGGTTGTTGAGCTAAATTTAATAACTCATAAAACCTTGCAGCATCCATATTTGGAGGCTCCTCTACATTTTGTTCAAACTGTTGTCCAAATTCTACACCAGCAGCATCGCATACCATCCCTTGATATCTATTCACATGTTCATAGTTACTGCATGGAATGTTGCTTGGACCACTTAAATCTATCTCAAAACTCTCCATTGGAAATCCACTTGATTCACCTGAATGCATGTCAAAATCACACTCTTGATGACTACTTATAGCAGCCGAATGCATATCATCATCCAAATTATTCTGAGGTGCTTCTTCTCCATGTGATGTCCAATACCAATACCTTGGTGTAAACCCTTTTTGAAGAATGTGAACATTCACCAGATCTAGGGCTAAGTGCTTCTCATTTTTACACAACTTACAAGGACACCTAATAACTCAGTCAATTATATATTTCGGTTGTTGACAAGCAAAGTTAATGAACTCTTCTATGCCATTTAAAAATTAATCTGTATACTCCCTTTGGCCTGAAAGAAGTTGGTTATACATCCATGTCCGATGTCTAGGGATTTCCATTTCTATACAACAAACAAATCAATCCTATTTCCAGCTCCTAGTAATAAAAAGAAAAACCACCTATTGCAAGTTTGCCAACCTCTGGATGACTTAATTTGGGTCTACACAAAAAAAAAAAAGGGAAAGAAAATCTTCATGCAATTCACAAAAAAAAAGGTACACTTATTTATATATTAGTTAGTGAAATATGAACATGTACCAAATCATTTGTTAAAGCTTTTAACAGCTTTTCAAAGTCTGGAATTTTTAATAAATATATCATAAAACAAAGAACTCAAACAAAATATATCATATAATAAATGGTTGTAAGTCAAGTATAAACATTACAAAAAGAACTCAAGGGATTGGAGAGGCAGAGAATCTATAATATTTAAACATATACCTAAATGAAATAGATTTATAAAAATTACTAGATACTAACAACAACAGATGCAAAGCAATTTTTCCTTACTAAATACAAACAACTAATATCTTGTGTGTGTTTCTTGTCCACCAAAGCAAAATATTTGTAACCCACCAAAGCAAGCACCTCAATTCTGTAACCCACAATATATACGGTACCCATTTATATATTAATATATATAATACAAGACTGGGAAGTGGATTGATTCATGTTAAAAACTTGATGGAACAATCCAGCAAAAGCACCACAATACAAATAAGAAAAGAATAACAACACTGAAAAAAATGCTGGAAGAACAATGCCAAGGAACATGCCTGTAGATTGTAACCCATGAAATCACTACAGGCTCTAAAAAAAATGGTATCTCATTCACAAAACATGGTACTTCTATTGATCAGAAAGAGGACTACCATCCAAATTACTCGAAGACTTGAATGGAGATGAAGAAGAGCTACCACGAGACCTAAATGCTCGCCCACATGAGGAGGCCTTGCAGCAGTCCTGCCTCATCCACACCCTCCACCCCCCACCCCCCACCCCGACGGTCCCGCCTCCGCCATGCACTCCTCCCCCCGACGGTCCTGCCTGCTCCATACCTCCCCCCTCCAACTCTTGTCTCTATCTCAAAAAGAAAAACCAAAAATCTCATCATCTTTCAAATAAAAAAAATCAAATAAAAAAAGGGACAACCCTCCACCATTCCTTGTCTCCATTTGAGAGAGAAAAATCAAAACCCTCATCTCCATCTCAAAGGAAAAAATTAAAAAAAAGAGAAAATAGAGGAACTCATGATCGGGCATCGGCTGTTGTTCTTATCCTCCTCCATCACTTGGATGCCACTCACCTCGTTGGTCACCATCGCCCCAATCAACCTATCCTTAAACCCTAAACGCGAAGAAGAGCCGAAGAAGATGAGAAGACATCAAAGCCTTTCATGGTATGCGAGAAGATGGGCCAATTCTTTTATTTGCTTAGGTGCACAGTGGGAAGGTTAATTTGACTATAATTTGGACTATAGGTCTATAGGATCTAACACGCTGCACCATCTATTGTGTATCACCAATTCCCAATTGCGCATTCTCCACCATGCATGTGCTCGGGAATTTGCTCGAGTCCACTTAAACCAAGTGCATGCAATAATTTTTTGGTGAAAAAAGTTTTTAGATGAAAGATTTTAAGTCTAATAGTTAAATTTGTTCATGGTTAATCTTGACTCAACCCCATTTCTTGATCGGGTCCTAATATCGGATCCAAACCCAATCTAATAGAAAATTGGATCAGATCGGATTAGGTTCATAATCAAAATTTTTGATCCAATAGGTCATTTATGTTGGGTCAGTCTATGTATAACCAGGCTCTAACTTAAAAATTTTGGATTTAAATTAAGTCCAAGTTAAGTCTAGATCAAACATAGCCACCTACATCTTAACCTAATAAGGCTTCAATTCTTGTTCAAATCTTATTTCCATTCTAATGGAATAATAAAAGAAAATCATAGCCGTCCATAGCATGTACCCTCTATCATTTTTTTGGTGAGGTTCCACTCCCTAGCCCTCCCCCAACAAGGGGGCGTTGCCCCCCTTGACACCCCACCCGCTGACCGTGTAGCGAAACCCATGACTATTAGTCGTAGTGCACATATAAGACTTGGGTTAAGGAAGAGGATCAGCTTCCACTATCCCAACATCGGCTCGAGACAAGTATGGGCTAGATATAGGATTTTAATTATTAGCTATGCTAAATTTTGTTATAGAAAAATTATATATTATTTTAGCCTAAATGGTTGTATTGATAAATTTTTTGATGGCAAGAATATTTTAGAGAAATAATATAGAATTTATAAAAATTTAAAATAAATTATTTTTGGCTTTTGATATTTGATAGATGTGTGTTTTTAATTTTTTTATTAATAATGATAATGATTTATTTTGATACTAATTATTTTGAAAGAGGAAGCGACGGGAAGCTTGGACATGGCCAAATGGGAAAAGAAAAAAATAGTTACAAGACGGATGGGGGAAGGGAAAAAACTTTACAAGATAAAGTATTTTTTTATTTTTTTTGTAGGAAAAATAAAGTCATCGGGAAAAATAATATTTTGTGCTAGAAAAAGATAAACATTTTGTAGCAAAAATCATGTCACCAGTTTTTGTTGTGAAAATAGCATTGCTGATAAAATTGTAATATTTGCATCGAGAAAAGGATACATATTTTTACAGCTTAAATAAATTTTTGGCAAACAATTATATGCATGTGTAACTTTTTTTTTAATTGACTATATGCACATGTAGCTCTTAATTAGTCGTAAAAATGTTAAATTTTAAAAGAAATATATATCAAACTTTGCACAAAAGTATTGTTAAGATAATGTTTAAATAAGTGTAAGAGTGAAATCTTTACTAACTCTTCAAAAAAATTTATAAAAGCATAAAATGATAAAAAAATAAATTTTAAAAAATTTTTAGGTAAATCTATAGCTAATTCCATAGCAAAAAAATTTATAGCAAAATTTGCATGTAAATCCATAAGAATTAAAATCCCTAGGTAAATGCCTAGAAAAAAAAATCCCCAGGTAACTCCCTAAGAAACATATCTACAGGTAAATCCTTAGAGAAAATAATTTGCAGGTAAATCCCTAGAAACAAATCCCCAAGTAAAATTACAGCATATATTCATAGAAAAATCCATAGAAAATATTTTCTATAGATTTTTCCTATGATTTTTCATGCGGATAGAAAATTTCCAGAAAAAATAGCAAGTATTGCTGCATCTGGCAAAATAAAAATTATTATCGCTATATGGCGGGAATGTTTCCTATAGATTTTCCTAAGAAATAAAAATCTGTCGATAATTATCTTCATCTTTGCTTGCAAATTTGATTTCCATAGAAAAAGTACAACTAAACTCAATCTTTAAGCACATCTGCAAAAAAATCTGTAGAGAACTCCTAAGGAAAAAATCTACAGAAAAAATCTATAAAAAATCATAGCTTTTCTTATAGTGATATTCCATCAGAGCAATTCTTGACAGCAGAAAAGCTTCAAAGTCGGTCACATTCAGTGCAAATATATTCATACATCTTACCTGCATGACATATCAGTATCTTCACACTCCTTAGTTAAAAAGATAACTAACCTATATAACACACAATGATCTATACTCGATAAATATTATCGTTCTTGATAACAACGTATCATTTGGTCACAAACATATTTAAAGACTAAATGATAAATTCTCCTTTGTCAATTTTAAATAGTCTTAAGGATTTCACTATAACAGACAGGAGTTTATTAGAAGATGTAAAATTTATGATGAAAAGGCCATAATAACTTTTATTCAATTAATAATTCATATATATATTAAAGAATTAGATTAACCATCAACAAGCTGACGATTGGCTTTGGAATATTATTCCCAACAAAAATTATCTTCGAAAGGCCTTTTACTAAATGGATGTCATAATTTTGACCCATAATCTCATAATGTGATGCCATATTTTTTATCTTGGATGTCATTATGATATGTCAAAAACTATTCTAGATAGAAATCATGACATTATGACGTGTTATATGACTTCCGGTAGGATTTTATATGATATTAACTTTCAAAACTGAAAAAAAAACTCTATTTGAACATACCTATTGCAGTAGGGCTTCAGATTCTTGAAGAGGATTTGCACTAAAGAGCTTATTTGGGGTTGGATCGATGTGGGTCATGTACCAACCTGCAAGAAAAAAGCTAAAAATCAATAGGATATCCTTCGATTTAGGATCCTCCAATGCTTAAGTCAGCTGAAGCCTTGTCAACAGATAGTGGAATGAAAGATTAAAAGGCAATATGAGAGGGTTTGAGTGAAGAGGGAGTTCGATTTTTTTTCAGTGAAAAAGTTGAGAGTAGATTTTAGCAGAGTCTGGCCTCTGTAAATCTTGTGCTTATCTTCGAAAAGATACCCCACCACTCTATTTATAGAGATATTTGCTTAGGCCTTAAGAAAAGTTTGTTAGATCATTAGTTTGTCATAACAGAATAGCCGGCTGGATTATAGTTGTTGGCCATTTGTTTTGGTGGCGATTAACTATAATACGGCTGGAGGAAAGCTGTGACTTGATTATAAAGCAACTGGGGCTCAATTTATTTTTTAGGTTATGTCGAGGGCAGTGTTTTACGGATCTTGCAATGTAGCAAGGTCGGTATTTTATCGATCTCAGTATGAAAGTTTAGACGGCATCTCTCACAAGAGGTGACATCAGTATTTTACCAATCTCAAGATGAAGGGATCGGTGATAGATAGACTGATCTCGTGATCATGCAGGTGGATTACTGCTACTGAGGTCGGTATAAATCTAATATTTTATGGAAAGAAGACTGTAGCTAGCTTCCAAAATGGTAGAGTACTAGTTTAGCTCTATACGGTGATTTTGAGGTCGGTTTAATATCGGTCTCAATTTCTAGCAAGTCAGAGCATTGTTAAGGGTGATGATTTATCGATCTAGATGCTATGGTCATCGGTGTATTGCCAATCTGGTTCGGTCAAGCCAATATTTCATTGGGCTATGGTACGGATTAGACTAGCTCCGGATCGATATTTTGCCGACCTAAGATTGATACTTATTTTTTAGCAGTCTTTTGAAATGATGGCCTCTCTGATAATACCATGTGGCTAGTGATGTTTGTCCATACGAATAATACCTAACGCATTAATTTTATTTAATTATCAAAAAAGCTGCTGCATTAAAGGAATTGCAAAAAAGTTTTAATGAAGAATCTATAAACAGCATTTTACTTTCTAATGGGTGGGACATGTTGGTTGGACAGGATAATAAAGAATTAACCACCTCAGATGCGTAATGGTTTCTGCAGACTAAACCTTAGATACCCAGATGCTCAAGAAATAGAAAAAGAAAGAGAAATATAGTATTCGATGCTCAGGAAACAGAAGAAGAGAGAAATACAGCATTCGTAATGTTCAATCAGACTATAAAATAGTAAAAATATTTTATTTTGAAGAAAAAAAATATTTTTGTTATATTAAATTTAAAAAATAAATTATTATATATATTAAATATATTCGATAATAGAAATCTCCTTCCATCTCTATTTTCTTCGTGCCATCAGATGTCTGGTTGGACACGGAGCGACAGCCATCACGTCGCACCATGAAGATGTCATGTAATTCAATTAGATGAGATAGTGTACTTTACATCTAATTTTTTACACCATAAGCAGTGTAGAAAAAATTACCCTTGCTACACTAGACACATGGGCTGGATGCTATGTGGTTCACGGATATCCAACATGAACTTTTCTTCTGAGGCTCCAACAATATCCAACTTAACCCTGAGGATAGCAAAGTGGTCCAAGAAAGTGACTTACATGGTCAGACCAGTTCGAAAATTTGGGCTTTTGAAAAGAGAAATACTCTCATGTTGCTCCATAGAAATTATCTACAGTAATTTGCTCTCATTCGGGGTAGAGTGCGGCGCCTCTAAAATTTTTTTTTTTTTGCTCCGATTACGTGCAAAAATCAATATACCGCTTGCGGTGGAGAAAAAGATTTTCTTCTGGAAATGGCTCAGTCGCAGTCCTCACGCGTGAAGCATGTGTACGCTGAGTCCAAAAGCTAAAGTAGGGTACCTATAGGCCCGGGCCCACTTAGTTTGGTAGGCTTGATGGGGAAGGCACAAGTTTCGTGGAAATGTGCCAACCAGGCTGACTGGAATCGCACCACGGACACACAGAAAGCTAATGAATTTGCGAGTAGGTTGAAGACATTCGTTTGGATTTTGCCCAGTTCTGCACTAATAGATTTACTTAAGACTAACAAAAAAAAAAAAAAAAAAGAAAAAGGAAAAAAATTTATCATACCAACCCTGAATGAATTCACCAACTGTACTAGTTGGCACTGTCCCGGTATTTCATTAACTCAAGCAGAATTCATAATATAGGCCGGGCAATAGGCCTACAACCTGAGTACAGTCTCAAATTTTTCTTTAATCGGAGGAGGAAACTAATTGATTCCAGGTTTGCCAATAAATGGTTGGAAAGGGATTCCAAAACTGCCATCAATTAGATTAATGGATATAGGACGTGTGTTGAGATCTGCTATGTTTACTTGATATTTGGTTCCTGAAGGACTTGTTTTGCTCATTTCAAGCTACATATCGATTTAATTAATTAGGCCAACAAAGTCGCAGACGGGTTGGCCGGCTATTGGCACTTCGTTTGCTGGGGTTCTACTTGTGCTTTTCTGATTTTCGTTTCTTATTTTACTTAGAAATGTTTGATAAGACTTGCCTCTTGCTTTGCCAATATAAAAAAACTTGGTGGTCCAGGGAGCATACAAGCAAAAAAAAAAAAATACGTTGCCACATTTCACGTGAGGATTAATTCTTTGCATCCAGAACTCTCTCGTGAGGATTAATTCTTTGCATCCAGAACTCTCTCCTATAAGTCACCTCCAGAGAATTGCAGCAATTCTCTCATGCCATACTGTCACGGGCTTGTCTGCAGGCTTATCGCAGGAGGGTGCTGGCGTGAGCGTGGCACGATGCTGCAAAGGATTTTGGCTTCGCTGAGTTGCCATAAAAATGCAATGCCGCTCGATACTTTGGAACCCCCGGGGTGGAGCTTGGGCGGATGCCTTCCTGGGGTATTAAGAGGGGCAATGGTTAGCCAAGGTGCGGCATGGCCGTGGCATGATATCTGGGGGCTCGGGATGCATGGTTTTGGCATGGCGGTGGACCGCCAGGATACTTGTGGATACTTGAGGATTCCTCTTGGTTTGAGGAGGGGCGCAGAGCTTTGGTTGCGCCCCGACTCCCCCATGGCCCATAGGAGATGGGTCCGTCGTGGCACGGTTGCGGAGCAATGGTGGTGCCACGCCCGGATGGTCTGGTGTGCAGGCATTCGGGGCAATGCTGGTCGGACGAGCTGGCCACATTGTGCGGGGTGGGGATTTTCGAGAGGTCCTATCCTCGAGGAGTTGTCCAGGCTACTCTATACGTTCTTGATCTCTGTGGTGGAGCGAAGAGGCGATAGGGGTCTAGTCGGACAAGGGTGTGGCCTACCCGAACAGGCAAGTCTCGTGAGCATCGCGGGCGAGATGTCTTGCGGGGATCCACGAGAATCGGTCGGTCGTGGAGTGCAAGCTTGGCATAAGGAATATCGATCGGATATGTGCCTTGGAGCTGGGCCAAGGATCAAGGACGGTCAAGAGGGTCGTACCGAGGAGAGGGCAGCTTTGATGCAAGGATTGCCGATCGGATATATTTACTTGATGGGCATGTCAAGGATGCTAGACCGGGATCGGGGCACAGGAGCTTATGGGGAACTTGGACAAAGGAATCTATGAGGGCTCGGAATGTGCACGATCGGACTGTAGCTTCGAGGAGTTGCAGGGCATGTCGGCTTGGCAAGCTTAGCTGGGCGACATTGAGGGTGGATTGCCTGAGCCTCATGCATTACAGTGGTATTGCATGGTCGTGCTGTGGGGATTTGGTTTGTGTGGTGCTATTGGACAACTTGGTGGGTTGTAGGTCAATGGCACAGAGGTATGCCATGGCATGAAGGTACGCTGAGGAGAGGGTCGCCTTGGGTGAGCAGTACTTGGCTTGAGGGCAAAGCCTGAGGTTGGCACAAAGGTGCCGAGTTGCGGAGCACTCTTGGGAAGAGTCTATGTTCAGGCACGGAGGTGCATATGAGCATTGCGGTCGACTCGAGGGGTCGAGTTGCTTGTGGGCACTTGAAGGTGTCGCATGTGTTCAGTGCAACAGAGTGTCAGGCAGAGGCATAGATGATTACGCTTGGCTTATGTGGCTGGACTGCTGCGTGCTTAATGGTATGTCCGAGGGAAGGACTCAGGAGGGCTGGCCTTGGTGTGTGGTATACTGGGGCGCCGCACGGGTGTTTGGGTCAGAAAACACTCACCCCGTGACAGTTGGTATCAGAGCCAAAGGTTGGCTAAGTCGAAGGTCGACATTATTATTGTGTTGGCTTCTGATATGCGTGGTATCAGATTGCAGGCATGTAACTGCAGATACGGGGGTATCCAAAGCTGTGAAGAGACCCAGAGGTATTGAAGTCCAGTTGGGAGGAGCTGGATGTCTGAGTCTGTTGTGAGTGTCAACGACTCAGAGTGGGGGAGCATGTTGCAGGGCAATGTGCTCGGTGCTGAATGATTAAGGTTGCTCATTGGCTGCACAAGTGGATGGAAGCCTGTTGAAGTGAAGGTCTACCAATTTGTGGTCGAAGAAAGGAATTCAGGGTGAAGAGTACTCATGAATGCTGAAGCACTTGAGCTGTATGCAAAAGTTGCAAGGCAGAGTATCTTGAGGGACTAGAATCTCCAAAGAAGCAAAAGCTGGATGTGTAGACTGAGGTACGAGGGTGTGTTCTACAGTGCAGGAAAAGATGTAGCATCCGAATTGTAGAAGTGCAGGCTGAGGTGAAGACTTGGAGAGTCAAGGAACTCAGGTGCACAAAGATGTGGGAAACATTGGAAAGAGCCATCTCTTGTGTTGGCGAGTATGGAGCTGGAACACTTGAATGGCAAGAAATAAAATAATTGAACTTGATGGAACTGCTCTCAGGGTGAAGGCATTGGAAAAGCCGAGGTACTAGAGACAGATATTTGAGTCAAAGGTGCTTACTCACTGTAGAGACATGCGATGTCAGGTTGCAGGTGATGAAGCACATGGGTTGGTCAATGTTTGGCCAAGTGAGCTATGAGGTAAAATGGATCGGTCATGCTGTGAGGTACTATAAAGCTCGAATGTCTGATGCAGGAATGTGTCGAGGTACTGGAGTCATAGGAGTGAGGCAGGCCAGTGGGGTAGCCTTGCGTTGGTACTACAGACTCGCAGTGAAGATATAGAGGCAGTCAGAATAGGCCGAGGATTATAGAAAACAGCATGAGCAATTGGTTCTGCAGAAGCAGATTGGTGGGGCTCGGAGTGAAGACTGTTATGTTGAGGTACTCGAGCACAATGAGAAGTGACTTTGATTGGATATCAGGGTCCCGCTTGGTAGCATCTATGATTTGCATTGGTATGGGACGATGCAGATTTTTGGAGGCGACTTGTTCATACTTGGCATTGGTGTGGTGTGGTAGAGTCCAAAGGGCATGGTGATGCAGAGAAAGGTGGAAATACCACAAGGCCGCAGGATGGGTATGAGGCAAGACCAGGCGTTTGGAGGTGAGTTGCCAGGGGAGACTCATGCGGTGGCCGCTCCAAGATCCAGATGGATAGGAGTTAAGCCTTGGAGGTGATCCAAGGAGAGCCGTTTGGTATTGCTGGCAAGTAGATCCCACTCTGGTGGAAGAAGTGGCCGCTCTCAGATGGAAGTCGAGAGTCAAGCCTTGGATGGTTCCGAGGAGTGCCATGCAGTTGGAAGGCCAGATGATCAGAGGTGGATGACTGAAGCAGAAGCTGATGTCAGGGATCAAAATGGTTTGGTTCTGTGAAAGAGTCAGCATGGTGTGGATGATGGATTCTCGGTGGTGGAGAAAAGGATCAAGGACATCAAGGCCGAGGGGCTCTGGCTCAAGGAACCAGTGATTGCAGTGGATGCAATGGAAGTTTGGTCATGGCGACCATTAGTCCAGAAGTGGTTTGGACGTCGACGAGGGCGTCGACAGCTTAAGTGGGGGAGAATTGTCACGGGCTTGTCTGCAGGCTTGTCGCAGGGGGTGCCGGCGTGGGCGTGGCACGGTGCTGCGAAGGGTTTTGGCTTCGCTGGGTTGCCATAAAAATGCAATGCCGCTCGATACTTTGGAACCCCCGGGGTGGAGCTTGGGCGGATGCCTTCCTGGGGTATTAAGAGGGGCAATGGTTAGCCAAGGTGCGGCATGGCCGTGGCATGATATCTGGGGGCTCGGGATGCATGGTTTTGGCATGGCGGTGGACCGCCAAGGATACTTGTGGATACTCGAGGATTCCTCTTGGTTTGAGGAGGGGCGCAGAGCTTTGGTTGCGCCCCGACTCCCCCATGGCCCATAGGAGATGGGTCCGTCGTGGCACGGTTGCGGAGCAATGGTGGTGCCACGCCCGGATGGTCTGGTGTGCAGGCATTCGGGGCAATGCTGGTCGGACGAGCTGGCCACATTGTGCGGGGTGGGGATTTTTGAGAGGTCCTATCCTCGAGGAGTTGTCCAGGCTACTCTATACGTTCTTGATCTCTGTGGTGGAGCGAAGAGGCGATAGGGGTCTAGTCGGACAAGGGTGTGGCCTACCCAAACAGGCAAGTCTCGTGAGCATCGCGGGCGAGATGTCTTGCGGGGATCCACGAGAATCGGTCGATCGTGGAGTGCAAGCTTGGCATAAGGAATATCGATCGGATATGTGCCTTGGAGCTGGGCCAAGGATCAAGGACGGTCAAGAGGGTCGTACCGAGGAGAGGGCAGCTTTGATGCAAGGATCGCCGATCGGATATATTTACTTGATGGGCATGTCAAGGATGCTAGACCGGGATCGGGGCACAGGAGCTTATGGGGAACTTGGACAAAGGAATCTATGAGGGCTCGGAATGTGCACGATCGACTGTAGCTTCGAGGAGTTGCAGGGCATGTCGGCTTGGCAAGCTTAGCTGGGCGACATTGAGGGTGGATTGCCTGAGCCTCATGCATTACAGTGGTATTGCATGGTCGTGCTGTGGGGATTTGGTTTGTGTGGTGCTATTGGACAACTTGGTGGGTTGTAGGTCAATGGCACAGAGGTATGCCATGGCATGAAGGTACGCTGAGGAGAGGGTCGCCTTGGGTGAGCAGTACTTGGCTTGAAGGGCAAAGCCTGAGGTTGGCACAAAGGTGCCGAGTTGCGGAGCACTCTTGGGAAGAGTCTATGTTCAGGCACGGAGGTGCATATGAGCATTGCGGTCGACTCGAGGGGTCGAGTTGCTTGTGGGCACTTGAAGGTGTCGCATGTGTTCAGTGCAACAGAGTGCCAGGCAGAGGCATAGAGGATTACGCTTGACTTATGTGGCTGGACTGCTGCGTGCTTAATGGTATGTCCGAGGGAAGGACTTAGGAGAGCTGGCCTTAGTGTGTGGGATGCTGAGGCACCGCACGGATGTTTGGGTCAGAAAATACTCATCCCGTGATAATACGGCATGGACCTTTTCTTTTTCGATTTCAACACTAAGTTCCATGACATCACTCTTCGTAAAATTATTGAGAGAAAAGGATGTAGAAAGTCAGTTGGTTTTACTGGTCCATATCTTATAGATTGCGTTATAACAACTGCTTTTAAAATTTTAAAATAATCATGACACTGTGCTTGCATTGAAGGATGGAAAACACTTACATACATCTCATGAACCTAGTTAAGGAAAGCATCATGGCCGTCCAGCCCGGCTGCACAAGTGGGTCCTAAGACTAGAATTGGGCCACCAAGACACTAAACTGGTGATCCAGCCCGTTCCCTCCGTGTATCCCTATGAAGAAAAGTCAATGGAGATGCAAGATGGTTTCTTTATATGCTATTAGGATTAGGTTCAAAATAACCACAACGGAAGTTAAATTATATATATATATATATATGTATAATGAAAGTGTCATATGTCAACTAAGGTCGTTAACAAAACTGCTCATCTGCTTATTAAGTCTATTACTCATACAATGAAAAAAAATTAATGGTTGACGTTAATGCTCCAACAAATTAAGTTGTTTGGGAGTCTGATAACAAAGTTCACGTGCTAGATTTTAAACAATTACATCATGATCCAAGGGCAGAAACAATTAAACGGCCTCGGATATTCCCACATCATCAATGAGGTTAAGAGGGATGGAGGTATCTATCTATTATTATATGAATTTGCAAGCTTCCTTTTACCCAAAAAAAAAAAAAAAATGCTCCCACGTACCCATCAAGCCCCTCTGGTCAATGGGCCAACCTGCAGGGGGGTTTGCAGTCTCGATCCTTGTCCAGTGTTTGCAGTTCACACCAACCAACCACACCGCGTTAAAAGAAATTTTGATTTATTATTGACCAACATTGCATTCGGAGTCTCGACGTAGAAATGAAAAAACGACGGACCACCAAGAAAATGGAAAGAATAGCTACGTATATTAATAAGTATGTTTAGCGGCGTTAATGATGCAGTTCTATCACATAACCAATCACAAAGGTCTTGACATGATTGATTTACGTACAGAAAAATGATTGTTTTGGATGAATGGAATCTGGTGAGATGACGTGGCAGGTTTACTTCTCTACACTACCAAGCCATGTTGACACTGATATTTCAAGAACATGTTGGGTTCGCAGTGGGGGTAGTTGGAGTGTCACACGATTTCACACGTGAATTAGCTGGTGGGGGCACTCCCATCGTGGTCAAAAGCTTGTACACAAGCTCCGTATTAGCTGAGTGACGTATACGATCATTTGTTTTGAAGGCTAAACAAAGTGTTTTTATTTCCCTCTCTCCCAGATTGTCAATGAAGGGAGTTTGATGTGTTCATATCAACTTTTGTACTGACATCACTTGTTGATCTAACGAGATCTTATAATATATATATATATATATAATTGCACGAGGAGACTTCGCACCGCTATGTTTAGAGCTGAGTACGAAATGAATTAGATTAAATTGAGAAAAAAATTTGATCCGAATAAATTTATTTAAATTAAAAAAATATAATTTATTATTAATTATTTATTATATATAAATTATTTGAAATTGAAGTTAATGGTTTGTAGGGAATTTGGATGGATTATATCAATTTAAACTTTAATATAATATTAATTTTAAGTATTATAAATTAATATACTATTTAATTTATATAAAAAATATAATATAATAATTTATAATATTTATAAGTTAATATATAATATATTATAATTATTAATTTTAATCTTTAAAGATCTAAGTATTGAAAATATTATATCGATCGATCAAATTTGATTTCATATAAATTAAAAATATAAAAATCGAATCAAATCATAATTAATTAAATTTTTTATGAATTATAATTTGATTCAATCCGATTCAAATCTTTCAACCAACTGAAATTGATATTTATCGAATCAGATTGAACGAATTTCTTCATATTTTGATTATTTGCTTAACCCTAACTATGTTTAAGCCGTTTGCATTGGAGCGTATGCACCGATTTTTTGATAGCCTAACATAAAAGTTAGTACAGTAGGTTTAAAAATATTTATTTAATTTTTTATTAACATAAAAGTTAGTACAGTAGGTTTAAAAATATTTATTTTATTTTTTATTAATTACTGTTTGGTATTTTGTGATGGATAGATTATATGGGATCACGTGGCTCTTGATTTTTTTTTATCATAAAAGGACTAGTAGTTATGATGTTAGAATTTTTTGAAATAAAAAATAAGAGTTTAGGGTGAAATATAAATAATTGGTGCTAGATTATGGGCAAAATTCTATGAAATCTGACAATATATTTTGATTAAACAGTGATGGCGATTGAAAAGTTAAAAGAGTTTCATTTCATGACAATTGATGAATTAATACAAGATGAGGTTCTTGAGTACCATATAAATGATAAATTGCAGATCACTGTAAAAGAAGCATTACAAATCAAATTGAATTTGAAGAATAAAAAAAGAAAATCAATAAAATCAAATCAAACCATAAAAAATTAAAATTTTAAAGGTAAACAAGAAAGAAATTACAGAATGGTATATATCATGCAACCAATCACAAAGGACTTGATATGGTTGATTAACTTACAGAAATAAATGTATTCTAACGAGACAAGTGGCAGGTTTACTTCTCTCTATCTCCAATCATGTTTATACTGATGTTGCTAAAACATTTTATGGTAGTTGGTATAGTGGTCAAAGCATGGTGCCATTTTTATCAAAAAAAAAAAAAGCATGGTGATTATTGACGCCGATTTCTATCAGGCGCCGACTGGGGTTGGTGGAATGCTAGGTCGCCGGAGGTGAAACCTGTTCTAACTGAAGGTTGCTTTGATGGGAACCCTCCAATGCTCCATCAGAAAAGTGGTGCAATAGGAAGAGCGTGAGGGTAGAGTTTTTCGTACCTCTTTTGGGATCCTTTTTGAGTCTCTTTTTATAGATAAAGATAGGAGCTTGTATAGTAATCCACTGATATAATTTTTGAGAATTACATAAAATATGTTAGATTCTAGTTGTCGCTGGCTGGACCATCCATCTTGAATCGTGTTTCTTATGAATAGATGATCAAGATATTATGAGTTAGCTCGAGAATCAAGAGGACACTTAGATGGTGATTAGCTGATTGGGGTTTGGTGGCCCTGCATTGCTTTCCTAGGAGAGGATTATAAATAGATGACGAGGAGTTGTCTTATTTGAACATTCTACTTGTCAACTTTCATCATGTCCCGTCAGAGTTTCAGGCAGTGGGTGTTATGGTGCACACATGGTGCAATTAATGGTCTCTTAAAGAATCTTGATTGGTGGCTGCTTTTCCAACTAGGCACGAGTTCGGCCAATCAGAGGTCGACGTGCTGGGCTATCCTCCGAGAGAGAGAGGGTGCGAAAGGTGAAGAGAAGAGAAGAGGCTTTGCCGATCATTTAGCTAGCCCATCCCATCATGTCCCATCAAGGTTGCAATGATGGCCATTTATCCTGCATGAGTGGGGTATTTAATGACCTTGCATCATAATAGATGACTTTCAGAATGACTTGATTTGATGTGACCTTTTATCATGGCATGTAGCTAGCTATTGAAGGCATTTCAAGTGATATGACTTGATAGAATCGAGAAGGAGCTAACTTCACAGGGTGCATCCCTTGGCGAAGATGGGTGTTTGTGGTTGGCTGGACGATAACGAATCAGTCATTGAGAAGGGCGGTGGTAAAGAAAACATGCGATCCATATCGCATGGCTAGGAAAAATTGAATAGATTATAGTCTAAAGTTTTTTATAACCTTTATGAAAATAATACATTGAATCGTAGCGGAAGACTTGATCAAGGTAATATTTTTGAAGCTTGATGCTCTGCAAGATTCGGATGTGTAGATCCTCTACTTTGCATACACGTCAATCTTCGCAGGAAAGATGGATGAAGATAGAAGAACTTCTCAAGATCTGATCTTAAACCAAGGGGCTTTAAGTGAACTCTTCATGCTAGAGGAGAAGAAGGTCTCCATGCTAAGAATACCCAAAGATGCACGCCCAAGGAGTCTCACACCTGAGGCTCTCTCTCTCCCTCTCCAAGGATTCTCTATGCCAAGAATTAATTCACAATTAATTCTCCATGCCCAAGGGACACTCTTTAAATAGAGGAGAAGTTCTAAAGAAGATTAAATATAACTTTGAATCAAATTCAAAGTATTCTAATCAAAGAAGAATCCATAAGGAAATAAAAGAGGTGCCACCTCATGCCTCTTATCCATAGCCGCATGCTAACGGGGAGGGGCGCAATTTTCAGTGCCCCTCCTCCATCTTAGTCGGCCACTATGAGAGTGGAACCAAGATTTTTAAGGCATGAGTTGATAATATCAAATTTGGTTCAAGTTAGATCCAATTCAAATCCAATTCGAACCAAATTCAAATAGGTTGTCAATCCTAATCTAATTAGGATCCTGATCCAAGTCTAACTTGGTTAATAAATCTAATTAATCTTAAATTAAATCAACCCCAATTAGATTAGATCCAATCTAAAGTAATTAAAACTTAATTCATTCTCTCAAAATTCTTTGGATCTTTGATTAGGTGAAATTCATCCTCGAAATTAAACCTACATCTTATGTCTAGTACTAGCTAGACATGGTCAATGTTTTAATTTTGTATGACCTATAACTTAATTCTCAATTAAGTAAATCTATATGTTCAATCAACTCTCATACTTCCAAATTGAATACATAGATATTAGATTAATTCTTTTCTACGTTGATTGACTTATATGCGTGCTCCATAGGTTCGAACACTAAGCTGGTAGTATAAAAATTATTTTCTATACTAATCAAAGTGATCATCTAGCAATGATATCCAACGTCTGGATAGGTCAAATAATTGTAAAGCAATATTCAAGAACCTATGAATATGGTTACCACATAATTCTTTCTTTTGATCCTTAATGCTAATGATGACTTAGGTTCAAATTGTCAACCCTAGAATAGTCATCCACATTGTATTCCAATCTTTTTCAAATCCTGTGACAAATCATAATGATTACCCTGACCAAGGTTTTACTAGATTAAAATATAGTGATGCATTCACTCTTACAATCTAGAGGGGTCAATCCTATCTTGGCTCATACATCGACTTCGCAAGTACTTGACTGTACCCAGAAATCTTCCATCATTGTATTAAAAATACAAGTAGTCTGGCATCAAAGTATAGTGAATTGCTTGCAAGTTACTATGGTGATATCGGATTAAAGGGACACTTATGCCCATATCCTTTATGAGTTGCCCTTGACAATAGAGCGCTTCGTAGATGAGTCACTATTCAATGACGATGTACTTCTATATCTCATCTGTATACTATATCAGTATTTTCGATACTCTTTGATTAAGAAAACAACCAACCTATATGGCATACAATGATCTATACTTGATAATCATTATTGTCCTATTAATAACTTATCATTTGGTCATGAACGTGATTTAAGAACTATTGGATAAATCTTCTTTTATCGATTATTTTATAGTTCTAAGGACTTCATCATAACAATAAGAGTTCTATAAAAAAAAGATGTAAATTATAATGAACTACCAAAAATAATTTTTTATTTATTAATAATTTCATATACATGAGCATAATTGTTTATAATAATATAATTGGCTTTAGGACACGTTTTCTAACAGACGATATGTTGGTTGCCAATCCATCCCGCGATCGAGAGAAATACGATAGAGGCTTTCCGTTCGAGAGATGGCCACTCTCAAGGAAAAATTTGATGAGGGGCCAAACAATCAAGGGTTAGCGGCCCCGAGTCTCCCTTCGAGCTTCGAGCGATGGGGGAAGAGTTACCCATCCCAGTTGATTTGGTCGACAGGAAGCGATCGGTTAGACATTGAGGCCTAGTCAGACCGATACGGCCATATCGATATGTCGATGACTTCTAGGATCGGCCCTTGAAAGTTGGCCATCGTGGGATTGTCAGCAGCTCCAAGTGGGAATCGATGAAGACTGGTCAACAAGTCTTTGCCAACACAGGCGAGGAATTGCAGAGGGTGAGCATACGCCCGAGGTCAGCCATTATTGATCCGAGAAGTGGTCGGCCATAAAAGGGGGGTGATGCAGGGCTGAGGGAGGTAAGGCACTCTAGCTTAGTGGGCTTGGACATCTTTGGGCCCTAGGCCCTCCTCATATTATCAAGTGGTACGAATTTTTCCCCAATAATGACATATATAATTATTTATTTCTAAGGCTAATAAAGTGTTTTCATTTTCTTCTATCCTAAATTGAAGTCAAACAAAAGCAGTCTAATACCACATATCATGGATTTTTTTAAAAAAATATTATTTTTTTAATATTTATTTTTAAATCTATCCTATTTTTTAATTTATTTTCTAAAATATAGTAGTTGGGCTGATGGGGCGTGAGGTGGTGAAACCGCATGTTGAACATGCGATTTCAAGTGTGAGATCGCATGTTCAACATGTGATTTCAGACTGACATGGCCTACCGCATTAAAAATTTTTAAATTTAAATTAAAAAATAAAGTTGCATATTAAAAATACATTTTTTTTGGTAGAATCGCATGTTGAACATATAGGCTTTTTCTCCTTTAATTTTTTTATTAATTTCATTCCTTTTATACTGAGAGGCACGAACGGAGAGGATACCGATGAAGGATGGAATAGTGCGGGGTGGGGAGGGATTGTGGGTTGTGGGTTCACCAGGGCCAGAGGTTAGGGGGAGAGGGTGGGGTGGTGGTGGCCGTGCGGAGCCGCAGTGGGGACGAGGTGCGGGTTTGGGGGGAGGGCGTGGGTGGTGGTGGTCGTGGAGAGCCATGGGGGGCGCGGGTGCAGTTCACCGGGGTTGGAAGGAAGGGGTGGGGTCACATGTGTTGTAGGGGGCGTGGGGTGCAGGTTCACTGGGGTTGAGAGGGAGGGTGCAGAGGGCCATCACGTGGGGTGAGAGAGGCACCCGAGGGAGTGGAGAGGTTTGGTGGCACCAAAGTCGAGGGACTCGAGTTCACTGGGGCTGGGGGGGGGGAGGGGAGGGGGTTCGGTGGTCGCACGGAGTCGATGCAGTGAAAATGGTGGGTGCGGCACATATATCGGGGGGCGGGATGGGGCCATGGTCTAGGCCTCACGAAGTGGTTACGGATCGTTGGGGCTGTAGGGGGAGGGAGCAGAGGGACTACAAGAGATAGGGAAGGGATGAAAACAAAAAAAATATTTTAGGGATGGAAAAAATATATTATTTATTATTATTAATAATTTAATAATAAAATATTATTATTTTATTAATAATAAAATATTATTATTTTTGATTAATAGTAAAATATTATTGTATTATTTGGGGAAGACAAGGAAGAAAATAAAAAAAAATATTTAGAAAGTGGGAGAAAAAAATAATATTTTTATTAATAATTTAAAAATACTATTTATATAATAACATATTATTTTTTAAAAATATTATTTTTTTAAAATTAATAATAAAATGATATTTTAAAAAAATATTATTTTAAAATAATTTATTATCATTAATAAAATAATAAAAAAATTATTATTATTCAAGTTATTATTGTTAATAAAATAAGAATATTTTTTTTTTATTCTTTTCTTCACCTCTTCCAGCCTCGGTAAGCCCATTCCCTTCCATCCTCTGCTCGTGCCCCCTCCGTCCTTCCTCTATGCTCGTGCCAACTGTTAGCACTTTCTTGCTCTCTTGGCTCTACCACTCACTCCCTTACTTGCCCATGGTGTTCCCGTCATCATCCCTGCGACTGAGGAAGATAGAAAAGTCTGTAGATTCTTTGCTTACATATTATCCTTTTTATATAATATTTTATTTTTAAAAATACTAATTTATTATTATTTAAAAAATAATATTTTTATTATTATTTTAAAATAATATTTTTAAAATAATATTTTATTATTAATCTTTTAAAATATTTTTTTTAAAAATAATATGTTATTTTATAAATAGTATTTTTAAATTATTAATAAAAATTTTATTTTTTTTTCTTTCTTTTTTTCCTCCCCCTCCCTAAATATTTTCTTTTTTTCTTTTTTCCTTCCCTTCCCCAAATAATAAATAATGTTTTATTATTAATCAAATAATAACATTTTACTATTAATCAAAAATAATAATATTTATTATTTAAATTATTATTAATAATAATATAATATTTTTTTTCTTTTTTTACTTTCCTCTCCTAAAATACTTTTTTTCGTTTTTCCTCTTTCCTTCCCTTCCTCCTACAGCCCCCCTCCCCTGCAGCCTCGACGATCTGCGATCGCCTCATGAGACCCAAGCCATGGCCCCCACCCCGCCACCCCATCCCACCGTCATCCGCATCACACCTGCCATCTCTCCATCGCATCCGACTCCATGTGACTGCTAAACCCCCTCCATCCCCTCTCCTGGCCCACAACAAACTCGAGTCCCGCTCCGCTGCCACCAACCACCCTCCACTCCCCCCCCCGACCTGGGCGCCTCTTGCATCCCGCATGATGGCCCTCTGTACCTCCCTTCTGATCTTGGTGAACCCACACCCTACAGCCCCCACAACTCCATGTGACCACCACCCCCCTCCCTCCCAGCTTCGACAAACCAGGCACCCTGCACCCTCCATGCGACCACCACCATTCCCCCCCACCTTCCAGCCCAAGCGACCCTGCACCCCATAGTCCCTCCCCACCGTCCATCCTATGCCATTCCATCCTCCACTATTGCCCCCTCTATTCGCACCTCTCAGTACAAAAGGAACGAAATAAAAAAAAATTAAAAAAAGCATGTTTAACATGCAATTCCAACAAGAAAAAATGCATTCCTAACATGCGACTTTATTTTTTAATTTAAATTTAAAAATTTCTAATATGGAAGGCCATGTTAATTTGAAACCACATGCTGAACATGTGATTTCATGCTTGAAATCGCATGTTCAACATGCAGTTTTTGATAAATTTGAAAGAAATTGATATTCCTTTGATTTGATTCAATACAAATGATTCAACATGTATATATGTACATTGGCCTTGCTACAAAATAGGAAAAAAAAAAAAGGCAATGCTACAAAATAAGAAGAAAACCTAAAAATATAGGAAGATAAAAATGTGATATACATTGCAATATAATGATTGATTATATGCCTCATGTGCCTAAAAGGATAAGAAAAGTATACAAAGGCATATTCATGGCAATATAATGGTTGATAATATCCCTTATATGCCTAATTATCCATTAATATCTAATTATGCCGATAATATCCCTTATATACCCAATTATCCATTAATACTCCTCCTTAAGTTGGAGCATGGAGATCAACAATGCCCAACTTGGATAAGAAATGATGAAACTGGTCCTTTCCAAGTGCCTTAGTGAAGATATCTATTAGTTGTTGCTTGGTAGGAATGTAATGAGTCATGAGTTGATTGGATTGGATCTGTTCACGAGTAAAATGACAGTCAATTTCAATATGCTTGGTTCGTTCATAAAAAATTAGATTAGAAGCAATGTACTGTGCTGCTTGGTTGTCACAATGAAACTGCATAGGACATGTAAGGAAAACATGCAAATCATAAAAAAGAGCTTGAAGCCAAAGGAGCTCACTAGTAGCAGTAGACATAGCTTTATATTAGACCTCAGCGAAAGAACGTGAGACTGTAGTTTGCTTCTTAATTTTTCAAGAAAGAGGAGAATGCCCAAGCATGGTAAAATAGCCAGTGGTGGGGCGATGGGTAGTCGGACAACTCGCCCAGTCAGAGTCACAATATGCGACTAAAGATAATTCACTATATGTAGGAAGAAATATATCTTGTCCTAGTGCCATTTTGAGATAGTGAAGAACCCGCATGGCAGCATCAAGAGGGGGCTAAAGGGGATCGTGCATGAAATGACTAAGAACATGGACCGAATAACATAGATATGGACGAGTAATTGTTAAGTAGATCAACCTGCCAATTAAGCGCCTGTATAAAGAAGGATCAGCCACCTTTAGACCCATGGCACTAGATAAAGAATGATGTTGTTCTATTGGAAATGCACATGGCTTGGCTCCCAGCATGCCTGTCTCAGAGAGAATGTCAAGAGCATATTTTCTTTGACTAAGCACAATGCCATCCGATGATCTAGCAACTTCAATTCCCAAAAAATATTTTAATGGGCCTAGATCTTTGATATGAAACGATGAGTGCAAATAAGTCTTGATAGAAGAGATACGAATGGGATCATTTTCGGCAAGAATGATATCGTCCATATAGATTAAAATAAGGACTATGCTCTCACCTTAAGCATGAGTGAACAAGGAGTAATCGGCCTTGGACTGTTTAAAACCAAATCGGATAATAGAAGAGGTGAACTTTTCAAACCAATTTCATGATGCTTGTTTAAGTCTATACAAAGACTTGTTCAGTTTGCAAACTCGTATATCACCAGAGCATGTAAAGCCTTGAGGAATACACATGAAAACCTCTTCATATAAATCACCTTGCAAGAAGGCATTATTGATATCCAATTGGTGTAATTTTCATTTACGTATAGCATTTACTGCCAACAAACAACGCACTGTGACCAATTTGGCTATAGGCATAAATGTCTCATGGTAGTCAAGACCTTCAATTTGGGTATAACCCTTAGCAACCAGCCATGTCTTATAGTGATCAATCGATCCATTAGCCTTATACTTTATGCGATACACTTATTTAGAATAAATGGCTCTCTTCCCAGGCGGTAAATCAACCAAAGTCCATGTCTGATTTTTTTTCTAATGTTGCAATCTCTGCTGCCATAGCCTCACGCCATTTTGGATTCTTAATGGCTTGTGAAAAATGTTTTGGCTCATCAGTAGAACTAATGGCCACCAAAAAAGCTAAATGTTGAGGAGAAAATTTATCATAATGAACAAAATTTGAGAGAGGATGGAGAGTACCTGAAGGAACTATTGGAGTGGTAGGCTATGAGGGATCGACTGAAGGTGGCAATTGAAAGACATAATCTTTCAAATGGGCTGGTGTTTGTCGAATTCGAGTAGATCTAATGGGCTGTGGTTCAGGAATTTGATCTTGCTCAATAGGAGGAGGTCCCATTGAAAGTACTTCAGATGAATTCTTTGAATCTATAGAAGGTTCGGATGTGGGATTGGCAGTAGGTACGTATGATGGTGGATCATCAACAATGGGTAATGGAATAACTGAATTGGTTCTTTAGCTATTGCGCACTGACTCTGCTGTGTAAAAAGAACAATATGGAAAAACATGTTCATGAAATACTACATCTCGCAAGACAAAAATACTATGACTTTCAAGATCATAAACACGATATCCTTTTTATCCATATGGGTAATCAAGAAATAGATATCGAATAGCTCTAGAATCCAATTTAGTGCGTGACCTTGCATGGTTGCGCGCATAACATAATCAACCAAAAATACGAAGGTGATCATAAGACGGTGGTTGACTAAACAATACCTCATATGACATTTTATATTACAAAACTGGAGTTGGCAAGCCATTGATTATATATGCAGCTGTAAGGACATATTCCCTCCAAAATTTTATTGATAAATTAGCTTGAAATCTAAGTTCTCGTGCCACTTCTAACAAGTGCCTATGTTTACGCTCCACTATTCCATTTTGCTGAGGGGTATAAATACAAGGCTTTTGATGTTCTATTTCTTAAGCCAAGTAAATTTCTCTCATAGGTATGGATGTGAACTCACCCCCATTATCACTACGAATGATTTTAATTTTGGAATCAAATTGTATAGTAACCATACGACAAAAGGACATAAGATGAGTAGATGCTTTATATTTATATTTAAGTAAGTAAACCCAAGTACCATGTGAAAAATCATCTACTATGGTAAGGAAATAATGTGTGCCATTAAGAGATGGAGTTAAATACGGTCCCCATATGTCATAATGAATCAACTCAAAACAACTAGAGCTTTTATGATTGCTAATAAAAAAAAGAGTTCTAGTTTGTTTTGCATGATGGCAAATATCATAAATATGATTTTGAGGAAAATTAAAAAATAGATATGGAATTTTAAACAAACTACTAAAAGAAGCATGTCCCATACGCATATGCCAAAGTAAACCAAAAAATTTTGCCATGGCTTGAAGGGCTATGGGGTTTGATGTAAAGTGGCATTAGTAGATACCATCCCTTTGTCTATCCACTCCAATCAGCTTTTTTAAGGCTAGGTCCTAAAATATGTAAAAAATAGGAAAGAAAATAACAACACAAGATAAATCAGAAGTTAATTTGCTAACTGAGAGCAAATTGCATGTAAAATTTGGCATGCAAAGAATATTACGAAGGATTATATCATCAGCTAGTTTCACCTCACCAATATGTGAAATAGGGAGACTCATGCCATTTGGCAGTTTGATAGGTCTATCAAAAGGTATGGCACTATGCAAATTTAGGAGGATGGAAGATGAAACCATATGGTCTGATGCTCCACTATCTACAATCTATGTAGCAAAGGAAGAAGAAACTTTACCTGAGAGATGATCATGAGTAGAAGCCATGGCATGTGAAGCTAGGCTAGAAGAGGATTGCACATCATTAAGAAAATTTAATAACTGAGTGTATTATTGCATGTTCAGACCTGAAATGGGTGATACCATCTATTCTGAAGAATCGTTTGATTCACAAATAGCTGTAATTGAAGCTCCTCTAGGATGTTGCTTGCTTCGTTGATTCTGTCCCTATCTTCCAACACGGTTTGAGCCATTTTTTTTTTTGTTCTCCACGATGGCGGGTAGCCAATGAGCTCAAAACAATGCTCCTTTGTATGGCCAGGTTTGTGGTAATGATCAGACATTATACCAGCATCACGTGTAATGAAAGTAGTAGTCTTAACAGCCATAGCCGTAGCTTCATGATTGGGTTGCCGTCTGGCAGCAACAGATTGTTGCTTTTCTTCTTGTACAATCATAGAAAAAATTTTGCTTAAGGACGGTAATGGATGACTATTAAGAATTTGCGATTGTACCATATTGAAACTTGAATTCAGTTTCATGAGAAACTGATGGATCTTCTCCATTTCTCTTGCTGTAGCAAATGCCTTTCCAGCCCCATATGTACATGGAGGAACAATGTCATATAAGTGCAACTCGTCTTATAAGGCTTTAAGCTTTAAATAATAGGCTATGACGGAGAGCTCTTCTTGCACCGTGAGAGAGAGGTCATCTTTAAGCTAATAAACTCTTAGTGCATTGCCTTGTGAGAATCTTTCCCCCAAATCCATCCATATTTCATGAGCGATATCAGCATATGCCATATTATCATGCAAATCTTTAGCAATGGCATTGAACAACCATAAGATAACCATGGAGTTACATTTTGTCCAAGCCGCAAAATATGGTAAATCAGCATCAGGTTTGAAAATACTTCCATCAATAAATTATATTTTATTCTTGGCATTGAGGGCATTCTGCATTGCTCTCTTCCAAGTAGGATAGTTATCTCCATTCAATATGATTGAAACAAATACTGTTCTCGGATTATCAGATGGATGGAGATAATATGAGGAATCAATAGCAATGGGAGAGAAGATCACTCCCCCTGTTACCAAGGAACTCGGCTCTCGTGACATCATGAAGGCTGTAAAAATACTTTTCTGGGCTAAAGGAATGAAGAATAGAAAAGATGCAAAAGATGACGCAACACTTGTCAAGAAGAAGATGATCAAAGCTCTGATACCATGATAAATTTGAAGAAAATTGATATTCATTTAATTTGATTCAATATAAATGATTCAACATGTATATATGTATATTGGTCTTGCTACAAAATAGAAAAAAGAAATCGACAATGCTACAAAATTGGCCATCCTACAAAATAAGAAGAAAACCTAAAAATATAGAAAGATAAAAATATGATATACATAGCAATATAATGATTATATGCCTCATATGTCTAAAAGGATAAGGAAAGCATACAAAAGCATATATATGGTAATGTGATGGCTGATAATATTTCTTATATGTCCAATAATTCAATAATACTTGATTAGGTTGATAATATTTTTTATATATCTAATTATTCATTAATAATTTCACCACTTTACATCCCATCAGTCCGACTACTACATTTAAAAAAAAAAAAAAAGATAGATTTAAAAATAAATATTAAAAAATAATATTTTAAAAAAATCTGGCATATCATCTTCTTATTGACATTACATCACTTTTGATGTACGTGGACCCGACAAGAAAAAAACAAAACAAAATAAAGAAAGAAACACCATCATCGTGTACGCAGACCCCGCAAGACTAGCTTTAAGACGTTTGAATTGAAGTGTGCTTTCATACCCTATACGTCATTACATCCTGCTCATCCATTCATGGAATCATATTTGAGTGCCACTTTTTATAAACGTAATGTCGAATGCGCTGACCAAGGGCTAGTCTCATAACAACTAAGATTTCATTAAAAAAAAAATCAATAAGAAAATGTTATTTCAATTTTTTAATCAAATACATAATTGATGTGAGGTTAAACATATTTCTATGCTTACTCCACTTAAACTCTGAGATAAATCAAAATTCTAAATCAAATCAATTTCAGTGATAAACACTAATTATGATTGGCCAATAATTAGTCTTCAAATGATCCATGCTGCATCTAGGAGATATTAGCTATAGATTGTGTAACCTCTGATACCATTTATAATAACTGAAGACCTCTCTAAAAAAGATTATGCAAAAATATTATTTATGCTATAGACATAAAATTTATTTTATATATAATAATATAGGACTAAATACATGCTCACATAAATTCTTATATGCTCTTTTCACTTAAAATCTAGTATTTTTTCTAGACTAGAGGATAACTCTAACTAAATCCGATTACAAATACTATAACCAATCAATAATGGGTCCCAAAAGAGCCAAGCTATATTATTGTCATCTAATCAATATGAGTCATAGAGTAAGTTCACTTTGGTATCATTTGTAATGACTCAAGATTTAACTAAAATAACTATTTATAATGTATTATATAAATATTCTATATATATGAATAGATTGTCACAACGCATATATGTATAAATAGATTGTCACAGGTCCTGTAATCCTCCATACAAAATGGGTTTCGGTGAAACCCGGACATGAAACCTGATATTTTGGTTTCAAAGATAATTTGTGTTTCATAAGTTTTTATTGGAAATGTTAGGATATGTCCATACAAAATGGGTTTGAAGACGTGTTTTTTGAAAGTGGACAAATTTACCCATTGAACCACACTATGCTACCTGAATTTGTATTCAACGATCTCATGACGAAGAGATAAAATTAATTAGAGGACTGATAGTAATAGTAAAATACTATTTTAGGTAGATTATACGACTAATCAAAGTATTATTTGACAATAGACATACTGTAATGTTACTATCCAAGAAAGAAGCAAACCACTCGATCGTGTGCTGGGCAACGGCGTTGCTCATGCCGCACAAGAATGTCGTCGTTTAAGAAGCAAATTGATGGTACACTAAATCATAATGAAGCAGAACCGGCGTATACTTTAATGATCATCATGACCGTAAACCAAATAGAAATTGTTGCTCCCGATCTCTCCACCTGAGGTCGGCCCTCGAGATAGATGTGGCCGAGGTGAAACCACCGTTGGAGCTCTGCCCAATCACCTGCAAAGAAGTCCTCACCGGGGTGTTCTCCGGTGAGGATTAGGAGATTGAAAACAATGAGAGAAGAAAGCATCAAAAAAATGAGTGCCTCCTTGGAGGGTCCTAGAGTCCCTTTATTTATAAGGGAGGAATCGGAGTCGTATCCATCTCGGACTCTAACGACTTTCCAAATTTATCGCTCCGAATTGATTTGAGAAAGTTTTTCCATTTTAGAGAGATAGAATCACAAGGGACTCCTTTATTCGAACTTCTCCAATTTGGAAAGAGCACGACTCTGGCGAATAGTCATACCTCAGTAATGGATGATCAATAATCGATCGTCCAAGATTGATCGGTGGAATACAAGCAAACAGTAGGTCGTCTGAACATTGATCGGCTAGGACCAACCAATCTTAGATAGATCGGCTATGGGTAGGTTTTTCTCTGATCAACATGGAGTTCTTTGGTGATAGCTCCATCGGGTATGACCTATGGCGAACCATCAGTAAACCAATAGCCTACCGTAGCGATCAATCAGGAGTGGTCGAGCTATCGTGATAGGTCGGTTAAGGCCGAAGAATATCCGATCGAGCATGGGCTATAGCCGACCAATAGCAGAACACTCCCAAAAATCATCTGGCCGAGGCCGACCCATCGCGGATCGCGAATGAGTAGCCTCTCCGATTTCGTGTGGATGACCTATTGGAATAGATCAGTAGCCGATGCATATTACGCCAAGGCTGAGCTATGGCTACTCCACAATAGTTGCCCCCCACTCTCGAGGTCGAGCCTTCAGTAGGTCGACCGAAGTGAGTTATCTTTTTGAAGCCGAGGCCGATCTCCTAGACGAGATCATGTTGCCACGTGTTGGAGATCAATGTCTTGTTGAGGCCGGCATAAGTCCAACAGCCATTAAATCCAGCCGTTCATCAGCTTAATCCAGGTCCATCTATCTTGACCAATCGGTGTTTGACACTCTATGAAGATCCAGAAGGGTTGGCGAATCGATGGTAGATCGGGACCGTTCAAGATTCCTATAAATAGGGGTCAGCGTGATCCTAGTTTTTATCGTTGCTATTATTTAAGGGATGAACTCTGGTACTTTGTGCGCATAAGGAAATAGCTTGGACGAAGCCAAGCTATCATCAACCTCGTCCCTCTTGTTGCTTGGTCTCCTCATGTCTTTAGGTTAGTTTTCATCATACTCATGAGTCAGTTGAGTCTGTCCTGATCTTCCTAGAGTTTGGATGACCATTCAGGTAGAGATCGTGGGTCCGAGGTAGCTGATTTCTTAGGTTGGTCCAAAGAATGTGAAACTCTGGACTATGGCCCTTTTAGGATAAATTTTGTCCTCACCTCGGAGGACTTAGAGTTCATAAAGCTAAAGTACCAAGTTCCTGATGACTTTAGGCTAGAGGTCGTCGGTCCCAGAGAGCGCGTAGCTCTTCCTCGTTCGAACCATGTCAGAATTTATGAGGAATCCCTAAAGGCCGGCCTTAGGTTGCCATTCCACTTCTTGGTCATCGAATTTCTAAATTTATATAGAATTAGTTTTTGTAGCTTGGCGCCGAACTTCTGGCGGTCGATTTTAGGCTTTTTTATGCACAGTCTCCTCCTTGGGGTCGAGCCAACCTCCTGTCTTCTTCGAGCTTGCTTCACACTGAAGGAGCATCCTATAGAGATCGGATGGTAGTACGCCTCTCCTCGAAAAGGGCATCATCTTTTTCAAGGTGCTCCTTCTTTGGTACATAATTGGAAGGAGCATTTTTTTTTATTTCGGTCGAGCAACCTTGGGATTTCAGTACATCATGGGGTCGACCTCTTAGGTTGGCCGTCAAGCCTCTAACGTTGTCCAATGCCGAGGAGGAGACTTTAAATCAGATCTTTGGCGTCGCTCCCCCTCCGTTGTCCAAGCTTCTAACCGAGGAGAACTTGTTCAAGGTTGGCCTAATTTCCACTGATCCAAAGAGTAAGTGACATTTTCGTGTTATCTCGCATAGCTCATCCTTCTTGCTATTATTATTGACTCTCACCGATCTTTTTCTTTTCTTCTTTTTCTTTTTTGATGTAGCGATGAACCCTGCTGATCTAGAAGCTATTCATCTAGCGGCAAAGAAAAGGAAGGCTAGCATGGCTCCTGCCCCAAAATGTAGTCGGCCTGAAGCCATCCTTGCCCAACCGATGGTGGGGGGTTCCTCAAGGGCAACGCAGGTCCCAAGGAAAGAAGGCTCGATGTCGGCAAAAGCCGTGGCTCCATTGCGATCAGTTGCCTCGATGGAGCCCACCTCTTGGCCTTTCGCATCCTCTTTAAGAAGAAGCTCTGGCAGGCCAAAAATCTTGATTCGGATGTCTAGCTGCAGACCCGACGCTCTGGCAAAGGTGTCTCCGATGGAGGTTGCCTCAGAATCTGAGGACAAAAGAAAAGGCATCAGCAACTATCGAGTCATCCATTCTCTACTAAAGTCGGTCATCTTGCCAGCTGACGCTCAGACCTTTGAGGAGGCCGGAGGTGCCTTTCGCATCCAGGACTCCTACAATTTCTTTCTTCGGATATGTATTGATCGTCAACCGACCTTCATTTATTCTTTCATCATTCAGCCCCCTTTTCCTCTCTTCCCTTCTTTCTTTTTTTTTTTTAACTTCATTTTATTTTATAGCTCGTCCACCATGTGGACCATTTTGTCGAGGTGATTAAAGAGGTTTGGTGCCTCTCTAAGGAAGCTGAGGAGAAAACCGTCCAGGCCATCCGAAGGACGGACGATGCTCAATTGTCCAGGCTGAAGGCCAAGGACGAGAATAGGTCGCTCAAGGAGAAGGTGAAACAATTAGAATCCGAACTGACCAAGGCCGAAGCTCGACTGCTGGGGGAGAGGAAAGCCAGGAAGGAATGGGCGGAGGCCGCCAAGATTGAAGCGGTCAAGGCATTCCGCTCATTGGCCAAATTTCATAACATAAAGGTGGAATTCTCCTTGGCCTCCTATCTGCAGGGGATCAAAGATCTGAAGGAGAAGATCCGAAACTTCCCCGACCTGAACTTAGATCTCCTGGAATCAGAGGGTGAAGAAGCCAAGGAGGTTGAAGGTCAGGAAGTTTAGATGAAGGATCCCTTCAGCCCCGCCCGTGATGACCTAGTCGCTGGGAACGTAACCTCAGCTCCACCTCGGGCCGTCATAGTCTTCCTCAACCAGGTAGAGGTCGACGAATCTGGAGCTCTAGATGGAGCTTAATGTAGATCTTTGCTTGGGCATGTCCAAGCTTTCATTGGGCCAGTCTCTCTTACTTATCCTTGGTACTCATCGAAGTATTTTTGTATTAGATCGATCAATATCTATAAATATTTGATCGATGAATACAATACTTTCTTTTCCAAGTGGTTGAGGTCGATCACCATGGCTTAGTGCACAATCTGCTAAATTTTTCTTTTTATGGATAGGCTTAGATCTTTCAGAATGCCCAATCATGAGGACGAGCTCCTAAAAATAGAACCCAATGTATTTCGTTCCTCGACCATGGCCGAAGAGCGTGCGTTGGCGAACTTTGCTGGAGATGTGCTCCATTCCTCATCCATGGCCGAGAAGCGTGCATTGACGAATTGTACTAGAGATGCATCCCATTTCTCGGTCATGGCTGAGGAGCGTGCATTTATGAATTTTGTTGGAAACATGTTCTGTTCCTCGGTCATGGCTGAGGAGCGCGCATTTACGAATTTTGCCGGAGACACGTTCTATTCCTCGGCCATGGCCGAGGAGCGTGCATCGACGAATTTTGCTGGAGATGCATTCCGTTCCTCGATCGTGATCAAAGAACGCCCATTTGTGAATGTTGCCAGAGACGCGTTCTGTTCCTCGATCGTGGTCGAGGAACGTGCGTTGGCGAACTATGTTGGAGACGCGTTCTATTCCTCGATCATGGTCGAGGAATGCGCATTGGCAAACTTTGCTGGAGATGCATTCCGTTCCTCGATTATGGTCGAGGAATTCGCGTTGGCAAACTATGTTGGAGACGCGTTCCATTCCTCGACCATGGCCAAAGAATGCACATTGGCAAACTTTATTGGAGACATGTTTCGTTCCTCGACAGTGGTCGAGGAACACGCATCGGTGAACTTTGCTGGAGATGCATTCCATTCCTCCGCTGTGGCTGAGGAACGCACATCGGCAAACTTTGCTGGAGATGCATTCCATTCCTCGATCGTGGCCGAGGAACGTGCATCGACGAACTGTGTTGGAGATGCATTCCGTTCCTCGATTATGGTCGAGAAACATGCGTTGGCGAACTTGTAGAAGATCAATTTTGCAAAAAATTATGATTTATTATTATTAAAGAAAAGATAAAAATTATAGCTTATGGATAATATCTATAGAGATTGTAGCATTCCATATCCTCGATATCAGAGTTTCATCCAACCGACAAAGGCGATAAACTTCTAGCCGAACTATCTCGGCCACTCTATATGGTCCTTTTCAGTTGGGTGATAGCTTCGACCGTTTGATTGGATGAGAGACCTCTGCTCGATGAAGCACCAATAGTCCAGCCAAGAATGACTTTTCTTTAACTTAGGAATTATAATATCGACCTATCCTTTGTTGATAATTGGCTATCCAGATCCTAGCCCGTTCTCGAGTTTCTTCCAGCAAATCTAAGTTTGCCCTCATTCCAAACGAGTTGCTATCCTCATCGAATTCCTCGACTCAAAGTCTGGGCAGACCAATTTCCAAAGGTATGATAGCTTCCGTTCCGAATGCCAATATGAAAGGTATTTTTCCAATCGGGACTCGTTGGATCATTCAATAGGCCCAAAGGACATGATATAGCTCTTTGACCCACCGTCCCTTAGCCTAACCAAGACAAGCATTTAAACCTTGTAACAGGGTTCTGTTCGTCACTTCTGCTTCATAATTGCTCTATAGGTGACCTACTGACATCAGTCTGTGCGAGATCCCAAAGTCATTATAGAATCCGGTAAATCTTGGATTATCAAACTGCCATCCATTATCAGTTATAATAGCTCTAGGTAGTCCAAATTGATAGATAATTGATTTTCAGATAAAATCCCAAACCTTGGCTTCAAAAATGATTGCCAGTGCCTCAGCCTCCATCCATTTGGTAAAATAATCGATGGTGACAAGTAAGAATTTCTTCTGTGCTATGGTGACAGAAAATGGCCCGAGGATATCCATTCTCCATTGCACAAACGGCCAAGGTGTTGTGATTGATGCCAACGGTGTTGAAGGTCGACGCTGAATATTGAAAGTTCTTTGACATTGATCACATCTATTTACCAAGTCGGCAGCATCTTTTTGCATGGTCGGCCAGAAGTATCCTTACCTTAATATCTTATGAGTGAGGGCCTTGCCTCCTAGATGATTGCCACAGATTCCTTCATGCACTTCTCATAGAGCATAGTAGGCTTCTGAAGGACGAAGGCATATGAGCAAAGGTAAGGTAAAAGACCTTTTATATAGTTTTTCCTTATAGACGAGGTACTGAGGAGCAAGACATCTCAACCTTTTAGCTTCATCTCTGTCGATTGGAAGAGTGCCATCTTGTAAATAGCGTAGGATGGGGTCTATCCAACTTGGCTCCGGATCAGCTTGCATTACAGGAGCCTCTTTGATGCTTGGCTTCTCCAAAACTTTCATATATGAGCTTCTTTTTAGATCTGTAGCACCAAGGGTTGCAAGCCTAGAAAAAAGGTCGGCTCGCACATTTTCTATCCTTGGTACTTGCTGAATATCTATTGCTGAGAAGCTGGAAGCAAAGTCCCTAACCTTTTGTGGATATTTAACCATGTTCGATTCTCGAGCTTCATATTCTCCTTAAATCTGACCGATGATTAGCTGTGAGTTGCTATGAACTCTAAGATGCCGAACCCCCATTTCTTTTGCCATCTCGAGACCTGCTATCAATGCTTCATACTCAGCTTTATTATTGGATGCTGAAAAATTAAAATGCAGAGCATACTCCACAACTACTCCCTCAGAGTTGGTTAAGAGTAACCCTACTCCTGTGCCTATAGTATTCGAAGATCCATCAATATGTAAGACCCAACATTCGTCGGTTGTATGAGCTATTTCATTGCTTGGTTCCTCATCTGGAATCGTGCACTCCAGGATGAAATTGGCTAATGCTTGAGCCTTGATAGACGGCCTTGGTAGGTATTTGATGTCGAATTCTCCCAACTCAATAGTCCATTTGGCTAACCGTCCCGAAGTGTTGGGCCGATATAATACTGACATGATAGGTTGGTCGGTTAGAATAGCTATGGTATGTGCTTGAAAATACGAATGCAGCTTCTTCATGGATATTAGAAGAGCATAGATGACTTTTTCTAACTTCACATATCTGGTCTCAGCTTCGTGAAGTACTTGGCTCACATAATAGATCGGCTTCTGCACCCTGGCTTCTTGTCGGACGAGGACCAAACTAACCATCGAAAAAGAAATAGCCAAATATAGGTACAACACTTCATCAGACTCTGGCTTGCTTAAAAGAGGAGGAGAGCCGAGGTACTTCTTTAAGTCATCAAATGCTGCCTGGCATTCATTCGACCATTGAAAATTCTCCGACTGCTTGAGAGCTTTGAAAAAAGGAAGGCTCTTTTCTACCGATCTTGATAGAAATCTATTTAGAGCTGCATCCTTCTGGTAAGCCGCTGTACCTCTTTAATTATTTTTGGGGGCTTTATCTCTTGAAGAGCTTGAATCTTTTCTGGATTAGCCTTGATTCCACGTTGCAACACCATAAAGCTGAGAAATTTTTCAGAGGTGACTCCAAATGTGCATTTATCCAAATTAAGCTTCATTTGATAATGTTGAAGTGTGGAAAATATTTCTTCTAGATCAGTGATATGATGCTTAGCCACCCTACTCTTGACGAGTATATCATTCACATATACCCCCATATTTTTGCCAATCTGCTCTTTGAAAAGCTTATTTACCAGCCTTTGGTAGGTAGCTCCCACATTTTTTAAGCCAAACGGCATAACTCTATAATAGAAAAGATATTGGTCAGTTACAAAAGAGGTTTTCTTCTCATCCTCGGGTGCCATTCAGATCTGATTATATTCCAAAAAAGCATCCATGAAAGATAGGAGTTGATGTCCTAAAGTCGCATCCACTAATTGATCTATGCGGGGTAGAGGGTAGCTATCCTTCGGGCACGCCTTGTTGAGGTCGGAATAATCGATGCATGCATGCCATTTTTCACTCGCCTTCTTGACGAGGACGACATTAGCCAGCTATTCTAGATAATATACTTCTCGAACAAATCCAGCCTTTAAAAGTTTATCGACCTCTTTCTGTATCGCATTTTGTCGCTTAGGGGCAAAACTTTACTTTTTCTGCCTAACTAGACGATAGTTTGGATCCACGTTAAGCTGGTGAACTATAACTTTGAGTCAATACCGGGCATATCCGAGGTCGACCAAGCGAATACATTAACATTAGCTCATAGAAATGAGACGAGATGCTATCGATCTTCTTCAAACAAACTTGAGCCAATTTTTACAGTCTTGCTCGGATTAGCTCCAATTGTTACCGAGATTAACTCTTCCGCTGGGTGACCCCTTTATTCCATCAGCTCGTCCCTTACATCCAGCTCATCCATGAGCTATTCTTCGGATGTCACTCTGCGTAAGGTAGCCATATAGCATTCCTTTGCGATCAACTAGTTTCCTCAGAGTTTACCTATTCCTCCAGGAGTCATGAATTTCATCTTTAAGTGATAGATTGATACTATAGCTTTGAGGGCATTTAAGCCTGGCCAACCCAAAATGATATTATAAGCAGATGGGCTATTAACCACGAAGTAAGTTATTTTGAGTATGGCTTGCCTTGGGGCCTGCCCAGCTTTTGTTGTTAAAGAGATAGTTCCTTCTACTGGGACTGTGCTGCAAGAAAATCCAACCAGAGGTACCTTCTTCTTTAGCAGCCGTTTAGGATCCAAGTTCATTCGAATAAAGGCATCGTAAAATAAGACGTCTACCGAACTTTCATTATCTATAAGAACTCGATGTACCTCATAATTTGAAATATTTAAAGAGACAACTACAGGATCATCATGCGGGTGATTTATTTCTTGTAGATCATCAGTAGTCAAGGTAATTTCGTCATCGATCTTTCTTTTCTTCAATCCTTTCGCTATAGGTCGATCTTGGTCTGAGGTATTTTTAGTGAGATGCCCTCTGGTGATTACTCTGATCTCACCCACTGTCTGTTGTTCTATATGAGGATCCTCCTACCTAGGCTGTTCGCGGTGGGGGTTGGGCAGAATTCTTTGCTTATCAACATACCTTTGAAGTCATCCTCATCGAATCAAAGCTTCTATTTCTTCTTTGAGCTATCAACATTTCTCGGTGTCGTGTCCGTGGTCACGATGGTATCTACAATATTTTTTTGGATTTCTTACTCGGGCAGGAGTCACCATCTTCTTTGGTCACGGCATTTCTTCGTGTCATTCAATCTTCATTAGAATTTGGGCCCAAGGAGTGTTAAGGGGAGTATAGTAATGAAATCTCTGAGGTGGGATTCTAGATCGGTGCTGAGGTTTGGGAGATATGGGTCAACCACCCCGAGGTGGGGTGCGTGAGTGATGAGGTTGTGACTCCCCTTGTCGATGTTGCACACATCGATGGTCTTTTTTCTTCTCTAATTTTTGAGTCAACCCTGATCTACCATCGAGGTTTCTTCGTTGCTGGTCCCAGGCTTCTTCGGGTTGAGCATATTTTTCCACCCATTCCAACATCTCGGTAAAATCTTTTAGATAATCCAGATTGAGCGAGAAAAGAAGATCATTCTGAAGAAGTCCAGCCTTCAACGCCGTCATTGTAGGAACCAGATCTAGGGTTTTAGGATTAGATCTTGAAATTTTTTCAAGATTAGATAGCAAAAGATTAAAATCAATCAAAATTAATCTAAAATATCCTAGATCTAAGATCTTATTATATGATTATTGTATGGTATTTAAATTAAAAATTAAATAAGAAAGAAAAGGTTGATCATATCAACCTAGATCTATACTACATCTAATGCAGCTATAAAATAATAGATCGAATCTATTACCTGAGCAAGTTAGACGTTCTAACTTGCTGATCCAAGCTTGAGGATGAATTCATGAGTTGCACACATGTCCGACCTCTAGGATTCATCCACACGAGCCCACGAACACGATCAAAGATTCTGATGCAGGAAATCAGCACAGTATGCTAGCACTGTGCTGATCTCTCTTCGATGATCGATCTGATGCTTCCTTCTTTGAAACTTAGACACTCCAAAATATCAAAAGAAAGAGTAAAAGATTTGTGATGCTGAGACACCTCTCAAAAGCTCACAAAAAGAGAGGAAGAGATCTGGAACAAAAAAAACTTTAGAAGAAGACCCTCTTCTTCTTTGTTCTTTTTCTAGATATCTTGATTTGTGTTTTTATTATCTCCATGATCCAGATGAATTTTTCTACACCAAAGAGACATCTCAAATGTATGCAATCCATGAAAATTTTAGCAAAAAATTATCTTTAAATAAAGAGATATGCAGAGTCCAAGTTAGGTCAAAAACCTAAACTAGAAAGGACCAAATAAGGAAAGTTGTTGGGGCACCCAAGAGGGCGCCCCCACCTTACTTTTCTGCCGTGGACCAGCAAGGGAGGGCACAACAAATGCCAAAAAATGCCATGAGAGAGAGAGAGAGAGAATAGGGAGGTGGTAGCATGAAAGGAAGGAAGTCTTTTGGTTGACTAAGATTCTATCTCATAGAATCCTAAGCGAAAACAACTTCCCCTTTTGACTTGGTCATGCAACAAACATCCATATGAGAAATAGAAGAGAGAAAGGGGGGGTGTGAGAAGCCTTTGGGCATGGAGAATTTCACATAAAAATATAAAGAGAAAGGGGTGGGGTGTGAAGATTAGGTGGCGCAAGGAATAGGGAGTCCTAGTCACACTAGGACTCCTATTTTGACCTGGTCAAACTAGGTCTTTTAACCAAATAAAAATAAGAGTAATCCAATTCAATTAAATAAGGCACTAATCTATTTAAGAACTTATTTAAATTAGATTTAATTCTAATTTATTCTCTAATTAAATTAGAAAATTGGGTTGACCCAAGTCCTAGTTAAACTAGGACTAGTTCTTTCTTGTACTTGACTTATCCAATAAATCAATTAGATGCGATCCAATCAAATTTAAATAAATTATATTTAATTAAACTTAATCTCAGCCTACTGGCTTAATCAAATTAAATCAATTAGCAATCAAATTGCTAATCGATCCTCCTACAACACTTGCACTAGATCAAACATCAACCGTATTGATTATTTAACCCTAAAATAATTCTAAATCGCTGATCAACCATTCAATCGAAATGTGAACTCTAATATGTGTGACCTTATAGGTATGAACCTAAGTTAGTAGAATAGAAATAAATTTTTATACCAATTGAAGTGACCATCTAACAATAATATTCGATGGTCGGATAGGTCGAAGATGTAGAACACCATCCTTAGAACCCATGTGGATATAGTTTCTATATAATTCATCCCTTTGACCATAATGCTTATAGGACATCTCAGAGTTCAACTGTCAACTTTGATCAGGTTATCCATATTGTATTTCAAAATATTAAATCCATCTGATGGATTATCCTGGCCAAGGTTTTGCTATATAGAAATACAGTGATATATTCTTCTCCAACTCTTAGAGTGGTCAATTTCATCTTGATCATACTTTGACTTTGCAAGTACTTAACTATGCCCAGAAGTCTTTCGTTGCTGAATTAGAAATTCAGTTAGTCCGGTACCAAAGCACAGTGAGTTGCTTGCAAGTTAGTGAGGTGATCTCAGATCTAAGGGATACTTTTATCTATATTCCATCAGAGACATTCTCAACAGCAGAATGCTCTGAAGTTGGTCACGTTCAATGATGATGTACCCATACATCTTACCTGTATGCCATATCAGTATCCCCATGCTCCTTGGTTAAGAGGACAACCAACCTATATGGCATATAGCGATCTATGCTCGACAGATGCTGTCGTCCTAATTAACAGTCTATCATTTGATCGTGAATAAATTTAAGGACTAATCGATAAATCCTCTCTTTATCGAAACTAAATAGTCCTAAGGACTTCATCACAACAATGGAGTTCATTAGAAGATGTAAACTTGTGATGAAAAAGATGCCAAAATTTTTTTTATTAATTAATAAATCAATTATAATATCTCAACTGTCAATAGGCTGACAATTAACTTTGGGACATAATTTTCAACAACTTGCATATTTTGACACAGTATCTAATACCCATCTTCGACTTATGATTGTCGAACTCCTTGATTGCTAGGGATTTAGTGAAGAGGTCGGCTAGGTTTTTCTTTCTGTCGATTTTTTGAAGATCGACGTCACCACGATCTACGATCTCATGGACCAAATGAAAGCGATGCAGAATGTGCTTTGTCCGCTGGTGTGCCATCGGTTTCTTTGCTTGAGCTATGGCGCCAGTGCTGTCGCAGTAGAGCAGGACTGGACCATCAATGAAGGATGCTACTTCGAGCTCGATGATGAACTTTCTCAGTCATATAGCTTCTTTTGCTGCATTTGATGCTGCCATATACTCTGCTTCGCAAATAGAGTCAGCCACTATATGCTGCTTGAAATTTTTTCAACATATGGCTCCATCATTTAAAGTAAAGATATATCCTTAAATACTTTTACTATCATCATTATCAGATTGAAAGCTGGAGTCTGTAAATCTCATAAGTTTCAGATTTGACTCACCATAAACCAACCATTGATTCTTAGTATTTCTCAAATACTTAAGGATGATTTTAACCATCTTCTAGTAATTTTCTTCAGGATCAGACTGGTATCTACTCACTACTCCTAGTAAGTATACCATGTCTGATCTCGTACATATCATTGCATACATAATAGACCCTACTATCAAAGCATATGGGATTCTACTCATACGCTTTCTCTGTTCAGGAGTTGTCGGACAATCCTTCTTAGAGAGAAAAATTTCTTAGCCTATCGGAAGATAATTCTTTTTGAAATTTTTCATGCTGAACCTCTTCAGCACAGTTTCTATGTATGTGGACTGGAATATACCAAGCATCCTTTTAGATCTATTCCTATAGATCTTCATCTCTAGGATGTAGGATGCTTCACCCAAATCCTTCATGGAGAACTCTGATGACAACCAGACTTTTATTCCTTGTAGTGCGGGGATGTCATTCTCAATTAAGAGAATGTCATCCACATACAAAATAAGAAATACTACTGCTGGACCATTTGTCCATTTGTAAATACAAAATTCTTCTTCGTTCTTAACGATGCCATACGCTTTGATCACTTTATCAAAATGCATGTTCCAACTTCGAGATACTTGCTTTAATCCATAAATAGATCTCTGAAGCCTACACATCTTGGACTCATCTATGGATGTGAACCTCTCAGGTTGTATCATATACACCTCTTCGCTTAGCTCTCCATTTAGGAAAGCCATCTTCACATCCATCTGCCAAATCTCATAGTTCAGGTGGATAGCTATTGCAAGCATTATCTGAATAGATTTAAGCATTGCCACTGAGGAGAATGTCTCATCATAGTCAATACTATAATGTTGACGATACCCCTTGGCAATCAGATAGATTTTATAGGTCTCCACCTTTTTGTCTGTGCCTCTTTTTTTTTTGAATATCTATTTACACCCAATAGGTTTAACCCCTTCAGGTAGGTCAACTAATATCCATACATCATTGACCTTCATGAAATCCATGTCGAATCTTATGGCTTCTAGCCATTTCTCATAATTGGATCTTTACATTGCATCCATATAAGTGATTGGGTCCTCATCATTCTCATCGAGTTCGATGGGATCACCATCCTGGATCAAGAATCCATAGTATCTATCCGGATGGCACGATACTCTATCGGATCGCCTTAATGATGCGGATTTACTAGACTTTAGATCTGATCTGATCAAATCTGACTTAGGTTCAGCATTCTATATCGAACTTTCTACCTGTTGAACTTCATTAAGTTCAATCTTAGAGACAACAATTTCTTCACTAAGGAACTTCTTTTCCAAAAAGATTGCCCTAAGGCTGACGAACATCTTTTGTTCATCAGCATGGTAGAAATAGTATCTTTTGATCTCTTTTGAGTATTCTATAAATGCGCACTTATCAGACCTAGGTCCAAGTTTATCTATAATTATTCGTTTGATATAAGTCGGGCACCCCTAGACCCTAAGGTGTGAAAGTGCTGGCTTACGTCCTGTCCATATCTCATATGAAGTTTTAATCACAGATTTACTTGGAATCTTATTTAAAAGATAGCAAGCCGATTTGAGTGTATATCCTCAGAGGGATATCGGCAAGCTGGCAAAATTCATCATGGATCGGACCATGTCTAATAGAGTCTGATTCCTTTTTTCAAATACACCATTATGCTGTGGTATTCCTGGAGGAGTCCATTGGAAGAGAATCCCATTTTCTTCTAGATATGTGAGAAACTCATCAGAAAGATATTTTTCTCCTCGGTCAGATCGAAGAGTTTTAATACTCTTTTTAGTTTATTTTTCTACTTCACTTCGAAATCATTTGAACATTTCAAATGAATCTGACTTATGTTTCATTAGATAGACATATCCAAATCTGGATAGATCATTTATGAAAGTGATGAAATAGACATATCCACCTTTGGCATTAGTACTCATTGGTCCACATACATCAGTATGTACTAGTCCTAAGAGTTCAATGGCTCTCTCATCTTTTTCAGTAAAAGGTGACTTAGTCATTTTACCAAGAAGACAGGATTCATAAGTTGAAAGTGATTCACAATCACTAAGTTCGAAGATACCCTCTTGAGCCAACTTGCTTATCCTATTTTTGTTTATTTGACCTAGCCTATAGTACCATAAATAGATATCTATCACATTATCTAATCTAGGATGTTTACCAATTGAATAGACTACATTAACAGGTTGTGATAACATATATACATCATTGTTCAGTTATCCATAGAAAGCAGTAACACCATTTACAATGACATTACAAACTCGTTTCTTTATTAAAACTTTATAATTATTCATGGCCAAAAGGCCTACAGAAATGATATTTAAAAAAAAATTAGAACAGAAATGATAATCACTAAGAACAACGGTATGAGATTCAAATATAAGTTTTAAAATTTCTAAAGCTAGAACTGAAATTGGTCTTCCATCTCCAACATTTAGGAATCTTTCATCTTGCTCGAATCTTCTACCGAGTTGCAACCCCTGCAATGAATTGCAAATATGATAAGGGCTTTTGGTATACAATACCCAGTCAGTAATATCACAGATAGAAAATTGTAAGAAGTTATTATATAAATATCTTGCACAGCAATAGCTTGCTTTTTCCTCTGCCTGTTCGGATCCAGGGAGGCAATGTACTGAGGACAGTTCCTCTTTCAGTACCTCCGCTTCTTACAGAAGAAGCATTCAGCTTGACTCCTATCGGACTTAATTTTTTGGGTCTGAGCCTATACAGATGTCCTGGTCTGAACATGCACCTTCTTGGCTTTCTTCTTTTTATTCTTCTTTTCTTTTTCAAAGGGTCAAGAATGAGAAGATGAACCTCCCACTAAGTTCACCAACTCTTTGTGGCGCTGGTGATCCTTTTCAAAGTTCTGAAGTAACCCCAGTAATCCATGGTAGTCAACTTCAGGCTTTGACATTCTATAATGTGTAAGAAATGGGAGATAAGACTTGGACAGTGAGTTCAGTATTGCATCTTTCCCAAGTTATTTGTGTAAGAAAAAGTTGAGCTTGCTCAAGCGCTCTATCAGCTCGATCATGTACAGTACATGATCAGTGATAGAGGCTCCATCCCGCATTCTGGTATTGAAGATGGTGCAACTAGTCTTGTGCCTCTCAACGTCATCGGATGTGCCAAAAGAATCCTCCAACACTTGGAGCATTTCATTAGGCTGAGCTATCTCAAACCTGCGACTGAACTCATCGCTCATCGTAGCCAGCATAATGTAGCATACCGTGGTTCGATCATTGAGCCACTTTTGATAAGTATCTCTGACTGTTTCTTGTGCATTGGTAGCTGGTTCCTCAAGTGCAGGATCCGTCAGCACATATAGGATCTGTTCATGCTCCAAGATAATCTTCAATTTTCGATATCAGCTACTAAAGTTAGGTTCTACCAACTTATCATTATCCAACAATGATCGGAGCGATAAGAAAGTGGCCATATATGTACAAAAAAAAAACATAATCTAATTAGTAATTGATTCATTAAACCTAAAGATTTGGACTTTAATAAAAAGGGTCTCCCACTATTTTATTCGAATTGATAGTCTCTACCTCCAATTCGAGAAATTATCCTAATTTCTTAGTGTGTACTAGAATCCACATAGACTGTACACAAGTCCAACTTTGGTTAGCCCACCCATGTACATTTAAAGGTAGGTTCATAATCAATTATTTTTTAAAATAATTTTTAGTAATTAAATTTTGCCCTAGGACCTGATCAATTAGCTTTGGCCTTTCTAGAAAAGGATCCAGTTAGGTCCAACCATTAACATGACCATACTTGGCCCATCCAACCAATGAATGATCAGGCCCAACTTTGGTTGGCCCACCTGATCACCATTTAGAAAGTTGTATCTAAAAGATCATATGATGAATGATAATTTTATCAATTGATAAGCACCAGGTTTTTGGGTCTCCAATGATTATCCAACTGATGGACTCATTATCATCTACTTTAATGGAAGGCTATGATCTAATTATCATATAACTATTTCATTTTAGAAACCTAATAATTTTAGAGGATTTAATTAGTGGGTCAGATTAACCAGCTTATCATGATCCTTCCACTGGCTTCATCGAGTCAAATTGAGATCATTAACAGTCTGGTTTAGGAGCACCAAAATCAGTCATACTGATTCACCTAGCTCACATGGATTAGCTCGAATAGTCAAGCGATCTGATTAAAACATAATCTCACCAAGAAGCCAGGTAAGTTTGATCAGTGAAAGGGTTTGCCAGGCTTGCCTTAGACACCATCAGAAATGGTCAAGTAAGCGAGCTGCCAATTAAAAATCACTGATCTAATTTACCCTAGACACCAACTGAATTAATTAGTCTTAATCAGATCATCATAACAATTCGTGCTAGACCACGAAGCCAAGAATCAAGCCCATCTTGGGTCTTGTTAAAGATATGGACTTGACCAATTACAACAACTGTAATTGATCTAGAGAATTCTTGACCTAATCTAAGACAATAATTGATTAGATTTAGTCAATTCTTTAATTAAGTCCATTCTTTAATATAACCTTAGGTCTAATCCAATTAATGGACCTAATCCCCACTAACCCATTAACCCAATGTGTTATGATTCATGTCATAGGATCTTCAATTTACAATCCTAGGACCTAATCAAATAATTTCTTAATTCTTAATTAAGTTTTGGGCTTAGGGTTAGGGTTTAGCTTTTCAAAAATAATTTTTATGTTTGTAAAATATTTTTACAACATGGTTCTATCAATCAAGTTGTATGTTTGATTCATAATCAATATGCAAGTAAAATAAATATAAAACTATTTTAGATCTAATCTAAATATGTTCATGTAATTGAAACAGTTTCAATAATAATCAATCATAAATCTCTCTAGATCAAATCTAACATATTTATGTTGATTAAAATTAGATTAAAATATTTTTAATCAGATCATAAAATCTCTTAGATCTAATATAAAATTTTATGATCAATATTTTAGATCAGCACGTACTAGGATAACCTATCCACTGTAAGGGGTAAACCTTACAATGGAACAACCTTATGACAGTCTGTGTAATCTAAAATATTTTATTTTTAAATTTAATAATTAGATTATAAATTAGATCTAATCTAAAAAATAATCTAAACATGCATAAAAATTATGTAATAAGAACCTATGCTCTGATACCAATTGTAGGAACCAGATCTAAGATTTTAGGATTAGATTTTGAAACTTGTTCAAGATTAGACAGCGAAAGATTAAAATCAGTCAAAATTAATCTAAAATATCCTAGATCTAAGATTTTATTATATGATTATTTTAAAATATTTAAATTAATAATAAAAAATTAAATAAGAAAGAAAAGATTGATCATATCAATCTAGATCTATACTACATCTAATGCAGCCATAAAATAACATATCGGATCTGTTACCTAAGCAAGTTAGACATTCTAATTTACTGATCCAGGCTTAAGGATGAATTCATGAGCTGTACATGCGTCCGGCCTCTAGGAGTCATCCACACGAGCCTACGAACATGATTAGATATCTTGATGCAGAAAATCAGCACAATACGCTAGCACTGTGCTGATATCTCTTCGACGGTCGATCTGATGCTTTCTTCTTTGAAATTTGGATACTCCAAAATATCAGAAGAAAGAGAAGAAGATTTGTGATGCTGAGAAATCTCTCAAAAGCTCACAAAAAGGAAGAAAGAGATCTGAAACAAAAAAAACTTTAGAAGAAGACCCTCTTCTTCTTCTTTATTTTTTTTTTAGACATTCTGATTTATATTTTTAATATCTCCATGATCCAGATAATTTTTTTTCTAATTTTCTACATCAAAGAGACCTCTCAAATGTCTATAATCCATAAAAATTTTAGTAAAAAATTCTCTTTAAATAAAAAGATGTGCAGAGTCTAAGTTAGATCAAAAACCTAGACTAGGAAGGACAAAATAAAGAAAGTTGTTGGGGTGCCCAACTCTTGGGTGCCCCCACCTTACTTTTCTGTCATGGACCAGCAAGGGAGGGTGCAACAAATGCCAAAGAATGCCATGAGAGAGAGAGAGAGAGAGAGAGAAAATAGGAAGGTGGCAGCATGAAAGGATGGAAGTCTTTTGGTTGACTAGGATTCTATCTCATAGAATCCTAAGCGAAAACAACTTCCCCTTTTGACTTGATCATGCAATAAACTTCCATATGAGAAATAGAAAAGAGAAAGGGGGGCATGAGAAGCCTTTGGGCATAGAGAATTTCACATAAAAACATAAAGAGAAAGAGGTAGGGCGTGAAGATTAGGTGGCACAAAGAATAGGGAGTCCTAGTCACACTAGGACTCCTATTTTGACCTGATCAAACAACATCTTTTAACCAAATAAAAATAAGAGTAATCCAATCCAATTAAATAAGGCCCTAACCTATTTAAGGATTTATTTAAATTAGATTTAATTTTAATTTATTTTTTGATTAAATTGAAAAATTGAGTTGATCCAAGTCCTAGTTAGACTAGGACTAGTTCTTTCTTGCACTTGGCTTATCCAATAAACCAATTGAATTTGATCCAATTAAGTCCAAACCAAATTTTATTAAATCATATTTAATTAGACATAATCTCAGCCTACTAACTTAATCAAATTAAGTCAATTAGCAATCGAATTGCTAATCGATCCTCTTGCAACACTTGCATTAGGTCAATCATCAACCATATTGATCATTTAATCCTAAAATGATTCTAAATCATTGATCAACCATCCGATCGAAATGTGAATTTTAATATGTATGACCTCATAGATTCGAATCTAAGCTGATAGCGTAGAAATAAATTTTTATACCAATCAAATTGATCATCTAGCAATGATACCCGACGGTCGGATAGGTCGAAGGTGTAGAATACCATCCTTAGAACCCATGAGGATATAGTTTTCTTATAATTCATCCCCTTGACCATAATACTCGTAGGACATCTCAGAGTTCAACTATCAACTCTGATCAGATTGTCCACATTGTATTTCAAAATATATCCATCTGATGGATTATCCTGATCAAGGTTTTGCTATATTGAAATACAGTGATACATTCTTCTCCAACTCTTAGAGTGGTCAATTTCATCTTGATCACACTCCAACTTCGTAAGTATTTGACTGTACCTAAAAGCCTTCCATTGCTGTATTAGAAATTCAGTTAGTCTGCTATCAAAGCACAATGAATTGCTTGCAAGTTACTGAGGTGATCTTAAGTCTAAGGGATACTTATACCTATATCCCATTAGAGACATTCTCGATAGCAGAATGCTCTGGAGTTGATCACATTCAATGATGATATATCCATACATCTTATCTGTATGGCATACCAGTATCCCCACACTTCTTGGTTAAGAGGACAACCAACTTATATGGCATATAGCGACCTATGCTCAATAGAAGCTGTCGTCCTAATTAACAGCCTATCATTTGATTATGAACAAATTTAAGAACTAATCGATAAATTCTTTCTTTATCGAAACTAAATAGTCCTAAGGACTTCATCATAACAATGGAGTTCATTAGAAGATGTAAACTTATGATAAAAAAGATGCCAAAATTTTTTTTATTAATTAATAAATTAATTATAATATCTCAACGTCAACAGACTGACAATTGGCTTTGGAACATAATTTTCACCAGTCATGGCAACTGATTGGTCTAAGTTTCGAACCTTCAAGGTGGCAGCGTTGAAGTGATTGATGTACTCTCGAAGAGGCTTGTTCTCCATTGCTTGATGCTTACGAGAAAATCTGAGTTACGGCATTGCCGATGACTACTGATAAAATGAGCAAGAAATAGGCAGCTTAGCTGATGGAAGGAATCTACAGAGCCAGGCTTCAAATTTGTATACCAATGTCGAGTCTCTTTTCTCAGAGTCGAAGGAAAGGCTCGGCACAGGATTGCGTCGCTAGCCTCTTGCAGGTGCATGAGGGTTCGTAAATTGTCCAGGTGGTCTACAGGGTCGATCGTTCCATCATAAGGCTCCATCTGAGGGTTTTTAAATCGAGGCGGCAGGGATTCATTCATGATCTTTCGGGTGAACGGAGGATCGATGTTAAACCTCAAGTTGTCCCCTTGCTGCTTTGGTCCTTGCAATGTATCTATCCGCTATTGCATTTCTTGGAGTCTCTTCTCCACACTATCTTCCTAAAAAGCTCAGCGCTGAGGAGTTACATGGCCTGGGGTTGAGTCTCTTCTAGAGACGGAGGTTGGAGATCGCCTAGGTCCTCGATGGAGTGGGCCAATAGGTCGGCTTTGATGACTTGCTTCGTCCCTTGGGCTTCACGGGCGTCGTTCTTGCGATTCTCCTTGGGGTAGCCTGGAGTTTTCATTGGCTGGACGTTGTTTGCTGACTTGCTGTTTTTTTTTCACTACGATCGAGAGAGCCTGCACTTGCTGGACCAGTGTATTATACTGTTCCTGTGAAATTGCCGGTGCCGCCTATGGGTCTTCTTGAATCAGTGGTGGCACATTGGTCGACTAAACATTATTGATTCGTTGGCCATCAGAATGCTGGGATGCATTCGATGCTCCCCTTTGAGTCTTCATGATGCTTGTCAATGAGCTTTTTTCTCTCATAATTGGATCTCGAAATCAATCGAGAGCCCTCCTTCTAGCACCAAATATTGCTCCTGATCTTTCCACCTGAGGTCGGTCCCCGAGATAGATGTGGCCGAGGTGAAACTACTGTTGGAGCTCTACCCGATCACCTGCAAAGAAGTCCTTACCGGGGTGTTCTCCGGTGAGGACCCTCTGGTGCTCAAGTTAGGAGATGGAGAATAATGAGAGGAGAAAGCATCGAAAAAATGAGTGCCTCCTTGGAGGGTCCCCAAGTTTCTTTATTTATAAGGGATGAATTGGAGTCGTATCCGTCTCGGACTCTAATAATTTTTTGAATTTATTGCTCCAGATTGATTCAAGAAAGTTTTTTCTTTTTAGAGAGACGGGATCGCGAGGGACTCCTTCTTTATCCGAACTTCTCCAATTTGAAAAGAGCATGGCTCTAGCGAATAGTGATACCTCGATAATGGACGATCGATTAGCATGGCTCTAGTGAATAGTGATACCTCGATAATGGACGATCAATAATCGATCGTCCAAGATCGATCGACGGCATACAAGCAAACAGTAGGTCGTCCTAGCATTGATCGGCTAGGACCGACCAATCTTGGATAGATCGGCTATGGGTAGGTTTTTCTCCGATCAACATGGAGTTCTTTAATGATAGCTCAATCGGATATGACTTATGATGAACCATCAGTAAACCAATAGCCTATCGTAGCAGCCAATCAGAGGTGGCCGAGCTATCGTGATAGGTCGGTTAAGACCGAGAAATATTCGATCGAGAACGGACTATAGTTGACCAATAGTGGAACACTTTTCGACATCGTCTAGCTAAAGTCGACCCATCATGAATCATGAATGAGTAGCCTCTCCGATTTTATATGGACAATCTATTGAAATATTATGTCAAGATTGAGCTATGGCTACTCCACAGTGGAAACCAAGATCATGAGCAGGACACGGCATTACCGTCACCAAAGCAGATTGCATTTCGATGGATAATAAAAAAAGAAAAAAATAATAATGAAGCCACCCAAACGAAGAAGACCGGGCGACTGACGGAGTCAAGTACGCATGGCGCTTCGCGATCTCCCCAACCTTTCTCCTCATTGGACCCGTTGCCCAACAAATAGACATGAGAGGGCAAAAACTCATAATTGGAGAGGAGGGGGTTATCTGCAATTCTGTATGCAAAATTCTTTTTAAAAAACAAGATAGGGGGAAATGAAAGAGACAGGATCACGGCCGTCCATCACCAGCCGCCCCGCTGGGGAATGGATGGATCGATGAAGAACACGTACGAAAGAACAGGTTCAGACGGGTAGGCAATTCGGTTGGTAGGTCTATGGAAAGGACGGACATCCATCCACCACGCCACCATCGCATCGATGATCGATATGATCGACGGATTGATTGATTCACGGGGAGCGGGAGCGGGAGGAGGGATTGGAAGCATGATCGGTGTCGTCGTCGTCGTCGTCGTGGGCCCGCGGCCAGGGGGTCATGTCCATGGGGTAGCTGCCGAGGACGCGGAGGAAGGAGGTGAACTCCTGGATCTCCGCGAGCGCGTTCTGCGCCCGCGCCTCCGCCAGCGACGCCTGGAAGTCCACGTAGAACATGTAGTCGAAGTGCTTGGCCGTGCCGGCGTCGGCTTCGTCCACGATCCGGATGGGTCGGTTCCGGTGGGGCCGGCTCTCGATCTTGGTGAGGGAGATGTCCCGGAAGGCGAAGGCGGAGAGGACCTTGAAGAGCACGGAGGTGCCTTCCCCGCCGTCGGCGAACACGATGCTGGTCTTGAAGGGCCGGTCGGTCCGCGGGATGATGGGTTCCCGTGCCAGCATCACGAACCGGGTCATGTTGCTCGAGTCGTCCTGGATTCCGTCCGCCAGCACTTCCAGCCCGTACAGCTCAGCCGCCCTGGCCGACGCGATCGCCGCCGTGTCCCGGAGCCCGTTGGTGGCCACGTACTCGGCGGCGCCGGCGGTGTCGTCGAAGGCCTCTCGGGCCACGTTGAGGCCCATGCCGTTGAGGGTCAGCTCGCACTGGGCCAGGGCCTGCGGGTGGCTCATCACCCGGGTCAGGCACTCCCGCCGAACCCCCGGGAGGGCCACCAGGCAGTGATGCACCGGCAGCTGGACCTCCCCCACGATGTGGAGGCGGTGCCGGAGGAGGAGGTCGTAGTTCCGGTGGATGCTGCCGCCGAGGGAGTTCTCCACGGGAAGGACCGCGCGGTCGGCGATCCAGAGCTCCACCGCCTGGAAGGCCACCTCGAACTGGTCGCAGGGGATGGCCTCGCACTCCGGGTACGCCTTGCCCGCGGCCGCCTCGCTGTACGCCCCCGGGACGCCCTGGTAGGCCACGCGGAGCTGGGACCCGTGCATCGGGGCCGGGGCCAGGTCCGAGATCGTCAGCGGCCGCGCGAGCGGCACCACATCCAGAGTGGCGGCCGCGGCGGACGCGTGGCCGTTGACGACGGCGGGGACCGGAGCTGCCTCGTGGGGGTGGCCGTCCACCTCCCCCCTCCCAACGGCGGAGAGGATGGCGCAGGTGCTCTGCCAGTCGGCGAGGTTGGGTCCGACGGTGCCATGGAAGAAAGGGCCGCCGGCGCGGGCGATCTCCGGGCGGTGGATGATGCATCGGACGCGGTGGCGTCGGAAGCGGGGGGTTGGTTGGGGTAGTCTTCCGGGAATCGGCGGTATCGAAGGCGATTGGCGGGTTAAGGGTCCGAGTCTGCTGGTAGTGGGTAGAGGGAGATGCAGGATCTCGGCCATCGTTGTCGGGCTAAATGTGATCAACTGGAATTAAATAGTGGAAGAGAAAGAGAGATGAGAGGTTGGTGGATGGTTTGAAAAGAAGCAGCTTAATTTCTTTCTTCTCCCTTGCTTGAATCGGGGCAGGTGCTGTGGTGTGGCAGGCGGCTGAGGAGCGGGTGGCCTTTCCAGAGCTGGAGGGGGCCAAGGCCGGTGGTGATTATATATACATGCGTGGTTTGGTGGGTTCAGACAACGAAGGGACCCACCGGGGAAGGAAGTGGGATGGCAAGCGCTCAGCAAAGCTTAGGTTTGGTGTGGTCAAGGCCACAACTACGACCTGTTCTTGCTCTCTCCTCTCTCTCTCTCTCTCTCTGTCTGCTTCGTCCTGTCCATATTCTAAAACCATTGCATCTTAGCAATCCTAATCCGATCTCGTGATCTTAATGACTAGCATTTTATAAATCCAGCATATAATAAACATGGATGATACGGTAAACGACGCGTGCCGGAGATCAGGACGACTCAGGCCGGGCAACAGCATGGAGGAACACTTGCAGTGACTGGGTAAGCAACTTGCCGTGACTGCATTTCGTGTTTTTTTTTTTTTTGAAAGGAACAATTGAAGCGATCATCTTTATTATTAAGTAAAATAATAATATAATAATAAATAATTAATAAGATTAAAAATAGATATTTATACCTATATTTATTTTTGTTTTACAAATAAGAATTGGATAAGGATTGGATATTTATTGTATATCCTTATTTTAAAGTTTTTTTTTATTTTATCGTTTGTTCTTGTTCTAAATTTTATTAATGTGATTCACATTCGCTTTTTGTTTAAAAAAAATTTGTGGCTGGGATTCCATCTGCCATTTCGAGAAACACAGCGTGAAACATTAGGAGAGGAGCACAACCATTTAGATTTTAACCCTTATGAGTTTCTGGCACATATGTCGGGGCTCATCTTCTGTTAAAATATTGGTTTCATGCATCTGTATCTCGTGCTGCATTCATACTTATAATAATATGTGAATTCTTGGACTTTTTCAGTTTTGCTGCAGCTCCGTATCTTCCGAGCTTGGATAATATATTGATCTTAGGGATTTGAAGAAAATTTTTAAAAAATTTTTTCTTCTAAAAAGTTTTAAATTTTTTTTAAAAATTTAATCTATGTTAGAAATTTTTGTTTAAAAATATTCTTATAAAATATATCTATTTTCTTTGATCTTTCTATCCCATTCTTAAAAATTTCAATCAATTTATGAATCAAAAAAGAATATACTTAAATCATTAGATCTTTTATCTTTTATTTTTTTTTTTATTTTTATTTTTTAAAATTTATGAATCAATTCAATCAGATCTTAAATAAATTAATTTAAAATTTTTATTTATATTATATAATTTAAATAAATTTAAATTTTATTTTTTATTTTAGATTAAGTTTTGCATGAATATTTTTTTTTTTTCAGAAGGATTCCACGCAACGATTTCTGGTGCAAAAAAAAAAAAAAAAGTATGCCTACGATGCCGCCGTCCGCATGGACCCACCGCGCCATTTTCATCTACAAGCGGACCGAAAGGTTCGCGAGGCGAACGATGGGACTGACAGAGATCACGCAGAGCGTGAAGCGACGTTTATTTATTACTTAGACCAGGACCAATGGACCGCGTCAAATTCCACGATGGATAGCACGCCACGTTGCACTTTGTATGCTCCAACTCTCGATTACTCGTTATCCACCGTCCGTATGCTTTTCATATAATAATTTCTCCGAGGAGCGCGGACAAAATCAATCTCTCTCTACGCACGTAATAATGCACAAATCCTAAATAATCATTATTATTAGACGCCCCCCACCAACCTCATATGTACCAACGAGTTACTCCCTAATGATGCATAAATTGCTAGATGTTTTTCTTGTCGCAGTGCAACCTGCCGATTGATTAAAAAAATAGACTACGCGTCCTATAAGATGCAATTTGAACGAAGGCTCGAGTCCTTGGCCTTATACCGGACAAAGAAGGCATAAAATATCAGTCTATGACTTATTTGCTCCATATTAATAATCTTGAAGATGACCGGGCTTATATAAATAATTGATATAGCTTTACTATAGTTCAAATTGAAAATCTGGCCTATAATCTCAATACTATTGATCCAAAAAATGATCCTCAAGTTTAGATTCATTTGATCTTAAGCTCCAACGACATAATCATAGGTTAATGGACCAATAAATGAGCTCAAAAATATCTGACCTTCAGTCTGAATTTTGATAAATAATAATCAACCGCTAGCAGATAATGATAATAACTGTCCACTTTTCATAACAAATTTTAAGCAGTTCGAATGACCTACTAATATTTGGTTATAGTTATCACCATCAATTTATTACAGGCTTCATCTATAAATAAGAACCTCAGATACGCTTTCTTCTCTAAGCAGTCTCTCTCTATTAAAAATTTTCTATGTACCTCATTCTTATTGGTCAGACTATTAACTTGATTGTCAGAGGATCCCTGCAAGAGCCACCTCCAATCAGGACTTTGTCTTATAGGTTCCATCAACGAGATCCTAAACTTCACCTCCAGTAATCTCCAGCAGTAATCCATTTTCTACACCAATAGGATTGGCGCTAGAGAAAGGGCCCATGAACCCTTGTTCTAAAAGAAGTACTTAATCAAGTAGTCATCCCTGACATTCAAGCAAAAATGCCTCCCAAACGAGCATCATCCTAACGATTTGTCGCTATCATCGCTCGATCAGATTCAGAACCAATCGATCGTCTAGTTTCGACACTGTTACTTGCACCATAGCCTCCCTAACCAGCGATGGAAATAGATGCAATCCATTTTAACTTATTGGTACAGCAAGTGAGAAACCTTATGAAAGTCGTACAGGCTATGCAACAAGCTCCAGCACCGGCACCACATGAAAAGTCATTACCAGAGTACCAGGATTTGAGACAAGGAAGGCCAACCTAGAGAAGCCAACTGAAAAATCCTGGAAAAGAAAAATAGAGAGCTATAAGTTCCTATTCCGAGAACGACTCTACTCCTGAAAAGTCGTTGCCTCCATCAAAGTCACCACACTTTGAGATTCATGATCGAGATGATGATCTTGATTAGAAGCTTCAAAAAATAAATTGACGGATTGAAGAACTCTACCACTCAGCTCCGATCTGGAATAATAAAATTTACATCGACCCACCATTCATTGTTCAGATTATGCAAAAGTTTGCCCGTCGAACTTTAAATTTTCTCAACTTAAAAGTTATGATGGAACTTCGGATTTAATCGACCACTTAGAAGCCTTCCGAATTATGATACTGCTTCATGGCACACCAGATGTCATTTTATGCCAAGCTTTCCTGTCAATCCTAAAAGGTGAGTTATAAATTGGTACTCAGACCTAAAATTGGATATCATTTATTTCTTCGATCAGTTGAGCCATTAGTTTGCGGCTCACTTCGTCAACAGTCGGCATCAGAGGAGAGGGTCAAATTCTCTTATTAACATCAAGTAGAAAGAGAAAGAATCCATTCGAGCCTATATTAACCGCTTCAACATTGCTATTTTGAAGGTCCAAAATTTGGACCAGACTGTTGCAATGGCCGCTCTGAAGAGCAGCCTTCTAAAGAATGATCTTCTTTTCTCGTTAGAGAAGAAGTACCTTTAGGACTTTGCTGATATGCTGGCTCGAGCTGAAGACTATGCCCAAGCTGAGGAAGCATTCAAGTTGCGAGACAATAATGCTGTAAGACAGTGGTAGGTAGGAGAGTCAAGCAAACCCACCTCTATAGAAAAACCAAGAGAAGGTCGGCTATGTTCTAGGACACCTCCTAAACGTAGAAGAACCTAAACCCTACTTCGGGCTTGTCGACCAAAAAGTCCTGACAGAAGAATGCAACAAAGCCTCCCTTCCAAAAAATTCAATAACCATGCTTCATTGAATGCTTCGAAATCTCAAGTTCTGATGGAAATTAAGGAGCAAATGCTAAGACCGGAGAAGTTATGATCTCATCCAAGTAAGCGCAATCCCAACAAGTATTATCTATACCATCGTGACTATGATCACGATATTGAGAAATATATTCAACTCCAAGACAAAATTGAAGAGCTAATTTGGTGAGGTTGGCTGGACCGATCTCTGCCATCGGTCCAAAAGAAGAGAAGAGTGGTTGAGAGCCCTTTCACAATCTAAACAACCTCGAAGAGAAGAACCTCAGAAAGACCAACCTCGACTTGGAATTATCAACATCATAGCTAGGGGATATTGGCACGAAGAAGCTAATAGATTAGCAGAACCAGTGAAGAAGCAGAGAACTAAACAATCCATTACTTTTACTGAAGAAGATGCACAAGGATCCAATTTCTGCATAATGATGCAATTATAATTTTTTTAAATATTACAAACTATGATGTACATCGTATCTTGGTTAATAATGAAAGTTTTGCTGATGTCCTATTTTATTATATTTTTTCTAAAATGTCTATACTTGACAGTTGAATGAGATCATTAAACTCTCCATTAGCGAGATTTACTAGCACTGCGGTATAGGTTGAAGAAATAATTATCCTATCCATTATGCTAGGTCGGTATCCAAGACAAGCTCAAGCTTAGATTGATTTTTTTGATGGTCAAAGCTCCTTCTGTCTATAATGCTATTCTTATTTGATCAGAACTAAATGCACTCTGAGCTGTGGTATCAACATATTATCTGAAAGTAAAATTTTCAATAGATTCTAGGGTCGGAGAGATTCAAGGTGATTAAGCCCTGACACATTATTATTGTAGAATTGCCTTACAAGGTGATAAACAATCTGAAGTTTGCCCACTAGATGGACTTGATGTTTGTGATGATTTGACTGAAGAACAGAGAGAACCCATTGATGATCTTGTCATGATCTCCTTGAACTATGGGAATAAAGACCATGCAGTTCAAATTAGTTCAAACTTGGATGAAAAGTTAAAAAGCAGCTTGTTGTCCTTTTGCAAAAAAATGCAGATATTTTTGCTTGGGCTTCCACAGATATGCTAGTGATAGATGTAGAAGTGATGGAGCACCATCTGAATGTGGACCATACATGCCGACATGTAAAATAGAAGAAGCAAAGTTTCATGCCCGAGCATCAAAAAGTGATCATGGAAGAGGTAGACAAACTCCTTAAAGTCAAATTCATCTAAGAGGTATCTTACCTAGACTGGATTGTCAATATAATTCTTGTTAAAAAAGCAAATGATAAGTGGTGGATGTGTATAGATTTTACTGACTTAAACAAGGTCTTCCCAAAGGATAGCTACTCTCTTCCCCATATTAACTAATTGATGGATGCAACCTCTGGTCATGAGCTCCTTACCTTCATGGTTGTCTTCTCTGGTTACAACCAAATCCAGATGGCACAAGAAGATAAGGAGAAAACTATCTTTATTACTAATGATGGTTTTTTATTATTATAGGATCATACCATTTGGTCTTAAAAATATAGGTGCAATCTATCAGCGCTTGGTGAACAAAATTTTCAAGAAGTAGATCGGCTGCAATATGCAAGTTTATATAGATGATATGCTTGTCAAAAATTGATCTTTGAAAAATCATATTACCGATTTAGAGGAAATATTCAACACCCTCTGGAGATACAAAATGAAGCTAAATCCTATAAAATATGCTTTTGGAGTAACTTCCAAAAAATTCTTGAAATTTATGGTGTCAAAGCACGGTATAGAAGCAAATTCGAAGAATATCTGAGCCATTCAAGAGGTGGCCACTCCTAAAATAATAAAAGATGTCCAGCGCCTGACGGAAAAGATTGCAGCTCTAAATCATTTTGTCTTAAAGTCAGCGAAATATTGTATGCCTTTCTTCCAAGTGCTCAAACAATCAAAAAACTTCTATTGGACTTCAAAATGTCAGCAAGCCTTCGAAGAATTGAAAAGCTACCTCTGCTCGTCTTTCCTTCTTGCCAAATTTGAACCTGATGAAGAATCATTCTTGTATTTGGCTGGATCACCTATGGCTATCGAAGCTATCTTAATTAAAGAGGAGAACAAAATTCAAAAGCCAATCCACTATACAAGTCGGATCCTGAAAGATGCTAAAATAAGGTATATTAAATTAGAAAATCTAATCTATGTTTTGTTAATTATAGCCAGAAAGGTCCGACCTTATTTTTAAGGGCATACAATAATAATTCTCATGGATCAACTCATAAAAGCAGTTCTTCACTGGTTTAACACCTTCAAAATAATTATAAAATGGGCAATCAAGCTTACAAAATTTGATATAAAGTTCCATCCTTAGCCATCTATTAAAGCTTAAATACTGGCTAATTTTGTGATCGAATGCACTATTCTAGATCCGACTGAGCTTGAGCAACAAGAAGCTAGTACTTCTAATCTTCAACCAAATTTTTTTGAAAAGAAAGCAGACTTTTCTAAAGATTTCTGAGCTTTATATATTGATGGCTCATCCAATACTTCTAGAGTGGACGCAGATTTGATTCTTATTAGTTCAAAAGAGATCATTATCGAATGTGCACTACGTTTTAAATTTTCAATAATAAATAATTGAGCAGAATATAAAGCTCTTATAGTAGGATTAAAAATAGCAAAAAATTTGAGAATAGATCATTGAAAACCTACAATAATTCATAATTGATGGTAGGATGTATCAATGGTAGTTATGAAGCTCAGGAGGAAATTATGAAAAAATATTTAGATAAGGTGAAGAGCTTAACCTTGGTCTTTAATAGCTTCGACATTCAGCAAATTTCAAGAGTGAAAAATTCTAGAGTAGACATTCTATCCAAATTATCTACTTTAGCTCTGAATGACTTACTGAAAGAAGTTTTCTTTGAAATTCTTCAACAACCAAGTTCAAAGAAATCTTGAACAATAATGCAAGTGGACCATGAATCTAGTTGGATTGATCCGTTAGTTTTATATCTCAAAAATGACATCCTCTCTAGAGATCCTAAAGAAGCTCGAAAGTTGAGAAACCAAGTCTCTTGCTATATTTTATATGAAAATAAATTATATAAGAGGTCTTATTCCTTGCCGCTCCTTAAATGTCTTCAACCATTTGAAGTTGATTATATGCCCTAAGAGAGGTTCATGAAGGAGTATATAGGAATCATCTTGGAGCAAGGTCATTATCTTATAAGTTACTTCAATAAGGATATTACCGGCCGACCATGCACCAGGATGCAGTCAATTATGTCAAAAGATGTGATCGATGTCAAAAAAATGCTAATATTCAGCGGCAACTAGCATCATTACACTTTTGAGTACCTTTTGACCATTTGCATAATAGGGAATGGATATAATCGGATCATTTTCTATGGCATTCGAACAACAAAAATTTATTTTAATAGTGGTAGACTACTTCATCAGATGGGTTGAAGCCGAACCTTTAGCAAAGATTACTGAAGCTAAAGTGCAAGATTTTATTTAAAAAATTATTATATGTAGATTTGGTCTACCTCGAACATTGATCACTAACAATAGACACTAATTCATATGAGCAAAGTTTGCTGAGTTCTATAAAAATTTAAATATTTTTTATCATTTGACATCTGTGGTACATCCTCAGGCAAATGATAAGGTTGAAATAACCAACCAAACTTTGCTGTAAGGGATAAAAGCGAGACTTGAGCGAGCAAAAGGGACATGGGTAGACGAACTTTACCATATACTCTGGGCATATAGAACTATCCAAAGGTTGCCAACTAGAGAAACTCCATTCACTCTAGTATTTAGATCTAAAGTAGTTATCTCAGTTGAACTCAAAATTCCTTCAGCTCGAGTTGAAAGCTTCAATGAGCATAGTGAAGGAAAAATCGAGGATTTCTGGTATATATTTCAAAATTTTTTCAAAATCAGAATAACAAAAGCTATAGATTAATCTAATTAATCTATAAAATATGCAAATAAATTCTACATCTAGGATCTAATGATATTATCAAAGCATATATATAAATCTAAAAATTAAATGAAATACAAAATAATGATGTTGATCACATCAACATCAAGTAGGAAAACTAGATCTGATCTAGTGGGAGAAAGAGATTGGATCTCTCTTTTTTTTGCAAGTCAAGATCCCAACTTACTGATTTGAGGCTAAAATTATCGCTTCAAGCCGTATACGCATCCGGCCTCTATGAGAAGTCCACATGAAGCTCCGATCACGATATGAAGTCCAACAATTTAAAAATCAGCATAGTGTGCTGATCCTTCATCGACTATTGATGCCAAATCTCCTTCCTCAATTGACTTGAACTCTTCAAGGACAAAGGAGGAGAAGGGATGATCTAGAAGAAGCCTTCTTCCCATGTTCTTCTCTCAAAAATTGGAGGAAGAAAATCTAAAATAAAAACCCTAGACAAGACTCTTCTTCTCTAGCTAGGCCCTTTCATCTCACCTAGGCACAACAATTTGTGCCTTTACAAAATCTCATGCTCTCAACCCTATTATGCCCAAGATCTTCACACCCAAGCCCTCTCTCTCTTAGGTGTGAAATCTCACAAAATTTTATGGGTTAACTTTCTTTAAATAGAGAGTTAGAAAAGAGTCCCCATCTAGGTCAAATAGCTAGATAGAGAGTCCAAATAGGACAAGGATTGGGGTGCCCAACTCTTAGGCACCTTCTCAAACTTTTTTGTTATGGATTCTAGATATTTAGTGTACAATTAAATTTTCTTTCTTCCATAAAAATCTTAGAAAAAAATTAGATTAATTGGCTCCATAATGGATAAGAGTTTTGGGTTTGTCCAAACTCTATCAAATAGAGTCTACATCATCACTACTTCTTAGTTTTAATCAAATCCAAAACTACAAATCATCCAAGAAGGATATGAGAGCAAGAATTGGCATGGAACCTCTTTAGAAATCAGATTTCACAAGAAAAAAAATCCATGGGAAGGGCATGGAGAAAGGGAAGGTGGTGCAAGGGAGGAGTCCTAATCTAACTAGGACTTCATGCTTTGACTCGTCAAACCAAATCTTTAGTCTAATTAAAATAGATCTTGATGCAACCTAATTAATGATATTTCTAACCCAATTAGAAACTCAATTAAATTAGATTAAATCTAATTTAATTTTGATTTAATTTTTTAATCAAACTAGAAATTAGGTGCATTCAAGTCCTAGTTCAACTGAGAATTGTTCTTTCTTGCAATTGGCTTATTCAATAAATCAATTGGACTTGATCCAATCAAGTCTAAACCAAATCTAATTGAATCACATTCAATTAGACTTAATTTCAATCTAATTGCTCAATCATATTGAGCCAATTAGCAATCGATTTCTAATTATCCTTCTATAATACTTGCACTAGGTCAAACATCAATCGTATTGATTGTTTAACTTTGAAATAATTCTTAATCATTGATCAACTATCTGATTAGATTAAAATCTTTAATATATGTGACCTCATAGGTTCAAACCTAAGTCGGTAGCATAAAAATAAATTTTTATATTATTATCCAGAGGTAGCAATCCAAGAGAGGTGAATTTGGTTCTTTTAAAATTTTAGCCAAATTAAACTCTAAGTAAATATGTACTTCTAATTAATAGAACTTGAGTATTTATGGTGGATATGCAATGCAGTAGTAAAATTAAAATCAACTAGATAATACAAATGTATAAAGCAAGTAACAAGTGCAAGAAAAGTAAAAATACAATACAAAAATACAAAGATTTTATAGTGATTCGGTGCAATCCCACACATATGTCTACTCTCCAAGTTCTCCTTAAAAATTTTACTATAATTTCTAGATTACAATGCATTTATTATAACCTGAGATCATAAATAAATTCAGTTGATTTTGTCGGGCTCACCAACCAAAATTCTACATCGATAGTTTTCTTGGGTTTACCATCAACCCAGTTGATTTTAATCTAGGAGCACCGACCATAATCTTTACACCATCTAATTACTAACCAGTCTATATCCCAAGTTTCTTTCTCTAAAGAAACTTATAAAGAAACAAAGATACAAATATAAAATTTTAGTACAAAAATAAAAATAAAAAAAAACTCTTTTGAAGCTCGAAGAAGTGGCTAAATATATGCTCTTTTGAAGCTTCACTTCTCTTCAAATGATACTGAGAGGTTGCTTGAGATGTTGTAGAAGATAACTTTTGAATACCCTCTGAAATCAAAGCTTAGTTCCTCTCTTTTTTCTCTCTTTTTAATGTGCAATGAAAACCTCTTAAATCCAAAATGATTTTACTTTAAAATCCTTTAATCTTGCTTCCCAAATGTTTCTTTAGTCTTTAATACTCTTGATGATGGCTGAAAGATCAGTTCTAACTATTGAAAGCCTTAAACTAGCCATTGGAGTGAAGAAATGGCTATTTGAAAAGCTATAGAAAACTAGCCGTTAGGTCTGTCCCATGCTTGGGGTCGACACTTTTTCTATAGGGGTCGACATTTTTTCTGCAAGGGTCGACACTTTTTGATCTAGGATCGACATCTTATGATTTGGAGTTGATACTTTTTACTTAAGTGTCAATACTTTTTTCTTAGGTGTTGACACTTTTCTTCAGATATCAGCACTTGGACAATACTCAAAAATTTATCTTTCTGTTTAGTTTCTATGCAACAAAGATCGACCCAGGGATCAATCTTTTTACTAGGGGTCGATCCTTTTATGAGGCCATACAAAAATAACATGCCAAAGCATGTCAAGCTGCCCATTTCAAAAGGGGATGACCTAGGGGTCGATCCTAAAGTTGACCATTTTGCTAAAACTTGATTTTCTTCTAAATTTGATATCCAAAAAATATGAAATTACCTTCAAAAGATTAGAAATTTTTTTTTATTTGCTCTTGAGGCTTTCAAAATATATTTTCTTCTAACTTAATAAAATTATGATTTTGCCTCTTTTCAAAGATCTTTATCAATTCAATTTGTTTGAAGCTCTTGACTTGGTGATTTTTGTGTGAACCTTTTTTTGAATTAATTTCTTCAATTTGAACATCTGAAAAGACCTACATACATTCTTGAAATATATGATTAGTATCATTTATACTTAATATTTTAAAATCATTAAAATCAATCAGTGGATCAACATGTACCAATCGAAGTGATAATCTAGTAATGATATTCGATGGCCGGATAGGTCGAATATATAAAGCAACACTCTTAGAATTTATATGGATATGGTTTCTGTATAATTCATTCTCTTGACCATAAATGCTCATAGGACAACTCAGGATTTAACTATCAATCATGAATAAGTCATCCACATTATATTTTAAAATATCAAATTCATCTCATAGATTATCTTGATAAAGATTTTACTAAATTGAAATATAGTAATGTATTATTTTCAAACTTTTTGAGTAGTCAATCTCATCTTGATCATTCACCAACTTTACAAGTACTTGACTATGCCCAAAAATCTTTTATCATTAAATTAAAAATTTAGGTAATCCTATACTAAAGCATAGTGATTGCTTGCAAGCTATCGTGACGATCTCAAGTCCAAGGAACACTTATACCCATATCCCATTAGAGCAATTCTTGATAATAGAATGCTTCAAAGTTAGTCATATTCAGTGATGATATACCCCTACTTCTCACCTGTGTGCCATACCAATGTCTCCACACTTCTAGGTTAAGAGGATAACTAACCTATATGGCACACAACGATCTATATTCGATAAACATTGTTATCCTAATTAACAACGTATCATTTGGTGATAAATAATTTTAAAGACTAATCAATAAATTCTTTCTTTATTAAATCTAAATAGTCCTAAGAACTTCATCAAAATATAGGAGTTCATTAGAAGGTATAGATTTATGATGAAAATAATAAAATAAATATTTTATTTAATAATAAATTATTTATATTTATAAAATAGTACAACTATCAACAGATTGATGATTGACTTTGAAACATATTTTCTAACAACTCTCACTTGTCCTAAAGCCATCTTGTATAGTATTTAATATCCATCTTCGACTTATGATTGTCGAACTTCTTTACCGCCAAGGCTTTAGTGAGGGGTCAATCAAATTTTTCTTTCCATCGATCTTCTAAAGATCAATATTATCTTAATCCATGATCTTTCAGATCAAATGGTAGTGACATAGTATGTGCTTTGTCCACTAGTATGCCTTCGATTTCTTCGCCTGAGTAATTACTCTAGTACTATCACAATAGAGAAAGACTAGACCATTCAAGAAGGATGCTACTCTGAGCTCAGTGATGAATTTTCTTAGCCATACAATATTCTTCATAGCATTGGATGCCATGATATACTCCACTTTACAAATTGAGTCTGCCATAGTGTGTTGCTTGAAATTCTTTCAGCAGATAACTTTATCATTCAGGATAAAACCATAACTTGACGTACTTTTACTATTATCATGGTCAAATTAAAAGCTAGAGTCTATAAATCACATAAGTTTTAGATCTAACTCATCATAAATCAGCCACTGGTCCTTAGTATTTCTTAAATACTTAAGAATAGTTTTCACCATCTTCTAGTGGTTCTTTTCTGGATCAGATTGGTATCTACTCGCTACTTCTAGTGAGTATGTCATATCTAGTCTCGTACATGTCATGACATATATGATAGATCCCACTATCAAAGCATATAGAATTCTACTCATACGTTCTCTCTCTTCAAGAGTTGTCGGACAATCTTTTTTAGAGAGTAATTTCATGACCCATCAAAAGATAATCTTTCTTAAAATTCTTCATGCCGAACCTCTTCAGTATAATTTTCTATGTATGTGGACTGGGATAATCCAAGCATCTTCTTAGATCTATTCCTATAGATTTCATACCTAGGATGTAGGATACTTCACCGAAGTTCTTCATGGAGAATTGAGATGACAATCATATTTTTATTCCTTTCAGTGCGAAGACGTCATTCCTATTTAAAAGAATGTCATCCACGTATAGGATAAAAAAATATAACTCCTGGACTATTTGCCCACTTGTAAATATAGGGCTCTTCTCCATTCTTAATGAAGCCATACATTTTGATCACTTTATTAAAATATATGTTCCAACTCCGAGATAATTACTTCAACCATAAATAGATCTCTAAAGCTTGTACATTTTGGACTCGTTTGTAGATATAAATCCTTCGAATTATATCATATATACCTCTTTGGTCAACTCTCTATTTAGAAAAGCTATCTTCACATCCATCTGCTAGATCTCATAGTCCAGATGGATAGCTATCACAAGCATAATCTGAATGGATTTCAGCATTGCCATAGGGAAGAACGTCTTGTTATAGTCAATACCATAATGTTGATGATATTTCTTGGCAACCAGATGGATTTTATAGGTCTCCACCTTTTCGTCTATGCCTCTCTTTCTTTTGAAAATCCACTTACATCCAATGGGTTTAACCTCTTCTGATGGATCAACCAATATCCATACATCATTGATCTTCATGGACTCCATCTCAAATTCATGACCTCAAGCCATTTCTCAGAATCAGATCTCTGCATAATATCCATGTAGGTGATTAGATCCTCATCATTCTTATCGAGTTTGATGGGATTATCGTCTTAAACAAAAAAGTCATAGTATCTTTCAGCTGATGCGGTACTCTACCAAATCATCTTAATGATGTAGGTACACTAGACTCCAAATTTGATCTAATTAAATCTAGTTTTGGTTCAACTAACCGTGTCAATTTTTCAACCTATTGAACTTCCTCAAGTTCAACCTTAGAGACAATAGTTCCTTTATCAAAAAACTTCTTTTTTAAAAAGATTGCCTTAAGACTGATAAACATCTTTTATTTATCAGCATGGTAGAAGTAATATCCTTTAGTTTCTTTTTGGTATCCCATGAATGTGTACTTATCAGACCTAGGTCCAAGTTTGTCTATTATTAAATATTTGATGTAAGCCGGATACCCTCAAATCCTAAAGTGTGAGAGTACTGGCTTACGCTCTGTATATATTTCATATGGGATTTTATCTACAGACTTACTCAAAATCTTATTTAAAAGATAGCAAGCCGATTTAAGTGTATATCCTCAGAAGAATATCGACAAGTTGACAAAATCTATTATGAAACGGACCATGTCTAACAGAGTTCGATTTCTTCTTTCAAACACACAATTATGCTATGATTTTCCTAGAGAAGTCGATTAGGAGAGAATCTCATTCTCTCCTAATGTGAGAAACTCATCGAAAAGGTATTCATCTACTTGGTCAGACTGAAGAGTTTTAATACTCTTTTAGTTTATTTTTCTACTTTACTTCAAAATGATTTGAATATTATAAATGAATCCAACTTATGTTTTATCAAATGGACATACCCATATCTGGATAAGTCATCTATGAAAACGATGAAGTAGAAATATCCATCTCTAGCACTTATGGTCATGGGTCCACATACATCACTATATACTAGATCTAAAAGCTCAGTGACTTTTTCACTTTTTTTAGTAAAAGATGACTTGGTCATTTTTCTAAGAAGACAAGACTTATAGATTGAAAGTGATTCACAATCACTAACTTCGAAAATTTTTTCTTGAGTCAATATGTTTATCCTATTCTTGTTAATGTGACCTAGCTTACAGTACCATGAGTAGATATCAAATACATTATCTAATTTAGGATGCTGGCTTGCAAAGTAGACTACATTAATAGATTGTGATATTTTATAGATATCATTGCTCAAATGTCTAAAAAATATTATAATATCTTTCAAAATGACATCACAAAATTCTTTCTTTATTGAAATTTCATTATTTTTTTAGCAAAAAGGCCTACAGAAATGATATTTAATAAAAAACTAGAACAAAAATGACAATCACTAAGAATAATGGAATGAGACTTAATACAAATTTCATGATCCTTAATGCTAAAACTAGAACTTATCTTCTATCTCCAACATTTAGAAATCTTTCACTTTGCTCGAATTTTTTATTGATCTACAATCCCTGCAATGAATTATAAATATGGTAAGGGCTTTCGTTATCTAATACCCAATCGATAATATCATAAATAGAGAAATTGCAAGGAGTTTTCATATAAGTACCTTGTCCCATGATAATTTGCTTCTTTCTTGGTCTATTCGGGTCTAGGAAGGCAATGTACCGAGTATAATTCTTCTGCCAATGCCCCCACTTCTTTCAGAAGAAGCACTCTGCTTGACTCTTATCGGGCTTAGTTTTCTTGGTTTGACCCTACACTGATGTCCTAATTTGAACTTGCACTTTCTTGGACTTCTTCTTCTTGTTCTTCTTTTCTTTCTTAAAGAATTGAGAATTAGAAGAAGATTCTCCCACTAGATTCATGAACTCTTTATGAAGCTGGTGATCATTCTCAAAGTTCTAAAGCAATCTCAATAACTTGTGGTAATTGACTTCAGGCTTTGTCATTATAATGAGTAAGAAATGGGAGGTAAGACTCGGACAGTGAGTTCAGAATAGCATCTTTTTCTAGCTACTCATATAAGAAAAATTTGAGTTTACTCAAATGCTTAATCAACTCAATCATGTACAATACATGATCAGTAACTGAAGCTCCATCCCTCATCATGATGTTGAAGATAGCACAACTAGTCTTGTGCCTCTTAACATTATCGAGTGTACTAAAAAACTTGTTCAATATTTGAAGCATGTCTTTTGACTGAGTTGATCCAAATCTGTAACTAAACTCATCACTCATAGTTACCAGCATGATGCAATGTACCATGGTTCAATCATTGAGCCACTTCTGATAAGTATCTCTGACCGTGCCACGTACATTTTGGACTGGATCCTAAGGTGGTGGATTTGTCAGAACGCATAAGATCCGCTCATGCTCAAGAATAATCTTTAACTTTCAATATCAGCTATCAACGTTAGGATCCATCAATTTATCATTATCTAACAATGATCGGAGCGACGGATAGTGGGCATAACTGCACAAAGAAAAATCAAGATCTAATTAGTAAATAATTTATTAAACCTAAAAGTTTGGGCTTTAATTAAAAGGTTCTTCCACTATTTTATTCAAGTTGATAGCCTCTACCTTCAATTTAAGAAATTATCCTAATTTCTTAGTGGATACTAGAATCCACATAGACTGCACACAAGTGCTCGACTTTGGTCAGTCAATCCATATATATTTAAGAATATGTTCATAATTAATTATTTCTCTAAATAATTTTTAATAATTAAATTTTATCCAAGTTCCTAATCAGTAGGCTTTGATCTCCACTGAAAAGGTTCAGTTAGGTCCAACCATTAATATGACCATACTTAGTTCATCTAACCAATGAATGATTAAGTCCAACTTTGGTTGGACAACCTAATCACCATTTAGAGAGACGTGGATAAGAAATTATATTATGAATAACAATTCCATTAGCCGATAAGCACTAGGCCTTTGGGCCTCCAATGATTATCTAACTAATGGATCCATTATCACCCACTTAATCAAAGACTACAATCTAGTTATCTCTATAACTATTTTATTTTTAAAGATCTAATAATTTTAGAGGATTTGATTAAGTTATTTTAAGAAAAATCAGATGAACCAGCTAATCATGATCCTCCCACTAACTTTACCAAGTTAGGTTAAGGCAGACCATTAGATAAGCTAGTCTAGGAGCACCTAAATTAGTCACACTGATTTTACCTAGCTAACATGGATCAGTTCGAATTATCAAATAATCTGATTAAAAGATAACTTCATTGAGAAGGCTAGGTAAGTAAGATCGATGGGAGGGACATGCCATTAACTCATCAAAGATCGAATCAGTGCGAGTAGCTCCCAATTAAAGACCACCGATCGAAGCTGTCATACTTACCTTAGACACCAACTAGTTAATTAGTTTCGATTAGATCAACCTAATATTTTGGGCTAGACAGCTTAGCCAAAAATCAAATCCATTTTAATTTTTGTTAAAGATATGGACTTGACTAACTACAACTATTGTAATTGGTCTATAATGACCTTGATCTAATCCAGGATAACTATTGATTAGATTTAGTCAATTCTCTAATTAAGTCCATTCTTTAATCTAATCTTAGATCTAACCCAATTAATAGATCTAATTTTCTTTAATCCATTAATCCAAGTATTATGATTTATGTCTTAGGATCTTCAATTCACAATCCTAGATCCTAAATAAAATAATTATTAATTTTTAATTAAGTTTTAGGCTAAAAAATGGGGTTTGATATTTTAAAAATAATTTTTATATTTATAAAATATTTTTACAATATGATTCTACCAACCAAGTTACATGTTTAATTCATAATCAATATGCAAATAATAAAAAAATAAACATAAATCTACTTTAGATCTAATCTAAATATATTCATGATTATGTATATCTATTTGAAATAATTTTAATTTTAAACAATCATAAATCATCTTAGATCAAATCTAATAGATTTATGATAATAAAAATTAGATTGAAATACTTTCAATTAAATTATAAAATTTCTTAGATCTAATCTAAAATTTTATAATTAAAATTTTAGATCAGCATATATTAGGATAATCTCTTCATTGTAAGGGATAAATCTTACAACAGGATAACCTTATAAGATCAGTTTGTACGATATAAAATTTTTATTTTTGAATTTAATATTAGATTATAATTTAGATCTAATATAAATAATAGATCTAAAATATGTAAAAAATTATATCAAAAAGATCTAGGCTCTAATACCAATTGAAGAAAAAACCTAAGATTTCTAGCATATATTTTGAAACCTTTTCAAAATCAGAACAGTGAAAGCTATCGATTAATCTAATTAATATATAAAATATATAAATAAATTTTAAATCTAGGATCTAATGATATGATCAAAGCATGCATATAAACTTAAAAATTAAATGAAATACGAAACAATGATATTGATCATATCAACATCAAGCAAGAAAACTAGATCTGATCTAGTGGAAGAAAGAGATCGAATATCTCTTACCTTTCACAAGTCAGGATCTCAACTTACTGATCTAAGACTGAGATTGTCACTTCAAGCTGCACATACATCCGGCCTATATGAGAAGTCCACATGAAGCTTCGATCATGATTTGAAGTCCGACAATATGAAAATCAGCACAGTGTGCTAGCACTACACTGATCCTTTATCGATGATTGATGCTGAATCTCCTTCTTCAATTAACTTAAATTCTTTAAGGACCAAAGGAGGAGAAGGAAGGATTTGGAAGAAGCCTTCCTCCCATGTTCTTCTCTCAAAAATTGGTAAAAGAAAATCTCAAACAAAAACCCTACAGAAGATCCTTCTTCTCTAGGCCCTTTCCTCTCACCTAGGCACAATAATTTATGCCTTTACAAAACCCCACGCTCTCAACCCTGATATGCCCAAGGTCTCCATGCCCAAGGCCTCTCTCTCAGATCTAAAACTTTTCAAAATTTTATGGGTTAACTCTCTTTAAATAGAGAGTTAGAGAAGAGTCCCTCTTTAAGTCAAATAGTTACATAGAGAGTCCAAATAGGACAAGGATTGGGGTGCCCAACTCTTAGATGCCTCCTTAAACCTTTTTGGCATGGATTCTAAATATTTGGTACATAATTAAATCCTCTTTCTTACATAAAAATTTTAGAAAAAAATCAATTAATTAGCACCATAATGGATAAGAGTTTTGGGTTTGTCCAAACTCTATCAAATAAAGTCTAGATCATCACTACTTCTTAGTTTTGGTCAAATCCAAAATCACAAATCATCCAACATGGATATGGGGGCAATGATTGGTATGGGACCTCTCTAGAAATCAGATTTCACATGAAAAAACCCATAGAAAGGGTGTGTAGAAAAGGAAGGTGGCGCAAGGAAGGAGTCCTAGTCTCACTAGGACTTCATGCTTTGATTAGTCAAATCAAATCTTTAGCCCAATTAAAATAGATCTTGATGCAACATAATTAATGATATTTTTAACCCAATTAAGAACCTAATTAAGTTATATTTAATTTAATTTTATTTAAATTTAATTTTTTAATTAAATTAAAAATTATATGTACTCAAGTCCTAGTTCAACTGAGAATTATTCTTTCTTATAATTGACTTATTTAATAAATTAATTAAAGTTGATCCAATCAAATTCAAACTAAATCTAATTGAATCATATTCAATTAGACTTAATTTTAGCCTAATTTTTCAATCATATTGAGCCAATTAGCAATCTAATTTCTAATCGATCCTCTCACAACACTTGCACTAGGTCAAACATCAATCATATTGATTGTTTGACTCTAAAATAATTATTAATCATTAATCAACCATCCGAATAGATCGAGATCTCTAATATATGTGACCCCATAGATTCAAACCTAAGTTGGTAGTATAAGAATAAATTTTTGTACTAATCAAAGCGATCATCTAGCAATCATATCCGATGGTCAGATAGATCGAATGTATAAAGCAACACTCTTAGAACCCATGTGGATATGGTTTTTATATAATTCATCCCCTTGATTATAAATACTCATAAGATGACTCAGAGTTTAACTATCAATCCTGAATAAGTCATCTATATTATATTTTAAAATATTAAATCTATCTCATGGATTATCCTGATTAAGATTTTGCTAAATTGAAATACAATGATGCATTATTTCTAAATTTTTGGAGTGATCAATCTTATCTTGATCACTTACCGACTTTATAAGTACTTGACTGTATCCAAAAATCTTCCATCACTGAATTAAAAATTCAGACAATCCAGCACTAAAGCATGGTGAGTTGCTTGCAAGCCACTGTGGTGGTCTTAAGTCCAAGAGACACTTATACCCATATCCCATCAGAGCAATTTTTGATAGTAAAATACTTCAAAGTTGGTTACATTCAATGATGATGTATCCCTGCTTCTCACCTGTATGCCATACTAATATCTCCACACTCTTAGATTAAGAGAACAACTAATCCATATAGCACACAATGTCCTACACTCGATAAACGTTGTTGTCCTGATTAACAACGTATCATTTGGTCATGAATAATTTTAAGGATTAATCAATAAATCTTTTTTTATCGAACCTAAATAGTCCTAAGAACTTCATCATAATATAGGAGTTCATTGGAAGATATAGATTTATGATGAAAAATGATAGAATAAATATTTTATTTAATAATAAATTATTTATATTTATAAAATAGCACAACCATCAATATATTGATGATTGGCTTTGGGATATATTTTCTAACATAAAGTAATTCACAGAATCTCAAAGCAAATCTTGATCTATTAGATGAGAAATGAAAAAAAGCTCAAGTTCGGATGGCAGTCTATAAGTAGAAGGTAGTCCGGTACTATAATTTTAAAGTCAAGAGTAAAACATTTAGAATCGAAGATTTGGTGCTTCATCAAGTAGAAGTATCAGAATCATAGAATCATGACAAACTTGCTTCAAATTGGAAAGGTTCTTATGAAGTTGAGAAAATTGTTCGACCAAAGACTTACTACATAAAGGAGCTTGGAGGAGTCATACTATCCCAGTCTTATAATTCTGAAAATCTACAAATATACTATCATATTTTAATAATTTTTTTTTTTTTTAATACTTCCATCTTGTGTATATTTCAATATAGCAGGAAGTGACCAAGTTGAACTTCATTCTTAAATGAAGTTGAAGGCCTCCGATTCTTAAACAAGAAGTTAACCTCATCTTAACAAGGGTGAAGATCCTTACGAGAGATATGAAGGCCTTCAGTTCTTAAACAGAAGGTTAACCTCATCTTAACGAGGGTGAAGATTCTTACAAGAGATATGAAGGCCTTCGATTCTTAAACAGAAGGTAAACCTTATCTTAACGAGGGTGAAGATCCTTATGAGGTTAACCTTATCTTAACGAGGATGAAGATCCTTACTAGGGATATGAAAGTCTTCAGTTCTTAAATAGAAGGTTAATCTTATCTTAATGAAGATGAAGATCCTTACAAGAGATGTGAAGACCTCTAGTTTTTAAATAGAAGATTAACGTCATCTTAACGAGAGTGAAGGCCCTTACGAGGGATATGAAGACCTCCAATTTTTAAACAAGAGGATGTGAAGATCTTTGGTTCTTAAATAGGAGGTTAACCTCATCTTAATAAGGATAAAGATCCTTATGAGGGATGTGAAAGTCTCCAATTCTTAAATAGGAGGTTAACCTCATCTTAATGAGAGTGAAGATCCTTATGAGGGATGTGAATATCTCTAATTCTTAAATAGGAGGTTAACCTTATCTTAACAAGGATGAAGGCCTCCGATTCTTAAATAAAAAGTTAACCTCATCTTAATGAGGATGAAGATCTTTACGAGGGATGTAAAGGCCTCTAGTTCTTAAATAGAAGGTTAACCTCATTACGACGAGGGTAAAGATCTTCGATCTTTAAATGAAGAATTATACTCATTCCTAAGCAAAGATGGAAGACCCTTATTTGAAAACAAGAAGGACAAATCCAAGCAAAGTCAAATGAAGGTCATCGTTTCAACTTAAAATTAGCCATGAGTATAAAACAATGCTAAGAAATTCAACAAGTATAAGATCATGACATGACAAAAGAAGATTGCACCGCAGGCTGAAAAGAAGATTCCTTTATTAGAGAAAGTGTGTTACAAAGGTCATTGAGATCGATTACAAGGGAAAAAGGAGAGAACAAAATCCTATATAAACCTCCTAATGCCGGCCTTGGCCATCATCAAGGAATTCTTCAAATCCCTTATATGATCTTCACATGTCTTCTTTGCTACCAGACATTCACTAAAAAATTTCTGGACTCTCATGACTTTACCTTCTGATTCTCTTAGTCTTCTCTAGAGTATTGTGGATTCGGCTTCAGCTTCAGCATCCTTAACAGCTCTCTCTTGATCTACCAGCTGAATTTTGAGTTGGAAGAGTTTGGACTTATTTTTGTCATAAAGTTTGGAAAGGTTTGCAAGGCTATTCTTGATTGAAGCAAGCTCATCTAAATCCTCTCTTAAAGTAGCTTGAGCATTGTTCGCAAGCTTTTTCATAAGGCAAGCTATTTCTTCTTATGCTACCCAAAGTTGTCATTGGAGGTTGGAGATTTTCGCACACCAGCCTAGCCTATACTCACCGTATCTTTCTTCAGCCGCACGTAACTGATTTTGAAGATCAGAAAATCTCTTGGATACTCTTAGCTCTATTCCTTTCGTTTCTAAGACCAAAAGGAATTTTTCTCCAGAAGTTGGATCTTCTTTTTGGCATTTCGAAGATTGACTTCAAGGGAACTTATCTTGGTGATCAAAGACCATGACCTTTGGCTACCGAGCTTCGATATTCGTCAAAGTTCATCAGATAGTTGGCACTTCTTTGAAGACTATTTCCTATAATCTTGCTTTATGGCTTGATGCAGATGATTAATTTCAGCAAAAGATGTTTTTTGTTTATTCTTTGATTTTTGAAGCTCCTTCTCAACTTTTTCTAACTTCTTATTAGTCAGACGCACCTCTTTCTTTAAGATTTTCATTTGGTCTTTAAGGAAAATGGCTCACGATAGGGGAGTAGCTTCAATCCATGATTGAGCCCGATGACAATATTTATAAACCATATTTTGTTTCATAAGTGTATCATGACATGCAAAGATATGAGAAATTTTGATTTTATTATTCAAAAAGATTCTAAATACATATGAAAAGAAAAGAAATATACAATTAGGAGTTCCTCGACCTTGGACTGGGGGATAGCAGAAGGGCTCGGTTCAAGCTGAGGAGTGGCAGAGGAGCTCAAATTAGTCTCCATGAATATAGGTACCTTGGTGGGCTCTAGAACATCAGCCGAAAGACTAGTAGTAGAAGTATCAGAAACATAGAGCTCAGTAATAAGAGAACCAGCAGCAGAGGGATTGATTTTGATTTAAGAAGGGCTAACATCATCTTCTGACTCTTGCTCCAAGAAATCGAGGTCCATTTTAAGGTACTTCTCCAAAATCTTCCATTGGAAAGTATTAAAACCAGCATCATAGGCCTCCCTGGCAAATTGGACTTTGATGTTCCTGAGTTCTTCAAAGACTTTGAATTCTTCTATGGCTGTCAGTTTAGCCTTTGCCATCCTTTTCTGTCCATCCTTTCTAATCTTCTCAACTTCGGCCTCTATCCTTTTTCTCTTCTTAGTCTCTAAGGCCAAATCAATCTTCATGTTCTTAGAGGTCCTTTTCGCCCCTTGAAGCACCTTCTTAAGATGCTCAATCTTGGCTCTAGCCTCGAAAACTTTGGCCTTGGCCGCTTCGGCCTTCTTTAGGATCTTGGAAGCCTTAGCCATGCAGTTGTCGATCGACTCAATGCCAGCAAACAAAAAATGACCTAGCTATAGGTAGTAAAATTAGTTTTACTATTTAAGAATATACATATAATTTGAAGAATGATAAGGTAGCTACCTCGAGGAAAGATGCAAATGACTCTCTCTTATGATCTTCGAAGTTCATTTGGTGGATCTTCTCAATCTCAGCTAGCAATATACATCCTTCTACAAGAGACCGAACCATCCTCCAGTTATCGAGTGTAGCCTTCTCTCGATCAATATTATTAGTACTTGGCTCCTTGACCTCCTTCTGCTTCTAGAGTTTCTTGGCAACAACTAATTTTCTTTTCTCTTTAGCCTTCTTCTTCTCAGCAACAAGTGTTAGAGCAGCAGCTTCAATGGAACTGCTTGAAGTAGACAAATTTCCTCTGACCTCGAGGGCTATCTAAAATGATGGGGATTGGTTTAGAGGTTCTAACTCATTTAGATGAGCTGGCCGAGCTTGAGCCCTTCTTCTTCTTTGGGTGCCCCACCTCCAGCAGTTTAAGCTCTTTGGGGTCATTTATGTCAATAAGATCAAATGAAAGTTAAACAAAGATAAGAAAATAAAAGGAAGTAAAAGACTAATACCTTCTGGATTAGTGGGGCTTAGGCTGAAGTTGTAGAGAGTCTAGTCTGACAGTAGTTGGGTTAGTGGAGGAACTTTGTAATCCTTTAAAATTTTGATAGACTCAAGATCATCCCTTTCTAACCCTGGAGCCTTATGAACCGATTCTCTAAGTTGATCCCAAGAAGGAAGTTTTCACTCAACTAATAGATTGACAACAAAAAAGAACTTTCCCTTCTAGTAGTGAATGGAGAAAGGGGCATCCTTAATTAACTCCTTCTTGCTGAACTAAAAAGAAATGTACCATTAGTTCTTAGCAATAGGGTAGTGTTTAAGGGTAAAAAAGATTCATAATACAAAAATAATGGGTTGGACCTTAGCTAGAAAGCAAACTACTAAGAATCCTATTATGAAATAGATTGAGTTCGGAACTATAGAGGATAAAGATATATTGAAAAAGCAGAAGAGGTCAATTATAAAGGTATGGATTGGTAGTCTAAGTTTGGCCCGTAGAGCCTTTATGTACAGACCTAGCCAACTCGGAGGAGGAGAGTAGATTCTTTCATCCGATCCCGGTAACTCGAGTTCGTACTCGAGAGGAACTACATACTGGGTTCGGATGAATGAAAGGTCTTCAGAAGTAAGGATGGAAGTGATGGTCTCAGGGATGAAGGTCGACCTGGTTTTATCTCTAAGGTTAGAATCAACCTTGGTTCTAGGATTCAATAGATTTAGTTCAGACGAGCTTTTGGAAGGAGAAGACCACGAATACTCAGAATCTTGGAAGGATATTTTGGATCAAAATAAATGAGGTAAAAGTGACTAAAAATCAAGAAAATTTGGGAGGTAAACCTTCAAAAAGCAAAAGAAGAACAAATGAATTCTAAAAGACTCTTAAAATCAGAAAGAAGGAATGAAAACTAAAAGAAACATTTAGAATACTAACCTAAAAGATGTAGAGAGCTTAGTGATGCGGTCGAAATGGCGAAAAATAAATGAGGGAAGGGCGATGGAGGTTAAGGAATGCATAAAGAGTAGAGCAGTCGGACTCGAGAAAGATGATAGTAGGAGAAAAATCGGAGAAGATGCAGGCCACAATGGGAAAGAGAGAAAAGAAGGAAGCTTAAATAGCTGGTGGTGCTCCAAGCTATTATGATTGTGAATCGTCCATGCTCAGTCCTAGCCTTCCATGTGTCCAACTAATTATTATATCTGCATATGTCAGACGAAGCAATAATTGCACCATACAATCAAGCTCCACGCCAAGAGAAATTTCAAACTTCGAGGTTATCTTGGGTCATTCCACAGTAAAGAAGCTTCCGCATTGGTTCGAATAATCCAAAAAAAGTCACATCCTGAAGGCAGGAAAGTGGAATGGGACTTCAGCGATTGCAAATGATAATACTCCTTTCATCTGAGTTTCGAACTTGGGAGTAGGGGACAACTATTGGGGAAAAAATATTTTCCATTGAAGTCCATGCAATTAGTTCTTGTCGATCTCCAAAAGATGTCACCCAGGCCAAAGTTATGCTCTCACTTGAGATGAAGTTTGGCTTATTCTCAAAACTATAATCAATATAGAGGATCTACTCCCTCAAGTTCAGCAGACACTGACCTTTGATCCAAGCTTGATAACAATATTGTCACAACAACAGACCTAATCATAATCCAACCTTCAGTCAGAAGGGGTTTTAATTTCCAAAGATGTTCAGTACTTGATTGATTTTGATCTTGGGGGTAGAGTAAATATCAGTCATTTTGCAACACTAAAGTTCAGCAAGATTCGATCCTGCTCACGGTCAAGCTTCTTCAACTCAATGTTTAGGACTTCGATGCCATTTTAGTCAAGTCCAACCCCCAAGTTCATCCGATTCTAGTTTGAATAGTAAGTCCTCCAGCTCTTTCCTTCCGATCTCAACTTCTACTAAACGAATTCAAGATAAAATCTCATCTTCTATTAAGCCAACCTTAAAGGTGGCCGAGCTCTATAAGTAGTTAATACAACTCTACTACAGTCCAAATAAAAAATCTGACCTATGAGCTCAATACTACTAATCCAAGGAATGATCCTCAAGTTCAAGTTCATCTATTCTTAAGCCCCAACGGCATAACTATAGGTCAATTGATCAATGAATGAGTTTGGAAGTATCTGACCTTCAATCCAAACTTTGATAAATAATAATCAACTACCAATAGATAACAACAACAATAGCCCACTCTCCATAATAAACTTTGAACGATCCGAACGATCTACTGATATTCGATTATGGTTATCACCATCAATTTGTAATAGACTCTATCTATAAGTAAGATCCTCTAGATATGCTTTCTTTTCTAAATACTCTCTCTCCATTAAAAATCTTTGGTATACTCCATTCTTATTGGCCAGACTACTAACTTAATGTCGGAGGATCCACAATGGAGTCACCTCCAGCTAGTTTGTCTTGTAGGTTCCACCAGCGAGATCCTAAACTCCACCTTCAGCAATCTCCAGTGACAATCCATTTTCTACACCAACAAAAAATAATAATAAATTAGTATTTATAAAAAATATTATTATTTTATAATATTTTATTTTTAAAAATAATATTTTTTAAAAAATATTATTTTCATCTCTAATCCCTCCCTACTTTTATTTTTAAAATATTTTTTATTTTTTTAAAATACTATTTTATTATTATTTAAAAATATTATTTTAAATTATTAATAATAAATAATAACTTTTTTCTCCTCTTTTTTAAATATTTTCTTTTTTTTAATTTCCCCCCTCCCTTCCTTTTTCTTCCTCCCATCGCCTCCCCCCACCCCCAGCCCCCACTATGTGAGGCCCAGGTAGCGACCGTTTGTGCCGCCTCTACCGCTATTCATGCCGCCCCTGCCATTCGCACAACCATCAAACCCCCTTCCCCTCCCCGACTATGACACCACCAGTCTGCCTTCCATCCCTCCCCTGGCTCCGACACCCCACCCCCCTCGCTTCCTCTCCTCGGCCCCCAGCACCTCCCACACCTCCCATCCCACATGACCACCCCGCACTCTCCATGGCCCACCCCCTGTAGGAGGGTCTCCCTCCCCCACCCCTGCCACGTGAGGCCTAGGTCACGGCCGCCCCATCGTCGTCCGTGCTGCACCCATTTGCCATGCCGCACCTAGCTCCGTGCGACAGCCAAATTCTCTCACCTCTCCTTCCTCGACTTTGGCACCACCAACCCTCCTTCCTCCTCTCATTTCTTTCTTTTTCCATCTTTTTCAGGGAAGAAAGGAGAATTAGGGGAACATAGAGAGCCCTAAAGAGCGATGAAAGTGCCGAGAGAAAAAGGCATCCGAAATGGCTATAGAAAAAGTCGCCCCATAAGTTTTAAGTCAGATTCTCCATAAATGAGCCACTGATCTTTAGTATTTCTCAAATACTTAAGGATTGTCTTTACAATCTTCCAATAGTTCTCATCCGAATCAGACTAGTATCTGCTCACTATCCCTAATGAGTAGGCTACATTCGATCTCATACATGTCAAGGCGTACATGATAGAATCTATCATCAAAGCATATGGAATTCTACTCATACTCTCTCTCTCTTCAGGAGTTGTTAGACAATCCTTTTTAGAGAGAGTAATTCATTGGCCTATCAGTAGATAGCCTTTTTTAAAATTTACCATACTGAAACCTTTTTAGTACAGTATTGATATACGTAGATTGGGATAATACAAGCATCCTTTTAGATCTGTCTCCATACATCTTCATCCCTAAGATGTAAGATGCTTTTTCTAAATCCTTCATAGAAAACTGAGATGATAACCATACTTTAATTTCCTGTAATGCAAGAACGTCATTCTTAATTAAGAGAATATCATCCACATACAGTACAAAAAATATAACCACAAAATCATTTGCCTATTTATAGATATTAGGCTTTTCTTCATTCTTAATGAAGCCATATATTTTGATCATCTTATCAAAATGCATGTTCCAACTCTTTGAAGCTTGCTTCAGTCCATAAATGGATCTATTTAGCTTGCACACTTTAGATTCATTTATGGATGTGAACCCTTCAAGTTATATCATATACACCTCTTCTTCTAGTTTGCCATTAAGAAAAGCAGTTTTGACATTCATTTGCTAGATCTTATAATCTAAATATGCTGCTATTGCAAGCAAAATCTGAATGAACTGGAGCATTACCACGGAAGAGAACATCTCATCATAGTCAATATTATAACGTTGATGATAATTCCTAGCAATTAGATGGGCTTTATAGGTCTCCACCTTATCGTCTGCTCCTCTTTTTTATAAAAAAAAATATTTATACTTTATGGATTTTATCCCTTCAAGTGGATCAATGAGTGTCCATATACCATTGATCTCCATAAATTCCATCTTGAATTTCATGGCATCAAGCTATTTCTCAGAGTTAGACCTTTGCATAGCATCTATATAAATGATCGGATCCTCGTCATTCTCATCTAGTTTGATAGGATCACCACTCTGGATCAAGAAACTATAGTATCTATCTAGCTGATACCGAACTCCTCAAAGATACCTCTATAATGGGCTGTGGGTTTTATTTTCCAATCAAATCTAGTTCTATATGTGATTGTATCGATTCTTCTACCTTACGAACTTCATCAAGTTCGATCTTAGAGGCATTAGTTTTTTTTCTAAAGAACTACTTTTCCGAAAAGAATGTCTTATTGCTGATGAATACCTTTTGTTCTTCAACAAGATAGAAGTAATATCCCCTTATTTTCTTAGGATACCCTACAAAATTATACTTATAGGACCTTGGTCCAAGCTTGTCAGTCTGTAAACACTTTACATAAGTCGGACAACTCCAAATCCTAAGGTAAAAGAGTATCGACCTACGCCCAGTCCATATCTCATATGGAGTTTTTGCGACTGATTTGTTCAGAACCTTATTGAGCACATAACAAACAGTCTTAAGGGCATAACCTCAGAAAGAGACAGGCAAACTAGAAAATTCCATCATAGATCGAACCATATCTAATAGAGTTTGGTTCCTTCTTGCTAACACACCATTATATTATGGTGTTTCAGGAGGTGTCCATTGAGAAAGAATCACATTCTCTTCTAGATATGTTAGAAACACATTGGTGAGGTATTCTCCTCCTCGGTCAGATCGAAGAATTTTAATACTCATTTTAGTTTATTTTTTACTTCACTACAAACTTGTTTGAATATTTCAAATGATTCAAACTTATACTCTATAAGATAGATGTACCCATTCCTCGATAGGTCGTTAGTAAAGATAATGAAGTAACTATATCCACCTCGTGCACTAATGTTCATGGCTCCACATACATCACTATGTATCAGACTTAAAATATCTCTAGCTCATTCATCCTTTTCTTTAAAAAATGACTTTGTCATCTTACCAAGAAGACATGATTTATAAGTTGGCAATGATTCACAATCATTAATATCGAGGAATCCTCTTTAGCTAACCTATTTATCTTGTTCTTATTTATATGACCAAGTCGATATTATCTAACTTTGGACATTTGTTTGATGTGTACATTATACTAACAGACTGTGATATTATGTAAATGCTATTTTTTAATTGTCCACTCATTATTATAACACCATTCATAATGATATCATAATAAAAATTCTTTATCAAAAATGTATATTTGTCCTTGGCTAGAAGGCCTATAGATATTACATTCATCAAGAATGAAGGATAATAATGACAATCATCTAAAAAAATGACATTCATATCGAAAACAAGCTAAACTATTTCTAAAGCTAGAACTGAAACTGATCTTCCATCTCCAATATTCAAGAATCATTCACCATTCTCAAATTTTCTACTAATCAAAAATTCCTACAATGAATTACAAATATGAATCGAACTTCCATTATTTAATACCTAGGTAGTAACATCATAAACAGAGAAATTATAAGATGTTATCATATAGGCACCTTGACCAACAACCAATTACTGATTTCTCTTTCTTGGCTTATTTGGGTCAAGGAAAGAAAGAAACTAAGGATAATTTATCTTTCAATGACTCAGCTGTAGGGAATCAAGTAGGGTTTATAGTATGCAATTTGAAACTTTTTCAAATAATTATAGTAGCGGAAGCTAAAATTAATCAAATATTAATTCTATAGCATGCATTGATCATATCAATTATCCTCCTCAGGATCTAGACATGCTAATATGTAATTTAAAAATTTAAATACGATCGATCAGCAAATCACATTTGCTGACCAATTTGAGTTTAGAACTCGATATCTATGCACGGATAGCTAATCTTCATGATCTGAATCCATCAAAATAAGTCTCTGGTATCGTGCTATAGTCGCACACTTATCTGACCTCTATGGTTGGTCCACATAGAGCTCCTGATCTCGATCAACTCCACTAGAGTGCTAGCTCCTCGTTGGGGCCTTCGATGGTTGATCGTGATCGATCAAATTGATCACCTTCTTGCTGATCTTTCAAACACTCCAAAAATTAGAACATACTTTTTGAAGGATGATGAGGTGATGTTTTAAATTTGATGATGATCTGATGCTCACAGCACTCGATCTTTCCATTCAAACCTAGAGTTCCAATTCTAGGGTTTTGCACTCATCGAAAATCCTAATGCCCGGAAACTCTCTCACACCTTTTCTCTTTGAAATTTTTTCATGAAATAAATTTTCACAGGAGAAGGATACTCCTCTCTACCATACACCGACTCCCAAAAATATATGAATGGGTGTCCAAAGAGAAATAAAAAAAACAAAAGTGTAAGAGAAGAAATCTGGTGAAGGAAACCCCTATTTGACTTTTCCACCCCAGATAGATGCGCCCCACTCTAATTTTCTCTTACTAAGAAAACTTTCCATGCCCCTCTTTCTGATCCTTTATGTAAACCCATGCATGCCCATTTGAAAACACTTTTTAAATTGGTGACAACCAAGGGAAATTTCATGTGGATTGAGATAAGAAGAGGGAGGTTAGGATGTTTGAACCGTTCACATGATTTCAAAAATCAAGTGAGCTCTTATCCTTATCCAACGCCCCCTCCCAAGTGTTCAACATATAGAAGGACTCTCCTTCTACATGCGCACATTCTGGTTTCTCCAAAAGAAAAAATGATAAAACAAAAGGGAGGCATAGAGATAAGGATGAGAGGAAGGATTGGTTTCAAACAAATCAAGTTGAATTCAAAATTCAACTTGCTTTGAATTGGTCCAACCCTTAGACCAAGTCAAAGGAAAATGAGAAGGGGCATAGATATCCTCTCTTCTACATGAGAAAAACTTATGTAGAAAATAGATGGGGCATGGGTCAAGGTGGAAAAGTCAAATATGGTGGGTGTTGGGGAGAATTTAAATTCAAATCCCGTTTGACTTGGTCCAAATTGGTTTCAACCAAATTAATTAATTTAAACCAATTAGACTAGATTAAACCCCATCAAATTAGACTTAATCCAATCCATTTAATTTTTAATTAAATTAAAAATTAATTAGGTCCAGCTTCTGATCAAATCAGGATCAAATCTTTCAAAATGATTAGGTTATCTCACGACCTAATCGGGTCAAACCTACTCGAATCCAATTCGATCGAATTTGATCAAATCTTCATTGCTCAATCAAATTAAGCTAATTAGTAAGCAAATTACTAATTAATTTTCTAAAAAATATAGAGTCTCAATTGGATGGATGTCTGAGCAACAAAGTTCCATCAACATGAAACTCATGAAGAGTTCTAATCCAGTGGGACTCTTGACCCCAGTGTTCCAAACGAATAGAACTCATGATCATAGAGTCCCAGACCAGTGAAACTCTTAATCAAAAAATTTTAGATAAGTAGGACTCTGAGTTTCAGTCCAGTAGGACCCATAAAGATAGAGTTTCAGTCCAGTGGGACTCCTGGTCACAGAGTCTTAGTCCAATGGAACTCTTGACCACAGAGTCCTAGACTATTGAAACTCTTGATCAACCATCAGATCAGATAGAAACTTCTATTATGTGTGACTCCATAGGTTCGAATCCTAAGTTGGTAGCATAAGAACTAATTTTTTATACCAATCGATGTGAATATCTAGCAATGGTATCCGACGTCTGAATAGATCGAAAAGTTGCAACATAATAATGACGAATCTGTGGCATATGGTTACCGTATAATTCATCCCCTTGACCTCGATGCTTAAAGGATGATCTAGGATTTACTGTCAATCATAAAATTCATCCATAATGTATTTCAAAATTTAATGTCCATCACATGGACCACCCTGGTCAAGATTTTGCTAAATTGAAATACAATGATGCACTTGCTCCAACACTTGGAGGGATCAATTCCATCTTGACTCACGCACTAACTTCACAAGTACTTGACTGCACCCAATAGCCTTCCATCACTGAATTAAAAATTTAGGTAGTCAGGTACCTAAGTACAGTGAGCTGCTTGCAAGTCACCATGATGATCTCAGGTCTAAGGGACACTTATATCCATATCCTTCATGAGCAATTCTTGACAGTAGAGAGCTACATAGTTGGATCACGTTCAATGAAATGTACCTCTATATTTTACCTGCATGCCATAACAGTATCTTCATATTTTTTGGTTAAGAAGACAACCAACACTTATGGCATACAACGACCTACATTCAATACGTTGTCATCTTGGATAACAATAAATTATTTGGTCATGAACACATTTAAGGACTAAATGATAAATCTTTTTTTATCGAGTCTAAATAGTCCTAAGGACTTCATCACATGAGAGTTCATTATAGAAAGATGCACAAAGTGATGAAAAGCTAAAATAATAATTTTATTTATTAATAATTTAAGTATAATTACATTTAGCTCAACCATCTACAATCTAGATGATTGGTTTTAGGATACATTTTTCAACATCAGCTTCTAACAAAAAAAGCACTCTACCTTACTTTGGTTACCCTTAGACTTTTTGGCCAGTAGGGGCTCACCAGCCCTTGTAGGATTCTTATTTTGCACCTTCTACTTTCCTCTCTCAGAGGATTAGCATGCTACCATAAAAAAATATTTCAACATTTGAAGCATTTTCTTAGGCTGAGCATCCTCAAATTTACTACTAAATTTGTCATTCATTACCGTCCAAATAATGCAATGCACCATCGTTCGGTCATTGAGCCACTTCTGATAAGTATCTCTAATCAAACCATGTATGTTGGGCATGGGTGCATCAGGTATAGGCTCCATAAGGATATAAAGAATTCTTTCATACTTAAGAACTATTTTGAGCTTTCGATACTAGCTATTAAAATTTGGTTCCATAAGCTTGTCACTGTCCAACAGTGATCAAAGCGATAAAGTATTGGCCATTTTGCTAAAAAGAGAACATAAGATCTATTAGTATATGAATTATTATATTATAAAAACTTGGATTTTAATCTAAAGATTCTCTCACTATTTTATACGAATTGATAGTCTTTACTTCTAATTCGAGGAATTACCTTAATTTCTTAGCAGGTACTAGAATCTACACAAACTATATATGGGCCTGATGAAGGCTCGGCCAACTGATGTGCATCTATGGATAGATTCTCAATCAATTATGTCTCAAAATAATTTTTAGTAATAGATTTTATCTTAGGTTTCTTTTCAGTAGGTGGAGGCCTTCACTAAAAGTCCTAGTTAGGTTCAAGCATTAACATGAACATACTCAGTGATTCTAACTAATGAATAATTAAGCTTGAGAAAAGCTCGGCCAATCCAACCATTCATCAGATAGTATAATGGAGTCATCATATAATGAATGGCAATTCTAATATCTAGATAAACACCAGGCGGAAGGCGCCTCTAATGTTAATCTGAATAATTAGACCTATTACCATTCACCTTAGTGGGAGGCTATGATTTTGTTATCCCCATAACATTATCATTTTTAAGAACCTAATAATTTAGAGATTTTTATTATTAAGTTCGAAAATAAGAGAAGAGATTGATCAGTTATTTCAAAGAAATTCTTCCACTGACTTGAATAAGTCATGAGACAAACTGGTCCAGGGACATCTAAATCAGTCATATTGATTTACCTTAACAACATGGATTGACTCAAATCATCAGTTAACCTAGTTCAAATCTTAATTGACCAAATTGGCTAGATAAGTAAGATCGGTGGGAGGGTCTACCAAAACTTGCCTTAGATACCATCGAAATGGCCAAGTAAGCAAGCTGCCAATTAAAGACCACCGGTCAAATTGCCAAACTTATCTTAGATACCATTTTTTCAATAAGTTTCTATTAGATCAACAAGACAACTCGGACTCGACCACTAAGCCATAATTAGGTCCATTTGGTATGATCAAAATTATAGACTTGATCAATCTACAATTATTGAATTTGATCTAGAGAAGACTTGACCTAATCTAATTCAACTCTTGGTCAGATTTAGTCAATTTCTTTATTAGGTTCACATTTGATTCTAACCCTAGGTCTAACCCAGTTAATTGACCTGACTCGAGCTAGCCCATACCCATATTTTATGCAATGTCATTAGATGTTAAAATCTCAATTCTAAATCTAATGTTTCTACCTTTAATTCTTAATGAAGTGTAGAGTTGAAATAGTTTCAATTATTTGGAACAATAGCATAAAACATGTATTTATTTTGTGGTCCTTTTATATGTTTATATTTAATCATCATTAAGGATCTTAAAATTGATTTTTCAAATCATAATTTAGCTTTTAAACATGAATCAAATAGATCTAAATTATTCTCATGCATCATAAACATCATAACAATATCATATATCATAAAATTTAGATCTAACTAACATCTTATGTTTATCTATTTCATATATTGAAATTAATTTTTAGACCTAAAAATATTGCTTAAAACTATAATTAAATAAATCATAGATCTATTTTAGATTAGATCTAAATATATTTATGATCAAAATAATTTTTATAAATTTCTTTCACCATTTTTTTTCATGAGATGTAGTTACAACGGTACCTCTACACGCCATAAGAGAAATCCTAATGATTGGATGATAGAAAAATCTGATCCCTTCTTCCTTTTATGACCAGATAGTTATAGTGATTAACTCAATTCAATTACTTAGTTATTAGAAAAATTATATACAATATATCATATATATTTAAATAAAAATAATATTTATTTCATATGCAGAATTTGGACAGCATGCAGAATTTTTATCTATACTAGTTAGTGAAGAAATTAGATTAGGATTTCAGAGCTAGATCTTAAAACTTTTTTAAGATCAGATAGCAAAAAATTAAAATAAATCAAAATTTATTTATAAAAAATAGAAAATTTCTAGATCTAAGATCTTATTATATAATTATGGCATGAGATTAAATTAAAAATTAAAAATGTAAAGAAAGAAGAACATGTTGATCATATCAACATGCATTTACACTATATCTAATGTAGGTATGTAAAAATAAATTAGATCTATATTATCAGTGCAAGTTAGATGTTCTAACTTACTAATCCGGACTTGAGGATAATGCTCTAAGCCGCACACATGTCCGGCCTGTAAAGATGTCCACACAAGCCCACAAACTCCGATCAGAAGTCCTATGTAAGAAATTAGCACACTATGCTAAGACTATGCTGATCCTTTTTCGATAGTTGATCCAATGCTTCCTTCTTTTAGATTTGAACTCCTCCAAAGAATAAAAAAAAGAGGAGAGATTTTAGATTTGAGACACTCTCAAAAAAAAATCTTAAAAGAGGAGGATAAGAGAAGAACAAAGCAACCCTAGAAGAAGACCCTCTTCTTCTTCTCTGTTGTCTCACCTAGACATCCTGATTAACATCTATGAAAATCCAATACCCAAAAGGTCTCTCACCCTAGTATTCACATGCCCAAAAGTACTCTACAAGATTTGGAACATATCCAAAAATCAGCCCAAAATTCATTCTATATAATGAGTTATAGAGGAGTCCTTGTTGGATCAAATTCTTAGACAAGGAAAGAACAAACATGGCAACTAGTTGGGGCGCCCAACACTTGGACGCCCCTTCCTTTCTTTTTGGCATGGACCACCAAATAAAAGTGCACAAAATTTCTTCTTTTTCACCAAATAAATTAGAGAGAAAATAGAAAGAATGGGCGGCATGCATGGGAGGAGTTTTAGTTTCTTAAAACTCTATCCAAAAGAAAATTCAAATCAAATTCAAACTTACTTCTTTGACTGGGTCCATAACTAATTGCCATATGAGAAAGAGAGAAGATGAGTGGGCATGCATGAAGATCAAAGAGAGGAGATTTGTCACCAAAAATAAAGAGAGAGTGGGCGTGGGATATAGGTGGCGCAAGATGGATCCTAATCTTACTAGGATTCCATATTTGACTTGATCAAATATATGATTTCTCAAACCAAATCAAACCAAAATTAATTCAATTCAATTAAGTTAGACCCTAATCTAATTAAAAAATTAATTAAATTATATTAAATTATATTTAATTTTAATTTAATTTTTTAATCAAATTAGAAAATTGAGTTATCCTAAGTCCTAGTTGAACTAGGACTAGTTGTTCCTTACACTTGGCTTATTCAATAAACCAATTAAACTTGATCCAATTAAGTTCAAACTAAATCTAATTAAATTATATTTAATTATACTTAATCTCAGCCCTTTGGCTTAATCAAATTAAGCCAATTAGCAATCAAATTGCTAATCGATCTTTCTATAATATTTGTACTAGATTAAACATCAATTGTATTGATTGTTTAACCTTAGAATGATTCTCAATCGTTGATCAATCATCCTATCGGATTGTGAACTCTAATGTATGTGACTTCATAGATCTAAACCTAAGTTGGTAGCATAGGAATAAATTTTTATACCAGTCGAAGTGACCATCTAGCAATGGTACCCAACGATCGGATAGGTTGAATTTATAGAATAACATCCTTAGAACTCATATGAATATAATTTTTATATAATTCATCTCCTTGACCAAAATACTCGTAGGACACCTTAGAGTTAAACTATCAACTCTGATCAGATTGTCCACATTATATTTCAAAATATCAAATCCATCTCGTAGATTATCCTGGCCAAGATTTTGCTATATTGAAATATAGTGATACATTCTTCTCCAACTCTTGGAGTGGTCAATTCCATCTTGATTATACACCGACTTTGCAAGTACTTGATTGTGCCTAGAAGCCTTCTATTACTGAATTAGAAATTTAGTTAGTCCGGTACCAAAGCATTGTAAGTTGCTTGCAAGCCACTAAGTTGATCTCAGGTCTAAGAAATATTTATACCTATATCCCATTAGAGACAATCTCGACAGCAGAATATTTTAGAGTTGATCACGTTCGATGATGATGTATCCCTACATCTCACTTGTATGCCATACCAGTGTCTCCATACTTCTTGGTTAAAAGAACAGCCAACCTATATGGCATACAGTGACGTATGCTCGATAGATGCTATCATCCTAATTAACAGTCTATCATATAGTCATGAATAATTTTAAGGACTAATCGATAAATCCTCTCTTTATTGAACCTAAATAGTTCTAAGGGCTTCATCACAATAATGAATTTCGTTAAAAGATGAAACTTATGATGAAAATATCAAAAATATATTTTATTAATTAATAAATTAATTATAATTATAATGTAGCTCAATCATCAACAAGCTGATAATTAGTTTTGGGACATATTTCTCAATAGTTAGAACATGTAATCATATTATAAATTTAATTTAGATTTGAACCTAATTTATACACCATATAAATCTTCTCTTTCAAATCTAAATTAGCATGAAAATCTATTCAAAATAAATCTAGATACATATTAAAATTTGATTTAAATAATGAACCAAACTTTATAAAAATTTTGTTCAAAATAGATTTCATCTTTCATGAAAAACCAGACTTGAAATGATCTAATCATTTATTAGAAAATTATGAAACCAGATATGATTTCTCATTTAATTGAGATCTAATTAACATTAGATAAAAAATTTAAAGAAATCATGTCCAAAAATAATCTAATTTAAAGAAAAAAATCTCATGACAATCTAGATATGAAATTCAATACAACCAGAATTTCAATCGTATTCAGATCAAAGCCTAAACTAGCTCTGAGACTAGTTGAAGGAAAAAAATTTTTAGATTCATGGAGTTCAGAGAGAACAGATTTAAGTTTTAAAAATTTTCATACTAATTATGAAAATATATCTCGATGCACAGTAGAAAAAAGATCAAGGTACTAAAAATTCTGCAATGCTGCTTCGCGAGATTCGAAAGCACAAACTCTCTACTTCACATGCATGCCATACGATGTAGAGAAGAGGGATGAGAAGTGAGGTGCCACACCAAAGAAGAGGGAGAAGAGGGGGTGACAAGACCAAATCCTCCACCCACACTCCTAGAGGATGAAGAAAGAGATCTCCTAGGTCTCTCTCTCCCTCACGCCTAGCTTTATTCACACCCACAAGGATGGATCTATTCATGTTGCCACCCAAGAGGTCTCTCTTCTTTATATAGATGAAGCCTAAGACCTGATTGAATCCTTATCAAATAAGGATTCCATGGATAATTGATGAAAAACATCTAGAGTTTCATGCATAGATTTCGAAACTTTATCAAAAATAGCAGAAGCAGAAGACATGGATTAATCAAATTAATCTAATAATGCATGTAAAAACTTTTAGATCTAGGATCTTATAACATGATATTAAGCATGCAATAAATATGAAAATAAATAACATGCAAAGGTTGTTGCCCAGGTATGGCCATCCAAGAGGGGGGATGAATTGAGTTTATAAAATTTTTGACCAAATTATACTCTAAAATAAATATGTGCTTCTAAATAAAAGAAACTTGAATGCTTATGGTGAATGAGCAATATATAGCAGCAAAATTAAAAGCAACTAACTAATGCAAATATGTAAAGCAAATAAGGAAAGCAAGAAAAGCAAAACAACAAAATAAATATATAGATTTTATAGTGGTTCGGTGCAATCCTACATCTATGTTCACTCTCCAAGCTATCTCCTTAAAAGTTTTATTATAATTCGAGATTACAGTGCATCTATTTTGACCCAAAATCACAAACAAATCCAATTAATTTTGCCGGGCTCACCAACCATAACTCTACACCAATAGTTTTTTCGAGTTCACTATCAATCCGATTGGTTTTAACCTATGAGCACCAACCATAATCTTTATACTATCCAATTTTCGGCTTGGATCAACCTACATTCCAAGTTTCTTTCCTCCAAAGGAACTTATAAAGAAATAAAAATATAAGTATAAAATTCAGCACAAAAAAAAAGAACTCTTTTTGAAGTTTAATAAAGAGGCTGAAAGATGGCTCTTGAAGCTTTATATTCTCTCTTTTGAAGGCTGAGAGGAAGCTTGACTGAATGAGGATGATCACACTTTGAAGCTCTTTGAATTTGATGCACAAGGTCCTCTCTTTTTCTTTAGATATTCAATGAACTTTACTATTTTAATGATTTCTACTTTCAATCTACTTGATCTTTCTTTTCAAATATTTTTTTAGCCTTTTATACTCTTTGTGATAGCGAAGATCAGTTCTAGCCATTGGAAGCCTTGAAATAGCTATTAGAGTGGAGAAATGATCGTTTGAAAAAGCTACAGAAAACTAGCCATTACGATCACTAGGTCGGCTCAGTTTTTGACTGGGTCGGTTCAGTTCAAACTGGGTCGGCTCAGTTCATAGCTGGGTCGGCTCAGTCCAACATTCATTCTTGAAATACATGATTAAATACTTAAACACTCAAAGTTTAATATATGGTTATGATCACTAGGTCGGCTCAGTTTTTAATTTTAACTTAAAAACCTGAAAGGACCTACATCCATTCTTGAAATACATAGTTAAATACTTAAACACTTAAAATTTGATAATCATTAAAATCAATCATGGGGTCAATAATCTTCTTCCTTTTGATGATGGCAAAACTTTGAGTATATACTTAAAAATATAATTTAATGTGTTTCAATAAATTGGCTAGTATAAGTCATGAAGTGATAATATACATAAACATAAATGTACACTTCATTAAAGCTCTAATTAATATTTCACATAATTTATATACTCATATCAAAATAATATTTCAATAAGTATTAAAGTTTCAAGCATAAAATTCATTGAGTTTCTTAAGTATTAATTCTTTAAGCATATACTCAATATACCTCTCCCTCTTTTTGACAACATCAAAAAGCTCATAAAAAAGAACAGAAAAAAAATCATCAAAATCAATATCAAGACATTGAATTGAGAGATATATCAAATTCATAAAGTCAAATCAAAGAAATCATCTCTCCTTTTGAATGAATATTTCTTTCTTTTCAAAAATTGCTTGAATTCAAATATTATAGACTCTCCCTCTTTTTTAAATGCATATGATCTTTTAATTAGATTTTTAAATATATAATTTTAAACTTTAAGAGAAACAGAGCTTTTCAAAAGATTTAACCAGGAAATCAAGTATAATATGCACTTTAATATTCAATCTTTTCTTTTCTTAAGAAATTTTAGTCAATTAAGTTTAAAAAAGATATGTATCAAAAATATATCGAGTAAAGTAAAATAAATATGTATAAAAAATGATAGTCATTTTTTTAAAAAATTTATTGCTTTAAGTAAAAAATACTTCAATGCAAATAATTCATAAGAATTTTGTAATGTACATAAGAAATTTAGTATCAAATTCAAATTTTCAATAAGTTCCAAAATTAGGTTTAGAAATTTATTTCTTAGAGTAAGAATATATTTTTAATTTAATTTAACTCTAATCAATTATCAAGAATAATCATGCAAATTAAAATATGAAATCAGCATATTAATGATACCACTTTAAATAATTTTTAATATTAAAGAATAATTTATTTATTTGATAGCACTTTAAATCAAGTAAATCAAATTGAATAAATAAATGAAAGCATAAATTGAAAAGATTATAAAGTATTTAATGAAAAGTTTAAAATTAATAAGGCTCAAAATAAGATAATTGATAGAGAATTTAAGATCATAAATTCATCAATATTTTTAATCAAATCAAATCAATAAATTTTTCTTATTTTTCATATTAATAGCTAGATTAGTTTACTTTTCAACTTTCTCTCCCTCTATATTTCAAAATAAGCATATTTTAAATTTAGATTATGTTGACCCCAAGGATTGATTTTGATGAGTAACAAAATATTTGAGTATATATTTGAACTAATGAAGTTGATGAGCTCATGTTTCAGGATGTATTTTAGAGTATCAAATAAAACATCCATATAAATGCATTTAAAAATTGATAGAGAAGAGTTGGAGGCATTTGGAGCATAAATCACATCTAAAACAAGGCTTGAAAAAGATATCCCGATACCAAAATTCAAGAGAAAAAATTTTGGACAAACTAAAATTTTTCAGTATAAAAAGCCCACGAGTCGACTCAAAGTTTGACTCGTTGTTTAGCTCAAGCAGATACATAGACTGACATGCAGAAGTTTCAAAATAAATAGTCTAGAGCGGAGGCTCGAGTCGACTCGAGGTTCTCCAGTCGAAGTCTTAGTGAAAATTCAGAGAATGATGATTTTAGGGCAAGATCTCGAGCAGAGGCTCGAGTTGACTCGAGGTTCTCAAGTCAAAGTCTTAGAAGAAATATAGAAGATGATAATTTTGATGCAAAGTTTAGCACAATCTCGAGCAGAGGCTCGAGTCGACTCGAGGTCCACGAGCTGAAGTCTCAGTAAAATATAAAAAGATTGATCTTCATACAGAAACTCTCGAGCTGAGGATCAAGCGGAGCAAATAGCCTCAAGCTGATGAGTCGACTCAAGCTCCAATGACCAGTTTCTACGGACTATCTAGAAATGTATAGATTAGATTCAAACGATCATTTTTGCTTCTCCAACAATCAAATAGGATTCTCTAGCCTCCCAAATATGAAAAATCACCTACAAAACACCTGGAGAAAGTGATATGACTATTTAATCATTGAAAAAAATCAAAAAGTTAAGAAAAAGAGTAAAAAGAGCTATAAAAAGAGAGCATTTCACTCCCAACTCTAAGAAACATCAAATCAAGTGATTCATTCTGCAAGAAGACAAGCTCAAATAGTTCAAATCCTTCCTCCAAAAAGCTTCATCAACTTATTTGCTCATCAAAGGAACTTTTTGTTCATTTTTGTCATTCAACTTTTTTCTTTTTTGTAACTTAGCTTTAATAGGATTTTGAAGCTAAGGAGAAGGCTTATCCAAGCCTAAAAATTAGATTGTAAGCCAAGGATTGGCTTAGGGATTAGTTATGATTGGTGAGTCGATATAAAAATGAATTAGGTTTTGGATAGTGAGTCTTGGAAAACTATCTGACTGTAATCTTGGAGAGATTATAGTGAAATTCTCAAGTGGCCTTGGAGAGTAGATGTAGGTGCAAGGAGCACTAAACCACTATAATTTTTTTAGTATTTATGATTTCCTTGTTTACTTTATTCTATTGCATTTACATTTCTACATTTCTGCATACTTAGATCTAAAGCATACACCATCTTGTCACTTATTTTTGAAAATAGTACCTTACTTGTTTTAAGTTTTGAAAAATTAAATTCACCCCCCCCCCCCCTCTTGAGTTGTCTTATTGGGTAATAAGTGGTATCAAAGCTTGGTACTATCTTCATTTGATTTAACAATTAAGAGTTAAGATCAAATGGCAATCTATATGAGTGCATCTCTTGCCAAAGGGTAATTGACCAATCACCAACCCTTGTTCAATGGAATAAATTATACTTATTGGAAAGCATGCAAGTGCATTTACATTCAAGTACTTGATTATCAACTTTGAAGAGTGATAATCAAAGGACCACACACTCCCACAATCAAAATAAAGGATAATGATATTTCTAAACTAGAAGAGGATTGGGATGAGTATGATATGAAAATGATAGAATTAAATGCTAAGACCATGAATGTCCTATATTGTGCATTAGACCCTAATGAATTCAATAAAATTTCTACTTATGCTTCAGCCAAGGAAATTTGGGATAGGCTAGAGGTTACCCATGAGGATACCAATCAAGTAAAAAAGTTTAAAATAAATATGCTTATCCATCTATACGAATTATTTAAGATGGAGTCAAATGAGTCTATTTCTGAAATGTTTACTAGATTTACCGATATTATCAATAGTTTGAAAAGCTTGGATAAATATTACACTAACAGTGAGCTTGTTCGTAAAATTCTTAGGTCACTTTCGAAAGCTTGAAAAGCAAAGGTCACTACCATCCAAGAAGCTAAAGACCTCAACAAGCTACCATTGGAAGAGCTTCTTGGATCTTTAATGACTCATGAATTAAATATGAGGCAAAATATGGAGGAGAAAATCAAGAAGAAAAAGATCATAGCTCTTAAGACAACTACTTCCAAGGATGATGAGAGTGAGAAATTCGATGAAGAGGAGGAAGAAGAAGACTTGGCCATGATTACAAGAAAGTTTAAGAGGTTTATGATAAAGAAGAAGCAAGGATTCAAGAAGAAGATCTTCAAAGGTGAACCAAGTAAGGAAAAAGAGAAGGAGCTACCAATTTGCTTCGAGTGTAAGAAACCCAGGCACTTTAGGATGGACTGCCTCCTTCTTAAGAAATCATCCAAAAAGCTCAAGAAGAAGGCGATGATGGCCACTTGGAATGATAGTGAGGACTCTAGCTCCAAGAAAGAATCACAAGAGAAAGCCAACCTTTACCTAATGGCACATCATGAGAAGGTAAATGTTGAAAACTCCTTAGATTTCACTTTTAATGAGTTACAAGAGATTTTTTCTGAACTTATGGCTGAATATAGGAAAATAATTTTGAAAATAAAGATTTGAGAAAGTTAAATTCAGAACTTACTCATGAAAAAAATATTTTCTGAAAAATTAAATTTACTTACTAATGAAAATCAAAAATTAAATGAAGAACTAGCAAAAATCAAACCATTTGTAGAAAAATTTACCTATAGTTTCGACAAATTAAATATGCTACTAAGTGAGCAAAGGGTTATTTTTAACAAAGCCAGATTAGGATTTAAATCTCATAAGAAACAAAAATTATTCAAAAATCTATTTGTTAAAGCTTCATCAAACTCTACTTTAAATATCTCATATTTTTATTATGACAAAATTGGTTATAAGTCTTTGCATATGATTTTAGAAAATTAAATAAAAAAATAGTTAAAATGATTTGGATTTTAAAAAGAACCATGAGCACTCACCCCAAAGGACCCAAAATGACTTGGGTACCTAAAAATTTAACTTGATTTTCTTGTGTAGGAGTGGCTTGCAGCCCGGGATAAGAAAAGACTTTGGTATCTTGATAGTGGCTGTTCAAGGCATATGACGGATGATAAATTTAATTTATCACTTTTGAGCCTAATGAAGAAGGGATAGTTACATTTGGTGACATTGAAAAGGGACGTATCATTGGTGTCGATAATATTCGTATCACTCCTTCTACTTCTATTCAAAATGTATTGCTAGTTGATGAGTTGAAACATAATTTGCTTAGCATTAGTCAATTTTGTGATAAGGGATTTAAAGTAACTTTTGAATCTCTATTATGTATTGTTTCTAATCCAAATGACAATGGCGTTCATAGGATATAGATATAACAATGTCTACATGGTAGATCTTGATGATCTATACATGAAGAATGGTCAATGTCTTGTGGCAATGAATGCCAAGGTTAATGAAGCTAGTTGGTTGTGGCATCATAGATTAGATCATGCTAGTATGGACTTACTCTCAAAATTAATTAAGAAAGACCTTGTAAGAGGATTACAAAAACTATGTTTTGAAAAGAATCGAATTTATGATGCATGTCAATTTGGAAAGCAAACTAAAAATTCTTTCAAACCAAAAGAAATGATTTCAACCACTAAACCTTTAGAATTGCTACACATGGATTTGTTTGGACCCACAAGGACCACTGTCTAGGAGGTAAAAAGTATAGTCTTGTAATTATAGATGATTTTTCAAGATTCACTTTGGTAATGTTTTTAGCACAAAAAGATGAAGCCTTAAATGCATTTTTTAAATTTTATCGAAAGATTTTGAATGAAAAGAATACATCAATAGTTTGCATACGTAGTGATCATGGTATAGAATTCAAAAATCAGCACTTTGAGAACTTTTATAATGCAAAGAGAATTGACCATATTTTTTTAGCACCTAGAATCCCATAATGAAATGTAGTAGTAGAAAGAAAAAATTGAACACTAGAAGAAATGGCACGAACTATGTTGTGTGAAAGTAATTTATCTAGATATTTTTGGGCTGAGATAATAAATATTGCATGTTACATATTAAACTGTATTCTAATAAGACCTATTTTAAAGAAAATCCCATATGAACTTTGGAAAGATAGAAAACCAAATATCAACTATTTTCATGTGTTTGGTTGCAAATGCTTCATACTTAATAATGAAAAAGATAACCTAAAAAAATTTGATGCCAAGTCCGATGAGGATATCTTCTTAGGATACTCCTCATCAAGCAAGGCATATAGAGTCTTCAATAAGAAAACTCTCATTGTTGAAGAATCAATTCATGTTATCTTTGATGAATATAATGATAAATCTATTAGAAAAGAAGATGTTTTAGATGAGGATGCAGAAAATCTTCATGACAAGATGGACAATCTAACACTCAAGGATACTCCACCTCAAAATAATGAAGAAGAGAAGAATGAAGAGTCCTCTCACAGTCTAAGAGAGGAGCTGCCAAAAGAATGGAGGTATGCATATGGACATTCTAAAGATCTTATAATTGATGATCCATCACAATAGATAAGAACACAATCTTATCTTAGAAATGTAAACAATTACATAGCTTTTATTTCACAAATTGAACCTAAATCAATAGAAGAAGCTGAAAATGATCCAAATTAGATAGATGCTATGCAAAAAGAATTAAATTAATTTGAAAGAAATAAAGTGTGGATCCTAGTTGATAGACCAAATGACCTTCCAATAATTGAAACTAAATGGGTATATAGAAATAAATTAGATGACCATGAAACTATTATAAGAAATAAGGCTAGATTAGTAGCAAAAGGATATAATCAGGAAGAAGACACTAATTTTAATGAAATTTTTGCTCTTGTAGCTAGATTAGAGGCCATTAGACTATTGGTTGCTTTTGCATATTTTATGAATTTCAAATTACACCAAATGGATGTAAAAAGTGCATTTCTTAATGGTTATATAGCAGAAGAAGTATATGTTGAACAACCACCTGGATTTGAAAATCATGCATTTCTAAATCATGTATTCAAATTACATAAAGCCTTATATAGTCTAAAACAAGCTCCACGTGCTTGGTATGAAAGATTAAGTAAATATTTACTAGATAATGAATTTACTAGAGAAAATATAGATAAAATCTTATTCTTAAAAAGAAAAGATGAGAATCTATTAGTTGTACAAATCTATGTGGATGATATTATTTTTGGTGCCACTAATGAAATTCTTTGTCAAGAATTTGCTATGCTAATATAGGATGAGTTCGAGATGAGCATGATGGGAGAGTTAAACTTCTTCCTCAAACTCTAAATCAAGCAAAATGAAGAGAGGATCTCCATCAACCAAACAAAATATACAAAAAAAATACTCAAAAAGTTTAGGATGGAGAGATTAAGATCAATTGGCATACCAATGAGTACATCCTACAAACTTGACAAAGATGAGAAAGGTAAGAAAGTAGATTTAAAATTATATAGAGGTATGATAGGCTCACTTCTTTATCTTACTGCAAGTAGATCAGATATAGTATTCAGTATTTGCATGTGTGCTAGGTATCAATCAGACCCTAGAGAATCATATTTGCTTGCTATCAAAAGAATCTTTAGATACTTATCTGGGATACTTAATGTAGGGCTATGGTATGATAGAGCATCTCAATTTGAATTAATTGATTACTCTGATGCTGATTTTGCTGGATGCAAATTTAATAGAAAAAGCACTAGTGGCACATGTCAATTCATAGGAGTAAATTTAATTTTTTGGTTTAGTAAGAAACAAAACTCAGTAGCACTCTCAATGATCGAGATCGAATATATAGCTACTGGGAGTTATTATGCATAAATTCTTTGGATTAAATAATAATTAGAAGATTTTGGATTCAAACTTAATAGGATACCCATAAGATGTGACAACATAAGTGCAATCAATTTAACTAAGAATTCAATTCAACGCTCAAGATCCAAATACATTGAGATAAGACATCACTTCATAAGAGATCATGTACAAAACAATGATGTGATGCTTAAATTTGTTAGTACTGATAAATAATTAGTTGACATATTCACAAAACTTCTTAATGAAGAAAAATTTAGCATTATTAGAAGAGACTTAGGACTATAATACCAACCTGATTAAATTTTATTTTATAAATTTTTAAGTAAATTAAATTAAATCCAAAAGAATTGAATCTTATGTATAAAATTAATGATCAATATTTAGAAAATAACTAAATATTATCTAAATATTAAATCTCCTCTGAAACTCTAGAAGTTTCAGAACTATTGCTCGAGTTGACTCGAGCAAACTAGTTCAAAACCACGAGTCGACTCGAGGGTCAAGGGCCATAAGGGTTAAAATGAATCGTGACTATTCACGATGCCCTAGAAAGTCTTCATTTTCAAGAGCAGAGGGCCTCTCGTCCTCCGAAGAACCCAATCCAATAGTTTCACTTGTCTCCTTACCAACCTTTCCCTTCGATTCATGTAATCAAAGGTCGACTTTGGATAGAATGGTTAGGGAACGGCAAGGAGTGCGGAAGGTTTGCAATACCCATGTAGCCAAAGAACGAGAGAGGAGAAGAAAAGTTTGAATAGAACGAGCGACATCCCAACCATCTGAGATTTCTCAACCCTTCGAAGAACCCATTCAGGAGGAATCCATTCAGGAAGAATCCAATCAGAAAAAAACTCAATCGGATCAAGGTATACCGAACTCTCCTCCTCCACCATCTCCATCTATTGGTAGAATGGCCATTAGAGCCATAGCAATGGGGAGAAGAATCGATTTTGATTTATTTGAAAGTTATAATTTTTCCATTGAGACTTGGATTGATAGGATGCGATGGAGAAATTTTTGTACAATGGACATCCCTATGTACCCTAAGTTGGTTAGAGAGTTCTATGAAAATCTTAAAAGGAGATTTTCTAGAATTGTAAGTATAGTCAAAGGTATACAAATTGAGGTGACTGAGGAGGGTTTGGCTCATATTTTTGGTATCACAAAAGAAGGTTTTATGCTCGATAAATTATCTGACAAAGAGGGGTTTGAGATTAATTATGGGTAGTGATGATATTGTAGGAGATGTACTGGCACCCACACTATCAGTGGAGATAAGGGTTCTTCATCATATCATCAGTGGAAATTTTATACCCAAACTAGATAGACATGACTTTGTATCTGAAAGAGAACTATGTATGATGTATTTGATAGTTTAGGAGATGCAGATAAATCTATCCGATATTATGATGCATCAAATGAGAGAGGCTGCATCAAGGAATAAGGTATGCTTGCCCTATGGAATGGCCCTGACTAGAGGATTTTTGAGACTGTAGGAGTATCACTAAAGAATAAAGCAAGCAAGAAGTAGTCTCACTATGATGTTTATGACATGAGAGCCTTGACCAAAATGCAAAATCATGTAGAGGATGGAAGATAGGTCAAGAACATTTTCAGTCAAGAGAGAAGAGCGCCTAGGATTATAGAGGCAGGAGAGCCCTCTACTCCAGTTGTAGCCCGAGATACACCTGACACTAACCATGGTACACTTATGACACCTCGAGCTCCACCCATGGGAAGGTTCCCACAGACATCATCTGTTGACTCTACATCTATGGAAAGACTAGCAGATATGATATCTATCAGAGTCAGTAGAGAGATTCAGGATCAATCTGCGAGAATAGAGACTGTATAGATAGAGATGAAGTCTATCTCTCAGAGGCTTTCTATTCTAGAGCAGAGGGAGCACACATATGACACATCCACTGATCACTCCAGCATTATTGAGGAGCTTGCTTAGCATATATGATATGCATTATAAGTTTGGAGTTTGTGCCATGATATATACTCTATGTATGATTGTTTAATACTAATGCTTGGCACACGCATATGAATATATGCTATCAATTTACCATTCTAATAAGTACGAGCAGAAAACTTAACCTTGAATCGAAAACACATTAAAAATGCATGCATAAATTGATGGGGAGACAAGTATGAAAATACAAAAGGAATTAATCGTTAATCTATTGAAAATATCCTTAATGCATTGTTATTGAATATTTCTCGCTCATATACTTAAAGTTTTGTCATCATCAAAAAGCGGAAGATTGTTGACCCCAAGGATTGATTTTGATGAGTAATTTGAGTATATATTTGAACTAATGAAGTTGATGAGATCATGTTTCAGGATGTATTTTAGAGTATCAAATAAAACATCCATATAAGTACATTTGGAAATTGATAGAGAAGAGTTAGAGGCATTTGGAGCATAAATCATACTAAAAACAAGGCTTGAAAAAGATATCCCAAAATCAGAATTCAAGAGAAAAACTTTTGGACAAACTAAAATTTTTTAGCATAAGAAACCTACGAGTTGACTCGAGGTTTGACTCATTGTTAAGCTCAAGCTGATACGTAGACTGGCATGTAGAAGTTTCAGAAGGAACAGTTTCAAGCGAAGGCTCGAGTTGACTTGAGGTTCTCAAGTCGAAGTCTCAGTAAAAATCTAGAGAATGATGATTTCAGGGCAAAATCTCGAGCAGAGGCTTGAGTCAACTCAAGGTTCTTGAGTCAAAGTCTCAGGAGAAATATAGAAAATAATAATTTTGAAACCAAGTTTGGCACAGTCTTGAGTAGAGGCTCGAGTCGACTCGAGGTCCATGAGCTAAAGTCTCAGTAAAATACAGAAAGACTGATCTTCATATAGAAACTCTCGAGCAGAAGATTGAGCAGAGCAAATGGCCTCGAGCTGATGCTCCAGTCGACTCGAGAATTGACTCGAGCTCTAATGGCTAGTTTCTATAGACTATCCAAAAATGTGCAGATTGGGTTCAAACGGTCATTTTGCTTCTCCAATGGTCAAATAGGATTCTCCAGCCTTCCAAACGTGGAAAATCACCTACAAAATACCTAGAGAAAGTGACATGACTATTTAATCATTGAAAGGAATTAAAAAGTTTAGAGAAAGAGTAAAAAGAGTCCTAAAAAGAGAGCATTCCATTCCTAACTCCAAGAAACATCAAACAAGTGATTCCATTCTACAAGAAGACAAGCTCAAATAGTTCAAAATCCTCCCTCTAAGAAGACTCCAAAAAGCTTCATCAACTTATTTGCTCATCAAAGGAGCTTTTTGTTCATTTTTGTCATTCAACTTTCCTTTTTCTTGTAACTTAGCTTCAATAGGGTTTTGAAGCTAAGGAGAAGGCTTATCCAAGCCAGAAAATTAGATTGTAAGCCAAGGGTTGGCTTAGGAGTTGGTTGTGGTTGGTGAGCTGGTGTAAAAATTAACTAGATTTTGGATAATGAGCCTTGGAAAACTATCTGACTGTAATCTTGGAGAGATTATAGTAAAATTTTCAAGTAGGCCTTAGAAAGTGGACGTAGGTGCAAGGAGCATCAAACTACTATAAATTTTTTAGTATTTGTTATTGCATTGTTTACTTCAATCCATTGTATTTATATTTCTACATTTCTACATACTTAGAACTAAAGCATACACCATCTCATCATTTATTTTTGAAAATAGCATCTTACTTATTTTAAGTTTTGAAAAACCCAATTCACCCTCCCCCTCCCCTCTTGGGTTGTATTGATGGACAACAGATTATCAAAATGATATATATATATATATATATATATATATATATATATATATATATATATATATATATATATATATATATTCATTCTTTAGCATTATCTTTCACTTTTCTTTTTCAAAATTTGCATGCTTAAGTTTTACAATTTTTATTACTCCTCCTTTTTCTTTCAAGTTAAGCATAATTAATTGATACCACATTAATCTTAATTAATATAATTTTGATTTTTAAATTTAAATTTTTAAATTTGATTGATATCAAGTTAGTAATCATTTTATCTTTAATGTTTTTACCTTCTTACTTTTGCAAATAAAACTATTTTAAAATTAAATAAAATTTTAAGAGAACAAGCATCAATCGAGTGAATTAAGTATTAAATTATGCATTCAATTCAAATAAACATAGCATTCACTCATGTAGAAACTATTTTTTATTTACTTCAAAAGATGTTTATAATAATAACAATCCATTAAAAATCCTAAAATATGCCATGAAAATTTATATTTGAGACAAAGCAACTATTCTTTTATCAAAAGATAAATCAATAGAATACAAGACAATAATGATCACTGTGATATCAATTATTGAAGTTTTTGATCGAAAAAGATAAATCAATTAAATTTAGATCAAATTATTTTGATAAGTTAATTTGAATTGATATCAATAAATTATGCAAAATAAATCATAGAGAGATATTTTGTTTAAACTTAGATCTTTCTTTTCTTAAAAAATATTATTTAATTAAGTTCAAAAAAGATATAAAATTCTTGATTTTATATCAAATGATATCATATAAGCTATGCAAAACTAGATTTGAGATAAAACATTCTTTTCTTTTGTCAAAAAAATATATAATAAAGTTCAAGACAAAAATGATACCATAGATATCAAGTGTAAGAAATTTCTTCAAGTTGGAGAACAAAATTAATTGAGGTTAAAATGAAAGGGATCTAGATATTGGCTCTATGTTTTGATCTAACTATAGGATTTCAAATCCTTAAGGATAAACTTAAAATGCAATGCAACTTAATACATCAAGCATTTTAAATTTTATAATTGATGTCTTATCTTTAAGTATTTATTTTATTCTAATTTTTATTAAAATTTTAATATTTTTAGCATTTTATGAGGAGAATGTCTAAATTTATTTCTTTTGCAATCAAGGACATTCATAGTTAATTAAACTTATATTGATTTAAGTTTCTCAAATGAATAATTGATAAGGAGAAGCTATTAAGTCATGCTGATTTTCAAGATAATTTTAATGAAGAGCATATTAATCTTTAAAATTAAAGTATTCAAATCATCAAAATCAATCAATCATACTAATCTTACTAATATATGAAAAAAATTTTAAGCAAGTACACATAATATGAAATCATATTAAAGTCGATAGATTTAATCAAAATAACTTTAATAATCATTGATGATATGATGTGAGAAAAAATTTAAATTATACCATGCATCAATACCCATCCCTTTTCATTTTCAAGGCATCCATAAAAAAATTTTTCTTTTATTTCATTTGGATCCTTGGTGCACCTGCAAAGTCACTTAATGATTTTTGGTACCCAAGTCATCTTGGGTGTATAGGAGTTAGTATTCAAGATTCTCTTTGCAACCCAAATTTTTTTAATCAAAATCTGGCCAATTCTTTTGAAATTATGTTCTAAAATTTTGTGGCCAATTTGATTATATTTAAAGCACTTAATAGAATAGTCTTTAGTTGAATCTCTTATGAAAATATTTTTACCATTATGCTATTTTCTTAAAATATTAAAATTAATTTTTATTTTATTGAAAACAGCCCCATTAGTTTTTACCATAGATTGAAGATTTTGAAAGCTAATTATAAACTTTTCTGCAATAGGTTTTAAAACCTCAACTTCTCTTCTTAATTTTTTATTTTCTCCCAAGATCTCTTTCTTTTCAATTGAAAGATTTTCATTTTCTTTTAGAAAAAAATTTAAAGAATCATTTTTCTTTTTAAGCTTAATATTATTTTTTACTAAAGAATTTTCAAATTTAACTATATTCTCCTTTTTCTTAGTTAGGATTTTAATTTATTCTAATAAATCTTTCTTTTCTTTGGCCATGTTTTCTATAATTTTTAATAGATCTTTTTTTTCACTTGAAACTTTATTTTTCTTTTCAGTCAAAGATAAGTTAGATTTTTTAATTTTTTTATTTTGTAGCCTTACTTTTTTACGTTCATCCATTAAGTTATTAAAGGCTTCATATAATTTATTAAAAAAAAATTCAGAGGAACGTTCATGATATACCTCATCATTTTGAGCCATGAGACAATAACTTTCTATACCTTCCTCCTCTTTCCCATTCTCTTCTTTGCCTTGCTCCCTCTTAATCATTGTTTTCTTTTTCTTTTGTTTCTTCCTTTTCTTCTTCTTTTCATCTTCATGCACCATAAGGCATGAGTTGGGGTGAGCTACCTTTTCTTCTTGGGAGCTTGATGCTTCTATTTGATTTGCTTCCTCAAAAGTAATTTCTAATTTTTTTTATATTTGATTTACTGAAATACATGAAAAAAATATATTAAAAATATTTATGTCTAATGAACAATAAAGTAAATTCATTGCTTTAGCATTTAGTTGGTTCATTTTCTTATCATACTCAAGCAATGCTTTGAGGGTGTGTGAGCCATCGATTATAATCTTTCATAAGTTATAATCGTATGGTTGTATGAAGATACGCATGCGTGCTTTCCAATAACTATAATTTGATTCATTAAGTATTGGGGGTCTATCAATAGAATAGCCTTCACTAAACAAAGAATCCATTTGGATCGCTTAAATCTTTAGCTCTTGATGGTTAGGTCAACAACTAATAACAGAGCACCTGCTCTGATACTACTTGTTGTCCAGATATGGTCATCCAAGAGAGAGGGTGAATTGAGTTTATAAAATATTTAGCTAAATTATACTCTAAAATAAATATGTGCTTCTAACTAAGAGAAACTTGAATGCTTATGGTGAATGAGCAATGTATAGCAACGAAATTAAAAGCAACTAACTAATATAAATATGTAAAGTAAATAAGAAAAGTAAGAAAAGCAAAACCATAAAATAAATATACAGATTTTATAGTGGTTTGGTGCAATCCCGCACCTACGTCCACTCCCCAAGCTATCTCCTTGGAAATTTCACTATAATCCAAGATTACAATGTGTTTGTTTTGACCCTGGATCACAAATAAATCTAGTTGATTTTGTCAGACTCACCAACCATCATCCTACACCAATAGTTTTCTCGGGTTCACTATCAACTTGGTTGGTTTTAACCTAAAAGCACCAACCACAATCTTTATACTATCAAATTTTTAGCTTGGACCAACCTATACCCCAAGTTTCTTTCTCCAAAGAAACTTGTAAAGAAACAAAAATACAAGTATAAAATTTAGTACAAAAAAAGAAAACTCTTTTTGAAGTTTGATGGAGAGGCTGAAAGATGGCTCTCGAAGCTTTGTATTTTCTCCTTTGAAGGTTGAGAGAAAGCATGAATGAATGTGGATAATCATACTTTGAAGCTTTCTGAATTTGATGCATAAGATTTTCTCTTTTCTCTCTTTTCTTTTAGATATTCAATAAACCTCACTATTTTAATGATTTCTACTTTCAATCTACTTGATCTTCCTTTCCAAATATTTCTCTAGCCTTTTATACTCTTTATGATAGCTTAAGGATCAGTTCTAGCTGTTTGAAGTCTTGAAATAGTCGTTGGAGTGGAGAAATGATCGTTTGAAAAAGCTGCAGAAAATTAGTCATTACGATCACTGAGTTGGCTCAGTTTTTGACTGAGTTAGCTCAGCTCTAACTAGATCGGCTCAGTTTATAGCTGGATCGGCTCAGTCTCTGGGTCTTGAAAAACTAGCTTTCTGCACTTTCTATCTTTTGCTTCCACTGAGACTAGGTCGACTCAGTCTCAGATTAGGTCGGCCTAATTTGCGTCCCAAGCATGTCGAGCAGCCTATTTTGAAAGAAAATGACCTAGGGATCATCCCTTGGGTTGATCCTTTTACTACAACTTGATTTTCTTCTAATTTATGCATCCAAAAATTATGGAACTGCCTCCAAAAAATCAAAAATTTTCTAAGCTTATTCTTGAGACTTCCAAAATAGATTTTTTTCAACTTTATAAAATTATAATTTTATCCCTTGTTACTTTTCTTGATCTCTAACTTGATAAAATTATAATTTTAACTTCAAAATCTAAAAAGACCTACATCTATTCTTGAAACACATGGTTAAATACTTAAACACTCAAAGTTTGACAACCATCAAAATCAATCATAGGTCAACAATCTTCTCCTTTTTGATGATGGCAAAACTTTGAGTATATGCATAAAAATATAATTTAATATGTTTCAATAAACTAACTAGTATAAGTCATGAAATGATAATATACATAAAAATAAATGCACACTTGATGAATGCTCCAATTAATGTTTCACATAATTTATATACTCATATCAAAATAATATTTCAATAAGTATTAAGGTTTTAAGAATAAAATTTATTGAGTTTTTTAAGTATTAATTCTTTAAGCATATACTAAATATACCTCTTCCTCTTTTTAATAACATCAAAAAGCTCATAAGAAAGAACAAAAAATCATCAAAATCAATATCAAGACATTAAATTGAGAGTGTATCAAATTCATAAAGTCAAATCAAAGAAATCATCTCCCCTTTTGAATGAATATTTTTTTCTTTTCAAAAATTGCTAGAATTCAAATATTATAGACTCTCCCCTTTTTTTAAATGAATATGATCTTTTAATCAGATTTTTAAATATACACTTTTAAGCTTTAAGAGAAACAGAACTTTTTAAAAAATTTAATCATGAAATCAAGTATAATATGCACTTTAATATTCAATCTTTTTTTCTTAAAAAATTTTGATCAATTAAGTTTAAAAAAGATATGTTTTGAAATATATCGAGTAAAGTAAAATAAATATGTATTGAAAATGATAGTCACTTTTCTTTTAAATTTATTGCTTTGAGTAAAAATTGCTTCAATACAAATAATTCATAAGAATTTTGCAATGCATATCAAAAATTTAGTATCAAATTCAAATTTTCAATGAGTTCCAAAATTAGGTTTAGAAATTTAGTTCTTAAAGTAAGAATATGTTTTCAATTTAATTTAACTTCAATTAATTATCAAGAATAATCATGCAAATCAAAATATGAAATCAGCATATTAATGATACTACTTTAAATAATTTTTAATATTGAAGAATAATTCTTTTATTTGATAGCACTTTAAATCAAGTAAATCAAATTGAATAAACACATGAAAACATAAATTGAAAAGATTATAAAGTATTTAATGGAACGTTTAAAATCAATAAGGCTCAAAATAAGATAATTGATAAAAAATTTAAGATCATAAATTCATCAATATTTTTAATCAAATTAAATCAATAACTTTTTTTTATTTTTTATGTTAATAGCTAGATTAGTTTACTTTTCAACTTTCTCTTTCTCTATATTTCAAAATAAGCATATTTTAAATTTAGATTATCAAAATAATATATATATATATACATATTCATTCTTTAGCATTATCTTTCACTTTTTTTTTTCAAAGTTTGCATGCTTAAGCTTTACAATTTTTGTTACTCCTTTTTCTTTCAAGTTAAGCATAATAAATGGATACCACATTAATCTTAATTAATATAATTTTAATTTTTAAGTTAAGATTTTTAAATTTAATTAATACCAAGTTAGTAATCATTTTATCTTTGGTATTTTCTCCTCCTTACTTTTATAAATAAAGCTATTTTAAAATTAAATAAAATTTTAAGAGAACAAGTATAAATCGAGTAAATTAAGTATTAAATTATGCATTCAATTCAAATAAACATAACATTCAATCATATAGAAACTATTTTTTTTATTTACTTTTTATTTACTTCAAAAAATATTTACAATAATAATAATCCATTAAAAATCCTAAAGTATGCCATGAAAATTTATATTTGAGATAAGGTAACTATTCTTTTGTCAAAATATAAATCAATAGAACACAAGACAATAATGATCACTGTGATATCAATTATTGAAGTTTTTGATCAAAAAAGATGAATCAATTAAATTCAGATTAAATTATTTTGATAAGTTAATTTAAATTAATTTTAATAAATTATGCAAAATAAATCATAGAGAGATATTCTATTTAAACTTAGATCTTTCATTTTTTAAGAAATATTATTTAATCAAGTTTTAAAAAGATATAAAATTTTTGATTTTATCTCAAATGATATCATATAAGCTATACAAAATTAGATTTGAGACAAAACATTCTTTTCTTTTGCCAAAAAAAATATAATAAAGTTCAAGACAAGAATGATATAATTGATATCAAGTGTGAAAAATTTCTTCAAGTTGGGGGATAAAATTAATTGAGGTTAAAATGAGAGGAATCTAGATATTGGCTCTATATTTTGATCTAACTATGGGATTCCAAATCCTTAAGGGTAAACTTAAAATGCAATGCAACTTAATACATCAAACATTTTAAATTTTATAATTGATGTCTTATCTTTAAGTATTTATTTTATGTTAATTTTTATTAAAATTTTAATAATTTAGCATTTTGTGAGGAGAATATCTAAATTTATTTCTTTTGCAATCAAGGATATTCATAGTTAATTAAGCTTATATTGATTTAAGTTTCTCAAATGAATAATTGATAAGGAGAAGCTATTAAGTTATGCTAATTTTTAAGATAATTTTAATTCATAGCATGATATAGAGGAGAGCATATTGATCTTTAAAATTAAAGTATTCAAATCATCAAAATCAATCAATAATACTAATCTTACTAATATATGAAAAGAATTTCAAACAAGTAAACATAATATGAAATCATATTAAAGTCAATAGATTTAATCAAAATAACTTTAACAATCATTGATGGTATGATGTGAGAAAAAATTTAGATTATACCATGCATCAATACCCATCCCTTTTCATTTTTAAGGCAACCATAAAAATTTTCTTCCTTTCATTTCATTTGGATCCTTGGTGCAACTGTAAAGTCACTTAATGATTTTTGGTACCTAAGTTATCTTGGATCCATAAAAGTTAGTATTCAAGATTTTCTTTGCAATCCAAATTTATTTAATCAAAGTTTGGCCAATTCTTTTAAAATTATATTCTAAAATTTTGTGGCCAATTTGATTATATTTAAAGCACTTAATAGAATGACCTTTAGTTGAATCTCTTATAAAAATATTTTTATCATTGTGCTATTTTCTTAAAATATTAAAACTAATTTCTATTTTATTGAAAACAATTCTATTAGTTTTTACCATAGATTGAAGATTTTGAAAGCTAATTATAAACTTTTCTATAATATGTTTCAAAACCTCAACTTCTTTTCTTAATTTTTTATTTTCTCCCAAGATCTTTTTCTTTTCAATTGAAAGATTTTCATTTTCTTTTAGGAATGATTTGAAAATATCATTTTTTTTAAGCTCAATATTTTTTTTAACTAAAGAATTTTTATATTTAACTATACGCTCCTTTTTCTTAGTTAGGATTTCAATTTGTTCCAAGAAATCTTTCTTTTCTTTGGCCATATTTTCTATTTTTTTCAATGGATCTTCTTTTTCATTTAAAACTTTATTTTTCTTTTCAGTCAAAGATAAGTTAGATTTTTTAAGCTCTTTATTTTGTAGTGTTACTTTTTTATGTTCATCCATTAAGTCATTAAAGGCTTCATATCATTCGTTAAAAGAAAATTCAGAGGAGTGTTCATGATATACCTCATCATTTTGAGTCATGAGGTAACAACTTTTTATACCTTCCTTCTCTTTCTCATTCTCTTCTTTGCCTTGCTCCCTCTTAATCATTGTTTTCCTTTTCTTTTGTTTCTTCTTTTTCTTCTTCTTTTCATCTTCATGCACCATAAGGCATGAGTTGGGGTGAGCTACGTTTTCTTCTTGGGAGCTTGATGTTTCTCTTTGATTTACTTCCTCAAAAGTAGTTTCTAATTTCTTCCATATTTGATTTGCTGAAATACATGAAAAAATTATATTAAAAATATTTATGTCTAATGAATAATAAAATAAATTTATTACTTTAGCATTTAGTTGGTTGATTTTTTTATCATGGTCAAGCAATGTTTTGAGGGTGTGTAAGCCATCGATTATAATCTTCCATAAGTTATAATCGTATGCTTGTATAAAGATACGCATGTATGCTTTTCAATTACTATAATTTGATTCATTAAGCATTGGGGGTCTATCAATAAAATAGCCTTCACTAAACAAAGAATCCATTTAGATTGCCTAAATCTTTATCTCTTGACGGTTAGGTCAACAACTAATAACAGAGCACCTACTCTGATACCATTTGTTGCCCAGGTATGGCCATCCAAGAGACAGATGAATTAGGTTTATAAAATTTTTGGCTAAATTATACTTTAAAATAAATATGTGCTTCTAATTAAGAGAAACTTGAATACTTATGGTGAATGAGCAATGTGTAGCAGCAGAATTAAAAGCAACTAACTAATGCAAATATGTAAAGTAAATAAGGAAAGCAAAAAAAAGCAAAATCATAAAATAAATACATAGATTTTATAGTGGTTCGGTGCAATCCCACACCTATGTCCACTTTCTAAGCTATCCCATTAAAAATTTCACTATAATCCGAGATTACAATGTATTTATTTTGACCCAAGATAATAAATAAATTTAGTTGATTTTACCGAGCTCACCATAGTTTTCTCAAACTTACTATCAACCTAATTGGTTTTAACCTAGGAGCACCAACCACAATCTTTACACTATCTAATTTTTGGCTTGGACCAACCTACATCCCAAATTTTTTCCCCCAAAAAAACTTATAAAGAAACAAAAATACAAGTATAAAATTCAGCACAAAAAAAAAGAAAAAAAATCTTTTCAAAGTTTGATGGAGAGACTGAAAAATGGCTCTTGAAGCTTTATATTCTCTCCTTTGAAGACTAAGAGAAAGCTTGAATGAATGAGAATGATCACACTTTGAAGCTCTCTAAATTTGATGCACAAGGTCCTCTTTTTTCTCTTTTTTCCTTTAGATATTCAATGAACCTCACTATTTTAATGATTTCTACTTTCAATCCACTTGATCTTCCTTTTCAAATATTTCTCTAGCCTTTGATACTCTTTGTGATAGCTTGAGGATCAGTTCTAGCCATTGAAAGTCTTAAAATAGCCATTGGAATGGAGAAATGATCGTTTAAAAAAACTGTAGAAAACTAGCCATTACAATCACATGAGGCTTCGAGGTTGATTACAGATCCCTCCTGATAGTTGATCTTTAATCTTCTTCTTTCAATCTCTTGGACCTTCCAAGGAATGGAGATTCAGAGGTTAACTTATGAGAGACTTTCTTCCTCACTAATCTCTCAAAAGAACATGAAAGAGGAAGAGAAAAATCCTAGAGAAGAAACCCTTTCTTCTTTTCTTTCTTTTCTCTCACCAAGACAACCTAGGATGTTGTCCAAAAGAAAGCCCACACCCCAACAATATTTGCCCCCAATATTCCCATGCCCAAACCACTATCTTAAGTTAAATTTTTGATAAAAATCTTACGTCAAACCTCCACTTAAATAGAGAGATAAGGTAGAGTCCTAGTCTAGGTTAAATACCTAAATTAGAAAACATTTCATTATAGGAAACTTATGGTGCCCAACTTTTGGGTGCCTCCCTCTTTTCCTTGGATGTGGGATACCTAAAATATGTGTCAAATATCCTTCTTTTCATTAACCAAAAATCATATCAAATCTAATTATAATAGGCACCCATAATGGATAGAGTTTGAAAATTGTCAAACTCTATCAAATAAAGTTCTAGGTCAAAACAACTTGCTTGTTTTGACCTAGTCCAAAACTAATTTTCAAACCAAATCGAAAGGGGATAGGGGGGCATGTGTAGCCTTCTCTGGGCATAAGGTATCTTATGCAAAAAGCAAAGAATAAAGGGCATGGGTGTGGGATAAGTTGGCATAAGGAAGAGAGAGAGTCTCAGTCCAACTAGGCTCTCTAATTTTTTTTATCAAACTAATATTTTAAATATAATTAAATTAGAATTGGTGCAACCTAATTAAGGATGATCCTAGTCCAACTAGGAGTCTATTTAAATTAGATTAAATTATATTTAATTCTAATTTAAATCCTTATAAATTAGAAATTAGGTGCATATAAGTCCTAATTAAATAAAGAATTGATCTTCCTTGCAATTGACTTATCTTATAAACTAACTAGGCTTGACCTAATCAAGTTCAAATCAAATCAAATTGAATCTCATTCAATTAGACTCAATCTCAGCTCTAATGCTTAATCAAATTGAGTCAATTAGCAATTCAATTACTAATTAATCCTCCTACAAATAGTTGCACTAGATCAAACATCAATCATATTGACTATTTGATCCTAGAATGATTTATAATCATTAATCAACCATCCGATTAGATCAAAACCTCTAATATGTGTGATCTCATAGGTTCGAACCTAAGTTGGTAGCATAAAAATAAATTTTATACTAATCAAAGTAACCATCTAGCAATAGTACCCGACATTCGGATAAGTTGAATGTATATAAAGCAACATTCTAGAACCTATTCGAATATGGTTACCATATAATTTATTTCTTTGATCTCTATGCTTAGAATAACTCAGAGTTAAATAGTCAACCCTGTAAAAGTGCATCTATAATGTATTTCAAAGTAATTAGTCCTGTGATTCCTCATAAATACTATTCTGACCAAGAATTTACTAAATTAAAAATATAATTCAACATAGCTCCTACAAATATAAATAGTCAATCCCATCTTGACTCACACACCGACTTCATAAATACTGAACTATGTCCAAAAGTTTTTTTATGAATTAAAAATTCAGATAGTTTAGCACCAAAGCACGATGAGTTGCTTGCAAGTCACCGTAGTGATCTCAGATCGGAGGAACACTTATATCTATATCCCTTCAAAGCAAATCTTATTAGCATAATGCTCTGAAGTTGGTTACGTTTAATGATGATGTACCCCTACATCTCATCTATATACCAAACTAGTATCTTCACACTCCTTAGTTAAGAGAACAACCAACTCATATGGCATACAATGACCTACACTCGATAAATATTGTCATTCTAGATAAGAATTTATCATTTGATCATGAACAAATTTAAAGATTAAATAATAAATTCTCTCTTTATCAAATCTAAATAGTTTTAAGAACTTCATCATAATACAAAATTTAAAAAAAGATGTACACTTATGATAAAAAAATCATAATAAATTTTTTATTCATTATAAATCATATACAATTATAAAGTTAGCTCAACCATCAATAAGTTGATGATTGGCTTTAGGATATATTTTTCAATAACTTTTACTTATCCTAAAGCTACTCAGTATAGTATCTTAAACCATCTTCGATTTATAATTATCGAATTTCTTTACCGCAAAGGCTTTAGTAAATGGGTCGGTTAAGTTCTCCTTTCCATCGATCTTCTGAAGATCGATGTCACCTCGATCCATAATCTTTTAGATAAGATGATAGCGGTATAGAATATGCTTCGTCTGTTGATATGCTTTTGATTTCTTTGCTCGAGCAATGGCTTAAGTATTATTGCAGTAGAGTAGGACTAGACCATCATGAGAGGGTCTCACTCTAAGTTTGATGATAATTTTTTTAAGTCACGTAGCTTTCTTGATAGCATCGGATGCTGAAATATACTCCATTTCGTAAACTGAGTTTGCTATAGTATGTTGCTGGAAATTTTTTTAGCAAACAGCACCATCATTAAGGATAAACATATAATCTAACACACTTCTGCTATCATCATGATTACACTACTATAAAAAAGGACTATGGTAGTGGTTCGTAATCACTGCCATAGTCCAAAAAATTATTGCCATAAGCTATAGTAGCGATTTTTTAATTGCTGCTACTGCAACCATCACTGTAGCTTTATGGTAGCGGTTGTTGTAGCGGTTGTTTGAACTACTATCATAGATAGCCTATTGCAGTGATTTATAAACCGCTATAATAGATCGACCTATAGCAGCGGTTATGTAACCACTGCCATAAGTTATTTATAGTAGTGGTTACATAACCGCTGTCATAGATAATCTATAGCAGTGGTTTCTTAACCGCTGTCATAGATGTAATGCAGTGGTTGACACTGTTTGCACTAGAAATCTATGATAGTGGTTGGTATGGATATGGCAGTGGTTATAAAATCACTGCCATAAATCTTGAATAATTAAAAAATTTAAAATTTTTATTTTTTATATATTTTATCTGATAAATATAGATATATAACATAAAAAAATATAATAAACATAAATATTATTCTAAAATACTAAAATTTTATTATCGAATAAAATTTATTATAATATTTTAAAAAAAATAAAATACATCAAAAGTCTCCTAAATCTACATCATCGTCGTTGTCACCAAGAGCCGGAGCTGAAGCCGAAGCCAGAGCTGAAGCTGGAGCTGGTACTAAAGTCAGAGCTGAAGCTAGAGCTGGAGTTGGAATGTGGGCCAACATATTTTCAAAGCCAGTGACTCCAAAATGCATGCTGAGCGTCGACATCATGTCTCTCATAATGCCCTCCAGATGAGATGCGCGCTCCTTAGCCCGATCTGCCCGCATCGCAGCATGATCTGCCCATGCCGATGCCTCTTCAAGCTCCTTCCGACTGACGACATCGAAAGTCTATGAAAAGATGCTCGCCTCAGACTAATAGCTCATCGATGTGTGTCCAAGCCTACATCGAATCCTCCCAGAATGCTCAGGCCCCAAGATCTGAGATAGATGGTCATGGGGCCCCGATGTATCCGGGCCCTCGCTCGTGAGTGCATTTAACTGATCTTATAATTATAAATTAAAATAAAATTTTATAAGAAATGCTATAATACTAATCATATATACTAATATATTTAATACTTATAAAAATACGTCTGATTACAACATTTATCGGCCTGTCCATCTTATCCGTGCGGTTGGATCGGAAGATCTCGCTATGACTGGACATCACTCCATTTCTCATCAGCTATAACAAAGAATAAATTTATCAGAAAGATGATAAAAAATATGAATTTAATTTATCTAGTAAGATTTAGAATTAATTACCTCTCTATGCACACAACTGGCCATAAACTCATGGCCTAGAGTGTACGTATACTCTTGGGCTGTACAGTTCTTTCGGTTCTGACAGGAGGTAGCCTAACAAGTATTCAAATAAATAATAAATATTTTAAAAATATTTAAATAAAACTTTAAGCATGTTGAAAAATTTAAAAGTTAGAAATTTTACCTTGAACTCTTGGCTCCTCCAGTGTCTAACCATCCTCTCCCAGTGACTCAGAGGACAGTCCTATATCCAGGGAATAAGCTCCTTCGGAGTATCTCGTCGGTGCTCGAGCCATCCTCTATGAAGCTTGACCTTGTAACCCTGGTACAACTCTCCAATCTTTCTCAATTGGGCATCTTGAGCCCTCTCATGATCGGAGAAGTCTTACCTCCTCTGCATAAAGTTATCAAAAATCAGTTACAAAATTATTCTAATCAAATATATATAGTGTAAACATATAAAATGCATAAATATAACTAAGATACATGTACTTACCCATATCTTCTCCCATACCTGATCCTTGATGGCAGCATCCATCAAACACCAGTCTCTGGACTCTATGGCAATGATGTCCGACCACCTCACAAGCACTCCAAAAAAGAAATGCATCTTCCGTGTGGTCTCTCCTACCGACCTCCCCTCCGCATCGTAATGGATCATCACCTGATGCTGATGGTTCCACATGTGTGCCATACATATGGGACCGTAAAATATCCGACTGGATGATGCACCTACAATGCAAATACGTTATGCAAATATATAAGTATACAAATACTATATAAAAAATAAATTTCTGCTAATATAATAAAAACATACACCCAGATGCTTGCGTAGTAGCATGTATCTCAAATATGGATGATGGTAGAGGCTCAACCGTCAGTGGAGTAGATGCCGTCAGTGGAGTAGATGCCAACAGTGGAGGTCCCTGAGCAGTCGATGCTGAGGTGGATGGAATATGCTCCGACTGCTCCTCGGATGCTGAACTACGCATAACCCACTGAGGGGCAGGGGTGAAAGCTAGATGGCATTTCGGTGCCATCGTGACCTATAATGTTAATGAACATTAATCAATATAAGATGTTGAACAATAATATTAGTATAGCATCAATAAATAGTCTCTAATATGTACACTAATCAATTGACGAGTCTATCATTATGCAATGCAATAAATAAAAGCAATAAGATATAAACATCCAGAAAATGTTATGCAATAAATTCTACAACATGAATTACATTCATAAATAATTAAGGATGAGCAATAGTCGTAGATCCGATCTCTTGTACGAACCTTAGTGTTAATCCACAAACCTAAAAGAAGAACAAAGTAGATGATGGTGGCATCTTAGGGCTTAAAGTTGGAACCTTAGAGAGACATATCAAATTTTATTCGCTCAAAAGCTATGCCAGCTTCATGCCTGAGATAGCTGGCTCCATGTCTGAGACATCCGACTCAGGTCCTCCCCCAATCGGCTCGATTATGGCCCAAGTTGGCTTGGTTGCATATCCGAGCTGGCTCGACTATGTGCCATCCCCTCAATCACTCCCTCTCTCCCTCTCTCGATCTCTCTCACCAACGACGGAGGCAAGGCTGAACCCCTTTCTTCCAGCTTTTTCATCTCTCGATCTTTCTCTCTCTCTCTCGATCTCCCTCATCGATGAGGCTGGACTCCATCCCTTCCTCTCTCACTCTCTCAATCTCCCTCGTCGGTAAGGCCAGACCCCATCCCTCCCAGTGATGTCAACGAGGCCAGACCCCCTTCCTCCCTCTCTTGCTCTCTCAATCTCCCACTCTCCCTCTCTCTATCTCCCTTGCCGACGAGGCTAGACCCCCTCCCTCTCAATGATGGCAGCGAGGTCGGACCCCCTCCCTCCCAATGATGGCAACGAGGTCGAATCCCTCCCTTCCTCTCTCCCTCTCTCGATCTCCCTCACCAGCGACAGCGGTGAGGCTGGACCCCCTCCCTCCCTCCTTCCCACTCTCGATCTCCCTTGCCAACGACCGACGAGCGATCGGCCCTCCCTCTCTCAATCTATTGATCTCCCTCTCAGTCTCTCCATTTCTTAGTTTTGAGTCCTGAAATTGGGTTTGGCCTTTCGAGATCCATTAGGGTTCGGGTCTAGTACTTCAAGTACAGACCTATCGGATATTCGGGTTCGAATTCGATATCAGTAATTAAAATTAGATTTGAATCAAAATATCTAGGTTTCGATCCAAATCCAACTCGTTATAGATCTAGTCCACGATTGCCGACATGGCACAGTCCAAGGCTACCGCTACGGCATGATTCAAAATCTACGGTATGCATATAATTATAACGTTTATAATAAATATTTATAATATTTATTATAAATATTTTATAAATTATTATAAATATGCATGATTAATAAATAATACTATAAAACTAAAAAAAAAAATTATATCAGTGGCTATAGAGAGCGGGTCACATTGAAAGCTCCGAGGATCGCCGACAACGATACTAGAGGAGGACGACGGTACTAGAGGTAACCTGCGAAATAAAAGTAAGATAGTGAAATAAAAAAAAAAGAGAAAGAGGAAAAAGAGAGAGAGCAGGCGCGGTCAGGGATGGAGGGCTAGGGGTAGAGGGGCACAGTGATAAGGAGGCCCAGGAGGCATAGTGATGGAAGGATCGACGATCGAAAGAGAGAGTGTGGGGGGTGGGGGGTTGGGTGAGGGGTGGCAGGAAGGGATGGCCGAGGATGGAGGAAAAGGAGGGGTGGCTGAGGGGAGGGTGGGGGTTGGGTGGGTGGCGGGGAGGGGCGGCCGAAGATGGGGGCTGGGGGTGGCAGGCTGGCGGGGAGGGCGGCCGGGGAGGGTGGGGGGCTAGGTAGGGTGGTGGGAGGAGCGACCGGGGATGGGAGGAAGGAGGGGCAGCCAGAGGGAGGGTGGAAGGTGGCGGGTGGCGAGGAGGGGCTGTCGAGGATGGGGGTGGGAGGAGGAGGGGAGGAGGGGCGGCACCGACCAGGAGGAAGAAGCCTCACCGATGATGGAGAGAAGGGGGAGAGATAGAGAGAGATCAAGCACGCAAGAAAGAAAAGCAGAAAAAATTTAAGAATTTTTAACCTAACCTATGATAGTGATTATCAAATCACTGCCATAGATCTACGGTAATGGTTATCCAAACCGCTGCCATAGATTTACGACAGCGGTTCTATAACCGCTGCTGTAGATCTATAGCAGCAATTTTTGATAACCGTTGTCGTAGGTTAAAAATAATATTTTTCTTATTTTTATTTAAAAATTATATAATTTTAAAATTTAATATCCATCTTCATCGATTATTATCTAAATAATTATCATTAGAGTATCGATGCAAAAGGTTGCCTCGATCCGATGGCCCTAGCTTCATTGATTAGAAAAATTTAATTTCGACGATCATGAATGACGATGCGATGATCTAATACATGAAGACCTTCGATGGATCCAAAAATCTATAATGATGATTTCAATGATATTTATAGCATACTATCAAAGTTTTACATCAATTGAATATCGTTATCATGGTCAATTTAGTACGGAATGATTTCGGCCATTAAATTAGAAACAAGCGATCAAAGGGTTAAACGACATCCGATTATGAGATAATTTTTTAGTTAAATGATCTTTGTTATAATTTTAAATATTTTACACAATGATGATAGTAAAATTAAAATTATTTTCATATAAACTATTCATATGAAGTAGATATTGCAAAAGTACGAGCATAACAACCAGTAAAGTTTTTGAATGATTACCAAAAGATGTATAGTTTTAGATCATTCTTCATCTCATGAGTTGAATTTTATAGTAACCACCATAAAAAATGATTAAAATAGTAGCCAAGATTATTTATAAAAAAAATTATCTCATAATCGGATACCATTTGGTCCTTTGATCACTCGTTTATCATTTAATGGTCGAAACTAACCTATACTAAATTGATCAAGATAACGATATCTGATTGAAGTGAAACTTTGATAGTACGCTACAAACATCACCAAGATCATCATTGTAGATTTTTAGATCCATCGAAGATCTTCATCTATCAGATCATTGCATCGTCATTCATGGTCATCGAAATCAAATTTTTTTGATTGACGAAGCTAGGGCCATCGGATCAAAGCGACCTTTTGAAGATGGATATTAAATTTTAAAATTATATAATATTTAAAGAAAATATATATATATATGATAGTGGTTAGAATTAACTGTTGTCATAAATAAGTTTATAGCAGCGATTCCTACTAATCGCTGCTATAGGTCTGACTTATGGCAGCAATTTCACTAACCGCTATTATAGATCTGACTTATGGCAGTGGTTACAATGAACTGCTGCTATAGATCCGACCTATGGCAGCAGTTTCATGTAACCACTACTATAGGTCGGACCTATAGCAACGATTAACAAAAATTGCTGCCATAGGATCTATGACAGAGGTTTCAAAAATCGCTGCCATAATATGCGCTGCCATAGAACTTTTTTGTAGTAGTGTTAGATTGAAAACTGAAGTCTATAAATCTCATAAATTTCAAATCTGGCTCACATAAACTAGCCACTGGTCCTTAGTATTTTTCAAATACTTAAAGATAGTTTTTACAACGTTCCAGTTGTTCTTTCCTAGATTAGATTGGCATCTACTCACTATCCCTAGTGAGTATGCCACATCTAATCTTGTACATGTCATGGCATATAGGATAGAATCTATTACCAAGGCATATAAAATTCTACTAATATGCTCTCTCTCTTGAGGTATTGTCGGACAATCCCTCTTCGAGAGAAAAATTTTATGATCTATTGGAAGATAGCCCTTTTTGGAATTCTCCATACTGAACCATTTTAATACAATATCTATGTACATGGACTGAGACAATCCAAGAATCCTTTTAGATCTATCCCTATAGATCTTCATCTCTAAAGTATAAAATGCTTCTTCCAAATCCTTCATGGAGAACTGAGATGATAGCTAAATTAATCTTTATTTTCTATAATGCAGAAATATCATTTACAATTAAGAGAATATCATCCATGTACAACATAAGGAATACCACCACTGAGCCATTTGCCCACTTGTATGAGTAGGGCTTTTTTTCGTTCTTAACAAAGCCATACATTTTGATCATCTTATTAAAATGCATATTTTAACTCCAAGATACCTGCTTCAATCCATAAATGAATCTCTAAAGCTTGCATACCATGGACTCATCTATAGATGTGAATCCTTTAGCTTGTATCATATACACCTCTTCTTCTAGCTCTCCATTCAGAAAAATTATTTTCACATCCATCTGTCAGATCTTATAGTCCAGATGGATAGCTATTGCAAGCATAATCTGAATGGATTTGAGTATTACCATAGAAAAAAATATCTTGTCATAGTTATGCCATAACATTGACGATATCCCTTGACAATCAGATGGACTTTATAGATCTCCACCTTTTCGTCTGTGCCTCTCTTCTTTTTGAAGATTCACTTACACCCAATGGATTTAACACCTTCAGATAGATCAACTAATGTCCATACATCATTGACCTTCATCAATTACATTTTGGATTTCATGGCTTCAAGCTATTTCTCAGAATTAGATCTCTACATTGCATCCATGTAGGTGATCGAATCCTCATCATTCTCATTGAGTTTGATAGGATCTCCATCTCGAACCAAAAAATCATAGTATCTCTCCAGCTGATGTGGTATTCTACCAAATCACCTTAAGGATATAGGTGCATTGGGCTTCAAGTTTGATCTAATTAAATTCAGTTCAGGTTCAACTAATTATGTTGATTTTTTTATCTATCAAATTTTCTCAAGTTCAACCTTAGAGGCAATAGTTCCTTTACCTGGAAACTTTTTTTCTAAAAAGATTATCTTAAGGTTGTTGAACACTTTTTATTCATCAATAAGATAGAAATAGTATCCTTTAGTTTCTTTTGAGTATCATATAAAAATGCACTTATCAGACCTAGGTCCAAGCTTATCTGTCATTAAATAATTAACATGAGCCAAATATCCCCAAATTCTAAGGTGTGAGAGTACTGGCTTATGCCCTGTCCATATCTCATATGAAGTTTTAGCTATGGATTTACTTAAAATCCTATTAAGAAGATAACAAGCCGATTCGAGTGCATATTTCCAAAAAGAGATTGTTAGGCTGGCAAAACCATCATAGATTGGACCATGTCTAATAGAGTCTGATTCCTCATTTCAGACACACTATTATGCTATGGTGTCCCTGGAGGAGTCCATTGAAAAAAAATTTCATTCTCTCCTAGATATGAGAAACTCACTAGAAAGATATTCACCCCCTCAATCAGACCGAGGAGTTTTAATGCTCTTTCTAATTTATTTTTCTACCTCATTGCGGAATCATTTAAACATTTTAAATGAATCTGATTTATATTTCATCAAGTAGACATACCCATGCTTAGATAGATTATTTGTGAAAGTAATGAAGTAGAAATATCCATTTTTAGCACTTGTACTTATAGGCCCATATATATTAGATGTATTAGACCAAGAAGCTCACTGGCTCTTTCATGTTTTTCAATAAAAGATGACTTGATCTTTTTTTCAAGAAGATAAGACTCACAGGTTGGAAGTGATTTAGAATTACTGACTTTGGGGATTCTCTCTTGAGTTAATCTATTTATTCTATTCTTATTAATGTGACCTAGCTTATAGTGCCAAAGATAGATATCAGACACATTATCTATTCTAGAATGTTTGCCAGTGGAGTAGACCATATTAATAGATTGTGATAAGAAATAAATTTTATTATTCAAATATCCAATAAAAATTATAACACTATTCAAAATGACATTACAAAAATATTTTTATTAAAATTTTATAATTATTTTTGGTCAAAAGGCCTACAAAGATGATATTCAATAAAAAGCTAGGACAAAATTGATATTCATTAAGAACAACAGTATGAGACCAGAATACAAGCTTTATGATTCCTAATGCAAGAACTAAAATTGGTCTTCTATCTTCAACGTTCAAAAACCTCTCACTTTCTTCAAATCTTCTATCGACCTGTAAACTCTGCAATGAATTACAAATATGATAAGAACTTTTGGTATCTAATGCTTAGTAAGTAATGTCATAAATTAAAAAATTGTAAGAATTTATTATATAAAAATCTTGCCCAGCAATAGATTGCTTCTTTCTCAGCCTATTCGGATTCAGGAGGCATTGTACTAAGGATAATTTCTCTTTCAATATCCCTGCTTCTTATAATAGAAGCACTCTGCTTGACTCTTATCAGGCTTGGATTTTTTAGTCTGACCCTGCTTATATGTCCTAGCATGTTCCTGCACCTTCTTATTCTTCTTGTTCTTGTTCTTCTTTTCTTTCTTAAAGGATCGACGATCAAAAGAAGATCCTTCCACTACATTCACTGACTTCCTGTGGAGCTGGTGATTCTTCTCAAAGTTCTGAAGTAATCCCAGCAAATCATGGTAGTTAACTTTAGGCTTTGTCATTTTAAAATGAATAAGAAAGAAGAGGAAAGACTTAGATAAGAAGTTTAGTATAGTAACTTTTCCAAGCTGCTCCTACAAGAAAAAGCCGAGCTTGCTCAAATGCTCAATCATCTCAATCATGTGCAATACATAAGCAGTGACTAATGCGCCATCCCTCATCCAAGCATTGAAGATGGCACAACTAGTCTTGTACCTCTCAACATCATCGAAAGCACCAAAAGACTCATTCAACATTTGAAGCATATCTTTTAGCTGAGCAGAATCAAACCTATGAATAAACTCATCACTCATACCTACCAACATGATGCAATGAATCATGGTTTAGTCAATGAGCCACTTCTGGTAAGTATCTCGGACCATCTCACGTGCATTTGAAACTGGCTGCTCAGGTGTTGAATCTATCAAAATATACAAAATTCGCTCATGCTCTAGGATAATTTTCAACTTTCGATACTAGTTACCGAAGTTGGATCCTGTTAACTTGTCATTGTCTAATAATGATTGAAGCAATAAGGTAGTGCCCATAACTATACAAAGAAAAATAAAAACTTAATTAGTATATGATTTATTAAGCCTAAACACTTTGACTTTAGTCAAAAAATTCTTCCACTATTTTATATGAATTGGTTGCCTCTACCTCCAATTTGAGAAATTATCTTAATTTCTTAGTGGATACTAGAATCCATATAGGCTATACATAAGTCCGATTTTGACCAGTCAACCCATGTGCATCTATGCGTAGGTTCTTAACTAATTATTTCTCTAAATAATTTTTAGTAATCTAATTTTGCCCCGAAAATCTACTCAGTAGGCTTTGGCCTCAAATAAGAAGATCTGATAAGGTCTAACCATTAATATGACCAAACTTGATTCATCTAACTAATGAATGATTAAGCCCAACCTTGGTCGATCATCCTAACCAACATTTAGAGAGACATAGTCAAGTAATCATATTATGAATGATAATTCCAATAGGTGATAAGCATCAGACCTTTAGGCCTCCAATAATTATCGAACTAGTAGATCCATTATCACTCAACTTAATGGGAGGCTATGATATAGTTATCGCCATATCTATTTTATTTTGAGGACTTAATAATTTTAGAAGATTTTGTTAACTCATTTTAAAGAAAAGAGAAGAGGAATTAGCTAATCATGATTCTTTTACTAACTTTACCAAGTCAGATTAGATCATAGATAAGCTGGTCTAGGGCACCTAAATCAATCACACTAATTTACCTAGTTGACATGGGTCAGCTCAAGTCATTAAGTGATCTAATCAAAATATAATTTTACCAAGATAGCCAGATAAGTGAGATTGGTGGGAGAGATATGCCATTAACTCATTAAAGACCAAATCAGTATGAGTAGCTTCCAATTAAAGATCGTCAGTTATAAATTGTTAGACTTATCTTAGACATCAACTAGTTAATTAATTTTGATTTGATCCACCTAACAATGTGGGCTAGACCACTTAGCCAAGAATCAAGTTCATTTGGTTCTTGTTAAAGACATGGACTTGATCAACTATAACTATTGTAATTAATCTAGAGTGTTCTTGATCTAATCTAAAACAATACTTAATTAGATTTAGTCAATTACTCTAGTTAAGTCCATTCTTTAATCTAACTTTAGGTCTAACCTAATTAATGGACCTAATTCATACTAACCCATTAATGCATGTATTATGATTTTTATCTTAAGATCTTTAATTCATAATTTTAGATCCTAATTTGTAATATTTAATTCTTAATTAAGTATTGGGCTAAGGATTGGGATTCGATATTTCAAAAATATTTTTAAATTTTATAAAATATTTTTACAAGCATAACCATGAATTGATTTTAGATCTAATCTAAATATATTCATGATGATTGAAATAATTTTAATTTTAATAAATCATAAATTTATTTAGATCATATCTAACATATTCATGATTGATTTTTAGATCAGCATATGCTAGGATAATCTTTTCACTATAAGGGATAAACATTATAGCTGGACAATCTTATAAGATGAGTCCGTGGGATCTAAAAATCATTTATTTTAAATTTAAATCTAAAATTATAATAGATCTAATCTTAATTATCAATCTAAAATATGCATAAATACCATGCCCATTAACCTAGGCTCTAATACCAATGATGGAAAACATCTAAGATTTCATGCATAGATTTTGAATTTTTTTTAAAAATAGTGAAAGTAGAAGACATGGATTAATCAAATTAATCTAATAATGCATGTAAAAACTTCTGCATTTAGGATCTTATGACATGATATTAAGTATGCAATAAATCTGAAAATAAATAACATACAAACATATTGGTCACATCAATACCAATTTAGATCTAATCTAGAACATTATAGAGATCAGATCTCTATACCTGATCATGGGTCGAGAACTCTGCTTTCTGATTTTATGAATAAGAACGTCAGTCAAAGTCGCATAGGTCATCCAGCCTCTATAGATTATCCACATAAGGCTTTGAGGCTGATCAGATGTCCAACAAACAAAAATCTGCATAGCGTATTAGCACTTTGTAGATCCCTCATGATAGTTGATCTTCAATCTTTTTCTTCCTATCTCTTGGACCTTCCCAGGAATGAAGATTCAAAGGAGGACTTGAGAAAGATTTTCTTTCTCACTAATCTCTCAAAAGAACATGGAAAAGGAAGAAGAAAAATCCTAGAAAAGAAACCCTTTCTTCTCTTCTTTCTTTTCTCTCACCAGGACAACCTAGGATATTATCCAAAAGAAAGCCCATGCCCCAACAATATTTGTGCCCAATATTCCCATGCCCAAACCACTATCTCATGGTGAATTTTTTATAACAATCTCATGCCAAATCTCTACTTAAATAGAGAGATAAGGTAGAGTCCTAGTCTAGGTCAAATACTTAGATTAGGAAACATTCCATTGTAGGAAACTTAGGGTGCCCAACTTATGGGTGCCTCCCTCTTTTCCTTGGATGTGGGATACCTGAAATATGCACCAAATTTCCTTCCTTTCATGCACCAAAAATTAGATCAAATCTGATTATAAAAGGCACCCATAATGGATAGAGTTTGGGAATTGTCAAACTCTATCAAATAAAGTTCTAGATCAAAATAACTTACTTGTTTTGATCTAATCCAAAACTAATTTCCAAACCAGACCAAAAGGGGATGGGGGGCATGCATGGCCTTCTCTGGGTGTGAGGTATCATACACAAAAAGCAAAGAATAAAGGGCATGGGCATGGGTTGAGTTGGCACAAGAAAGAAAGAGATTCCCAATCCAACTGGGCTCTCTAGTTTTCTTTGGTCAAACCAATATTTTAAATTTAATTAAATTAAGATTGGTGCAACCTAATTAAAGATGATCTTATTCTAACTAGAAGCCTATCTAAATTAAATTAAATCATATTTAATTTTAATTTAAATTCTAATTAAATTAAAAATTATATGAATATAAGTCCTAATTGAATAGAGAATTGATCTTTCTTGCAATTGGTTTATCCTATAAATCAATTAGACTTGATGTAATCAAGTTCAAAACCAAATCAAATTTTGAATCTTATTCAGTTAGACTCGATCTCAGCTCTGATACTCAATCAAATTGAGCCAATTAACAATCCAATTGCTAATTAATTTTCTTGCAACACTTGCACTAGATTAAATATTAATTATATTGACTGTTTGATCCTAAAATGATTCATAATTATTGATCAACCATCTGATCAAATCAAAATCTCTAATATGTGTGATTCCATTGGTTCGAACCTAAGTCGGTAGCATAAGAATAAATTTTTATACCAATTAAAGTAATTATCTAGCAATAGTATCCAACATCTAGATAGGTTAAATGTATATAAAGTAGCATTCCAAAACCTATTCAAATATGGTTACCATATAATTCATCCTTTTGATCTCTATGTTTAGGATAACTCAGAGTGAAATTGTCAACCCTAGAATAGTGTATCCATAATATGTTTTAAAATAATTAGTCTCGCGACTCCTCACAAGGACCATCCTAGCCAAAAATTTGCTAAATTGAAAATATAATTCAACATAACTTCTGAAAATAGAAGTGGTCAATCCTATCTTAACTCAAATACCAACTTTATAAGTACTTGATTGTGTCCAAAAACTTTTCATCACTAAATTAAAAATTTAGATAGTTTCACACCAAACTACAGTGAGTTGCTTGCAAGTCACCATGGTGAACTCAGGTCTGAAAGACACTTATGCCCATATCCTTCACAAGCATCTATTGAAGTAGAGAGCTTCACAGGTGAGTCACTATTCAGTGATGATGTACTCTTGCATCTCACCTATATGCTATACTAGTATCTTCACACTTCTTGGTTAAGAGGATAACCAATCCATATGATATGCAATGATCTACACTCAATAAATATTATCATCCTTATAATAACGTATCATTTGATCGCAAACATAGTATAAGAACTATTCGATAAATTCTTTTTTATCGATCATTTATAGTTCTAAGAACTTTATTATAAAAAAAGTTATTTATAGATATAATATGATAAACTATCAAAATAATATTTATTTAATATAGTTTATATATATAATTACAATCATCTACAGCTTAGACGATTAGCTTTAGGATACTATTCCTAATAGTTTTTACATCAATATAGATAAATAAATATTTTCCTCTAATGAGATATCAATATTATTATTTTTTTGCAAATCATAAATCATTTGTAGTATTGATTTGAAAAACAAAAAATATTTATTTTTTCATGGATTTTATCAATATTTTTCTCCATCTTCATTGCATCAACTTATGATTTTGTCATGTAGCCAAATCCGCATATAACAGCTCGAGAGAGCCAAATCCATATATAACAACTCAGGATCAATCGAAGCTCACCATATGGTGATCTGAGATATGCCCAAGGATGATCATCGAGACTACTAATTCAAATTATTTCAAATTATTACAGGCACCGCTTTGGACCTTGTGCATCTCATTATTGCAGTTTAATCTATGAAGTGACATATTAATGTGGCTCTAGAACTTTCTTCCCGATAGTCAAGGCAACATTAAATACAGAATTGAGGGCCTCTTCTAGGATCATATTGACCATCAAGATTGAATCAAAATGAGAAGTCAGCTACTCCCTTGGAAGCAACTACTCCCTTGGAAGCAACTAACTTTTCAATCCTAGACGTCAATCAAGAAGTCATCTCGAGAGAGACCTCGGATGCCGATTAAGTAGCCACCTTGATAGTTTATCAATGACTAGAACATTCATAGATAGTTTGGCCCAATTAAATCCCCAGAGCCATTTCCATCATTTGATCAAATATCGATCAAGATTTTTGCCACTAAGAGTGTAGTTATGGCCCAGGATGATTACATCATAGGTATAGTAACTGCTAACAATGTGTGACTGAAGATGTCCACAAGCAAGCCCATATTGGATGCCATAAATAAGTTCGGAAAGCCTACAATAACGGTTAATGGACTCCCCTCTATATAAAGAGGGGAAAAGGAGTCCCCTAAGTATGTTTTTTTTCTGAAACTTATGCTCTTTATCTTTTGACTATTCCCAAAGCTGCAACTAACTTATAAGCATTGAGGGATCTCCTATTAGACAAATTTTGGTAAGTAGATTTTTGGCTGTAGGTGGTGAAGTTCCTCTCTTGCTCATCTTCAGGCCAACCTCTAGCTCAGTCTCCAATTGACCTCATCCGAAGTTTTGTGATAATAAGATAAATTATCTTGTCTCAATAGTTCTCACTGATTTCTAGTATGTTAGATTAGAATGCATTTTCCAAATAAAATTAGATGATTTAAGGTTATTTAAGTTTTTTTAGATATTTTTCTTTTATTCAATCTTGTTGGTGCAAAATTTGGTTGATGCTAGATCGAGCTAGAGCTGGGAGAGACGAGGTCGCCGTCGGTGATCTACAAAATAAAGTTCTATTCGGAGTCAGTGGTGGTGGCTCTGACAGAATTCTCCGACGATCAAATCAGCTCTTCTAGCCAACAGAAATGGAGTGCTCAGACGAGAGCTTGGCAGAATTTTGAAAAGAAAAAAAGAGCTTAGAACTTAGAAAAAATGTATCTGGAGGATCTCTTTTTATAGACGAAGCTTGATTGATGGTGACAACTGTAGCTATCTGGCAGCGGGCCATTTGAGGCCTGATGAGTTCGATACGGAAGAAAAGGTGTCGTCAGACTGATGGTGACAGCCATATCATTTGGTAGCACCATACTGTTCGGTAGCATCGCCTGTGGTAGATTGATGATGATCGTTCATTGAGATTTAATAGCCGTAGCTCTGAGAAAGCAAGCTTGGTTGGTGAACTTCGACATATATCAATTTTAGAGAAGTTCATACTCCTGAAGGGGATACGTCTGGAGGAGATTTCTGAAAGTAATCCATTGGCAGGATCTGACTGAGGAAGAAGTCTAAAAGGAGTTCGAAAGGAGTTTGGCTTCTAAAGGAGTTTGAAAAGAGTTTGGCTTCTATAGGCATCCGACTAGAGGAGAAGCTTGGAAGGAGTTCGACTTCTGTAGGCGTCCGACTAGAGGAGAAGCTCAAAAAGAGTTCGACTCCCATAGGCATCCGACTAGAGGAGTGCGGAGGGAGTTTGGCTCTCATGGACGTTCGATTGGAGGAGTACGGAGAAAGTTCGGCTCCCATGATAGTCTAACTGAGAGAGTACGGAGAGAGTTCAACTAGGGCTCGATCACTGAGGAGTTCGGTCGGAGCTCGACCGCTGAAGTCCTTCAGTAACTATCGATTGCATTAGGTTGAGCATTAGACTGAACTTTGATAGATGCAGAGTTTATCCCCAACAATAGTTCCCCTCACTTTCAAGTTCGAAACTCGAAGGAAGGGAGTAGAGAAAAGGCGACTGTCGAAGTTCTCTTCAGGGCTCTACGCCAGTTCAGGTTGAAGCTTGGAAAAGATCTCATCTTCAGCCAAAGTTAAAATTAAAGTTGAGGCTCGGGGGAGATCTCATCTCCAGCCGAGGTTGAAGTTGAAGTTAAGGCTCAGGGGGATCTCATCTACAGTCGAGGTTGAAGAAGATCTTATCTCCAGTCGAGGTTGAAGAAGATTTCATCTCCTGTGAGCAAGGTTGAAGGTTGAGCTTCTCAAAGGAGATCTTATCTCCAGCAATCGAGGTTGAAGGTCGAGCTCCTTGGGAAAGATATTATCTCCAACAGTCGAAGTTAAAGGTCGAGCTCCTCAAAGGGAGATATTATCTCCAACAGCCAAGATTTAAGGTTAAACTCCTCGAGGAAGATCTTATCTCCTATAGTTGAGGTTGGCTCGATCGCTTGAAAGAGATCTTATCTCTGATCGTGGTTGAAGATCGGAGGAGATCTTATCTCCTACTGTCGAGGTTGAAGCTCGGAGGAGATCTTATCTCCTACAGCCTAGGTTGGCTCGGTCGCTCGGGAGAGATCTTATCTCTAGCCAAGATTAAAACTCGGAGGAGATCTTATATCCTACAACCGAGGTTGGTCCGATCGCTCGGAAGAGATCTTATCTCTAGCCAAGGTTGACTCAAACACTCAGAAGAGATCTTATCTCTGGTCGAGGCTTAAGCTCGAAGAAGATCTTATCTCCTACAGTCGAGGTTGAAGCTCGAAGGAGATCTCATCTCCTGTAGCCTAGGTTGGCCCGATCGCTTGGAAGAGATCTTATCTCTAGCCGAGATTGACTCAGGCGCTCGAGAGAGATCTTATCTCTGATCGAGATTGAAATTCGGAGGAGATCTTATCTCCTATAATCAAGGTTGGTCCGATCGTTTGGAAGAGATCTCATCGCTAGCCGAGGTTGACTCGGGTGCTTGGAAGAGATCTTATCTCTGACTGAGATTGAAGCTCAAAGGAGATCTTATCTCCTGGAGCCGAGATTGGCTCGATCGCTCAAGAGAGATCTTATCTCTAGCCGAGGTTGACTCAGATGCTTGGAAGAGATCTTGTCTTTAACCGAGGCTAAAGCTCGGAGGAGATCTCATCTGCTATAGTTGAGGTTGGCTTGGTCACTCGCGAGAGATCTTATCTCTAGTTGAGATTGAAGCTCGAAAGAGATCTTATCTCCTGCAGCCAAGGTCGGCTTGGGGGAGATCTGATCTCCTGTAGCCGAGGTTGAGGCTCAGAGGATATCTTATCTCCTACTGGTGAAGATCTCGAAGCTTAGTCTTCGATTTTGCTCACGTTAGGATGAGGTTCTCCATCTGTTCCTAATGGACTGTGGGAGCACATAAGGGCCATTGTTAGGGCCTCTTCTTCCATCTCATCTAAAATAAATGAGACCTTTGACTTTGCCCACATTAGGATGAGATTCTCCTTCTATTCCTAATGGACCGTGGGGGCACATAAGGACCGTTGTCAGGGCCTCTCCCCCCATCTCGTCTAAAATGAATAAGTTCTTCAACCTTGCTCGCGTTAGGATGAGGTTCTCCTCCTATTCCTAACAGACTGTGGGGATACATAAGGGCCATTATCAGGGCCTCTTCCTCCATCTTATCTAAATTGAATGAGGCCTTTGACCATCGAGGTTGAAGGAGATCTTATCTTTTGTAGAGGCTCGAAAGAGATTTTATCTCCTACAGTCAAGGTTAAAGGTTGAACTCGAAGCAGATCTTATCTCCTACAGTCGAGGTTGAAGGTTGAACTTTTCGAGGGAGATCTTATCTCCAGCAGTCGAGGTTGAAGATTGAGCTTGGGGGAGATCTTATCTCCTACAGCCGAGGTTGAAGGTTGAGCTCGAGGGAGATCTTATCTCCTGCAGCCAAGATTGAAGGTTGAACTCCTCGAGAGGATCTTATCTTCAGCAGCCGAGGTTAAGGCTCGGAGAAGATCTTGTCTCCTACAGTCGAAGTTGAAGAAGATCTCATCTCCTATTGGTGAAAACCTCGAAGCTTGATCTTCGACTTTGCTCATGTTAGGATGAGGTTCTCCTCCTATTCCTAACACGGCCATTTTCGGTGGTTTCGTTCCTGTCATCACATAATTCTTGCATCAGAAAATAATATTATGGAAGAATTTTATTGAAGGAAAGTTACTGGCAGCACATCCCCAGATTTTTTATGTTTCAGGGTCGTGGGGGCATTGTTCTTCTGAGTTCCTTCAGGCGGTAAGTCTTAGGCCGGACGACCTCCTCTATCTCATGCTGACCTTCTCAATTTGGAGCAAGCTTCTCTTAGCTTTGAAGCTGGGAGATGATGGCTTGTTGAAGTACCAAGCTCTTCCTAGATGTGGCGTCAATGATACAGGAGGCGGTCGACCATTTTGTTATTCCTCCGTCATTGGTGGTTCTGACTATGGCAGCATCCTTGGTCGATCTTCTTCTACTTCAGATTAGCGTCTGAGGAATCGACCCAGTCGACCTCTCCTGATGAGCTTCTCGATCTTGTCTCAGAGCTGAATGCATTCTTCAGTATCGTGGTCGTGGTCTTGATGGTAGAGGTAGTACTTGCTTCGATTATGCTTATTTGAGGAAGATCGTAATTCTTCTGATCTTGATAGCTGATTCTTAATTTTCATCAGAACTTGAGCTTTAGGAGCATTGAGGGGGATGTAGTTGCGGAACCTTCTGAAGGGAGGACTTCTTCGTGCCCTTCTATCGGAGCTTCCTTGATGATGAGCTCGAGGGGGAGTTCGGCCTCGCTTGTGCTCGGAGGAAGTTCATGAGCATGATCGAACTTCATTCCATCCTCCTATGAAGCCTCCTAGGGGAGAACTTCATGTTTCTTTTGTCAGGACTTTCTTGATGACAAGCTCGAGGGGGAGTTCAGCCTCGATTGTGCTCGGAGGGAGCTCGTGAGCACGGCTAAACTTCACTTCGCCCTCCTACGAAGCCTCCTAGAGGAGAACTTCGTGCCCTTTTGCTAGGGCTTCCTTGACGATGAGCTCTTAGGGAAGTTCAGCCTCACTTGCGCTTGGAGGGAGTCCATGAGCCTGGCCAAACTTCATTCCACCCTCCTACAAAGCCTCCTGGAGGAGAACTTTGTGCCTTTTTGTCAGGGCTTCCTTGACGACGAGCTCTTGGAGGAGTTCGGCCTCACTTGCGCTCGGGGGGAGTCTGTGAGCACGGTCGAACTTCACTCAGCCCTCCATCGATGGTGGGTATATTAGACTCATCCGCCCACCTCTCTCGTACGGTTTCTTCATCCTTCAACTTGAAGGCTTCTTCCGCACTAGCATATCTCTTGGCCCGGGCTAGCAGATCGGCAAAGTTTCTGAGGTACTTCTTCTCTAAGAAAAATAGTAAATTATTTTTCTGAAGGTCGTCCTTGAGTGTGGCCATTGCAAAAGACCGATCTAGGTCCCGGACCTCTAATGCCACAGCGTTAAATCAGGTGACATAAGTCCGGATGGATTCCTCCTCCTTCTGCTTGATATTCGTTAGAAAATTCGAACCTCGACGTGGATGTCGTCTACTGATGAAGTGAGCCATGAACTGATGGCTCATTTGATCAAAAGAGAAGATCATACCTGACTTCAATATTGAGTACCAGTTTTTTGCTGCTTCCTTTAAGATAGATGGGAAAGCTCGATATGATATGGCATCTGATGTGCCATGGAGTAGCATCATGATTCGGAAGGCCTCCAGATGATCAACCTGATCGAAAGTTCTATCATAACTTTCAAATTGAGAGAGCTCAAAGTTCGACGGAATGGGCTCTTGCATAATTTAGGAAGAGAAAGGAGGGTTGGTGCGGACGTCGTCATGATGAGCTGGGGTGATGCGGTCGAGCTCCTCAATGTATCGGTCCATCTTCCATAGTTTATGATTGAGGACATCATCTCGATCGCAGACCTTGAGAGGCTTTCGACTACAGATGGAGAGGGTCTCCTCTAGAGGAAAACCATGATCCGAACTTAGATCCTCTACTCTCTATTTTTTCTTCCCAATGGTGACGGACATGCTGGCCCAAATGCTCTTCCTTGGGATCGATTCTTGACATCCTGATGGTGGGTTTCCTAATGAAGTCACCATCGGGGGCTGCCACATGGCCTGCACCATCTTGGTGAGGCTCTGAATCCATTGCATCAGTAGGTTGAACTGCTCTGGATCTACCATGGTCGCTGGTGGAGGTGGAGGTTGAAGTGCCGATGATGGAGCAGGGGTGGATGGATCCGACTTAGATCTAGCGGCAGATGCGGTAGATCTTTGGATATTCATCTTCTTTTAAAGCATTTCTTAGGATTGAATAAGAAAGTGGAGACGAATCTTGAAGGAGAAGGTCGGTAGGATCGGCTGAGCACTCCTTTAAGAATAAGGATACCTTAGAGATAGAGGTCCTCCTTCTAGCGCCAATTCTGTTGGTGCAGAATTTGGTTGACACCAGATCGAGCTGAAGCTGGAGGAGACGAGGTCGCCGTCGGTGACCTATAAAATAAAGTTCTATCCGAAATCAGTGGTAGTGATGGCTCCAACGAGACCCTCCGACGATCAAGTCAGCTCTTCTGGCCAATAGAAATAGAGTGCTCAGGCGAGAGCTCGGCAAAATTTCAGAAAGAAGAAGAGAGCTTAGAGCTTAGAGAAAATATATCTGGAGGGTCCCTTTTTATAGACGGAGCTTGATTAATGGTGACAGCTACAGCTATTTGGCAATGGGTCGCTCGAGGCCTGATGAGTTCAGTATGAAAGGAAAGGTATCGTCAGGCTGATGGTGACAGCCATACCATCTGGTAGTGCCATACCATCCGATAGTATCATCTGTGGTAGACTGATGGCGATCGTTCGTCGAGATTTAATAGTCGTAGCTCTGAGAAAGCAGGCTTGATTGGTGGACTTCGGCATATATCAATTCCAGGGAAGTTCGAACTCTTGAAGGGGATACGTCCGGAGGAGATTATTCGGAAGTAATCCGTTGGTGGGATCTGACTGAGGGAGAAGTCCAGAAGGAGTTCGAAAGGAGTTTGGCTCTTGGAGGAGTTTGAAAAGAGTTTGGCTTCTGTAGGCATCCGACTAGAGGAGAAGCTCGGAAGGAGTTTAGCTTCTGCAGGCGTCCGACTAGAGGAGAAGCTCGAAAGGAGTTCGGCTCCCATAGGCATCCGACTGGAGGAGTGCGAAAAAAGTTCGACTCTCGTGGGCGTCCAACTGAAGGAGTGCGGAGGAAGTTCGCTTCCATGGGAGTCTGACTGAGAGAATACGGAGGGAGTTCAACTAGGACTCGATCGCTGAGGAGTTCGATCGGGGCTCGACCGTTGAAGTCCTTCCATGACTATCGATTGCATTAAGCTGAGCATCAGACTAAAGTTCGACAGGTGCAGGGTTTATCCCCAACAAATCTCTTTCTTAAAAAGCAATCATACTCATCCAAAATTCTTGCCTACCTACCAATTTAGATGCCAATGAATATTGAATCTTTTTTCTTTTCCAAATCAAATCCTATCAATAAATACTTCCCAAATCAAATCATACTGATGTAACCTAAATTCAACCTCTATATCATGGGTTAATATGTGGCAAGTAATTTTGAAATCTGGATGGTTACAATTATATAATTAAGAAAAATCCACATAAGAAAGGATGGTTAAAAAGATTTTTTTTGATAAAGAAGGATAATTATTGTTTATAAGGAAGGATGATTTTTAATTATGGATGGTTGCAACTACATAATTAAGGAAATAAGAAAGGATGATTATGGCTCATAAGAAATAAGGTTGTTGCTTATAAAGAATGATGGTTATAGTTCAAGTAAGGATGATGATGGCTCATTCCTTGATTTCTCCCTCCAATTATAATACATCCATGCTCCCTCCTTTGCATAAACAGAGCCAAGGGACCATAAAGAGAGCTCTCATAGCTCATGCACCAGCTTATGCAGATTGTAAGCTAACTTCTTACAGGTCAGTGAGTTGATCTACCAAGATTGAGGCCTAGCTACCAAGGTCGATGCTAAGTAATCCAAACCAAATTATCTAGGTTGAGCAATTCAAGCAAGTCACTCTACACTAGTCTAATATTTTTTTCTTTTCAATTTTCTATGGTTATTTCAAAGCTTTTCTTTTCTATTTTCCATTATTATTTCAAAGCTCTTTCTTTCTAACTTAGGCATTGGAGGATATGGTTGGAGCCAATCTGGCAAGATCCATTCTTCATATATGCAGATACATCAATGCTCTCTAGGCCTCCATCTTCATATTCAAACAAGATTTTGACATCCACACATACAAATAAATATTTTCTTTCAATAAAATATCAATATTATTGATTTTTTTCAAATCACAAATCATTTATCATGTTGATTTGAAAAATAAAAAATATTTATTTTTTTCATGGCCTTTTATCTTGACTCTCTTCTATCAAATGTCTATGTTTTGTAGGTTCAACAAATTGACAAGATCATGGTTCTCACTTATTCTGTGAGGGGGAATCAAGATGCATGTTGGAAAACTTCAGCCTCATGATTTTCATGTCTTCAATCTCATTTTGTACATTTGTAAATTCTTCTAATGTGAATAGTCTTTGCAAGGAAACTTGTTTGACAGACATAGCAAACTTTTTTTTAGGGGGATTAGAGTAGAACATTCATATAACTCTCGTATGAGTACATCCTAAAAGATTAGAAAAAAGAATATTTTGTAAGGACATTGGCAAAATGAATAGGCACTCCAAAATTTTCCCCCAGAATGATCAGCAACAAAACTTGCCATCTAATCTGTAGCAGTATTTACCTTACAATAGATATGCTAAATATTTGCAGAGGCATGGGTGTCAAGTATCCTCTAAATGTGGTGAATGAGAGGGTGAAATGCAGCAGCATTTTATCGCTTTTGCATCCAAAAAACCACCATCACAGAATCCCCCTCCACAACTAAGCAGTCAGCCCCTAGAGTTAGTCTCGCGTAAGAGGTGCCCTCCTAAGCTACCCGTAGCTTCGCCATAGAGATGGTGGTCCCCATGAGATGGACTCCACTAGCCGCAATGAAGTATGAGTCAGAGCCACAGCAACAAACCGGGCTCCAACTCTACTATCTACCAAGCTGCTATCAAAGTTGAGCTTAAGGAAGGTCAGGGGTAGGGACTCCCAAGAGATAAATGCCCTATGAGGTGCTCCGTGAGTAGGAGGAGAGTCCTAAGTATCTTGAGTCCTCAAGGTCATACTATCCAACTTAGCATCAGCAAACTCGTCAACTTGGTTCATAGCCCTCTCAAGCACAAACCTTACCGACTGCTATCTATCCTCAAAAATCTAGAAATTCTGAGCAAGCCATATATCATAGGCAATGTAGGCAGTCCTAATACCCACTGATCTAGTGGCTTCATTCTCCATCCCTAATGCATAGCCTCAAGAAAATCTTGGCTAGGTCGGTCCTCTCCGACGACGATGGGAGTCCGATTTGCCAACCACCAAATGCACCTAGCTCTCCAGTAGAGGAATAATGCATGATCCATCATCTCCTTCTCTCCCCTATAATTGGGACAAGAGGGGGGAATATCCATCCCCTAGCCGCTCGCAATGCTTTGGTGGGCAAACGGCTCCAGGAAACCTTCTAGATGAATAATTTAATCCTCGAATAATCTAGAGCTTTCAAATCCATGTGGCATCCAAGCTCTTGGTCAGCTCTCCCCTATAGATGTCACACAAGTCCCTGGCTACCACTCTCAGGGTGCATGAGGACCACCAAACTCTAATGTCTGGGCCCTCCAGAAGGGGGATCACTTGTGAGAGGACCCTATTGGCTAGCTGTTCATGAAAGATGTGCCTGATTATCTATGCATTCTAGCCCCTCCCTTCCAGCTGGAGCATATCACAAACCTACATGAAATCATCCATCTCAGCTCATGTAGGTCAGCCAGTAACATAAGAGGTTATCCACCATCCATCAGTCCCTGATAATGTTAATTGACCACCTATCCCCAATCAACTAATGCATCTGAGCCATCACATTTATAGCCCATGTGTAGATCCCTTCGACATGAATAAGCTACTCTAACTTGCAATAATCTCCCAATCAATAGTCCGGCTCTCATACCTGACACGCATCATGATACTCCATAGACTATCAAGCTATAAAAGAAATCTTACCACATGGCAAGCAATCAAGGCATCTCAATAAGTGAGCAAGGAGTGAATACCAATCCTCCCTCATAAGTCGGCTAACAGATGATATTCCACACCAGGAGGTGCACTCCCCTTCCTTCATGGTGAGAGATCTATAGAAAATTCCTAAAGAGTTGCTCAAGCTTTAGATAAGAAAGGCTTTTAGGATGATAGTACGTGGAAAAGCCTAGCTGCCATTGAAAACTTTAATTATGCCCTTGCTACTTATGACATCCCCAGACTTGATGAGGATAAATTTAGAATTTTATCAAATTTTGTTGCTTATTTTTAAAAAACAAGTAATAGATCCCTCAAGCCATCAAATGGTCATTCGATTTATGCCATTGGCAGAAAACTTTTATGAGAAGATCGCCACATGCTGGATACTTGTATTTGAGAGCAATTTATTTAAATTTATAAAGTGATACTTCCGACTGATAGGTTTGGTATACAGGATGGAAGCATGGATTTCAAAGCAAAAATATGAAATCATATAAACCAAACCCGAACCCTAGGACCACCTCATTAGCAATTAAATCATATAACATGCATTTGTAACATAAAAAAAAGTATTAGAACATACTTCTTATTGCTAAACCCTAAATTGATCCTGATCGTCGGTAGCAATCCGTTAGGATTTCCACCAAGTGTCCACGTGTTCACCCTCCAACGTTGATCCACACAGAGACTTGATCAAGACACCAGCATCTCTGATTTATATAATTAGAGTTTTAATAATAAAAACTTTAATTAGAAAGGCAAGATCTTCTTTAGCCTTTATGTCACCTTCCTTGCCTCTCCTTATCTATCTTTCTTTTTTCTTTTGTCTTCTTAATTTTTCTTTCTAATCTCTTAGTCTTAAGATGACTTCTTATCCTTATAAGAACAAGATCTAGACAAAAAAAAGAAAGAAAGAAAATTGGATAAAAAGAAACTCTTGTAAGAAAAAAAGATAATTTTCACACACACACAAGACTCTTGGTGCACACCCCTATTTATAATGTACATAGGGGTGTCAACTAAATTTCTCATGCCCTTTCCTCATCAATATCTCATGCCCCATCAGCGAATCTCACACCTCATCAGTAAATAATGAGATGTAGACTTAGTCCAAGAGGTGCGTTAAAGCAGGACTCTTGGACTAATTCTATGTAAGTTATTTACGAAGAGTCCCAATATTTCATCTTTGGTGCCACCCATTTTCATCCATTAGATCATATAAAAAGGCCATCCAATGGCTCTAAAAAGGGACACCCATTCAATAAGAAGGCGTGGAGATTATCTTTGAATAGTCAAAGTCCCAAGAGACTTTGACTTGGTCCAAGAGGCGTCAAGGAGGAGTGGGCGGCATGGAGTCTTGGGCAGCAAGGGGTCTTGGGTGACAAAAAATCCCTTCTCAAAATAATAATAAAGTATTTCATCTGCAGAAGGACTCTTCTGCGCCCCATATCTAATGTCCATGCCAATATAAAAATTTACGTGACATAACAAAATAGAAAAAGTCAAATAAGGTAGGCACCAACTAATTCCATGTGCCAAAGAATTCTTTGCGCATGAAAGACTTCCCACGCGCAAGAGAGAGACTCTTTGGCATATGAAATTCAGGTATGTGGCATCCCAACTGAAATCCAATCAGTCTAGGTTAATCTAATTCAAGACCAAATTCTATTTGGCTCAAATCAGATCTAAATTAGCCCAAATTGGAAGCCAATTCGAATCTAATTCGAAACCAGGTGCTAGGGTTTGCTACATGTGCTATTATGTTCATCTTGCAAACATGATCTAATCTAATTAGACCCTTAATCAACTCTCTTTGTGTGTGATCCATTGGATTTTACATCTAACCAGTAGTGAGTCTAGGTGTGATTTGACCTAATCTGGTTAGAACTCAACCAAACCGATTAAGGTCAAACCTAGCCAACCTAATTTGACTTAATTTAGAATACTTTCTAATTTAATGATTAAATTAAAATTTTAATTTGATCGAACCCATAAGATATGATTGATGTCTAGCAACATATCATGACTTTCTAGAAGATGTGAAATTTTGATGAAAATACCAAAAATACCCTTTAGTGAAAATTACCATGCAACTAGATTCTTCGATGTTTCTGCATCCTGAATATGACTCTGGGTATGAAAATATATCAACCCCAATATCATATTCATTTCTCTTTCAATCTTATGATGATGATTCATTTAATGAAATATTAGAAACTATTTCTAATTTTTCATCATGCTTTGATCAAAGTCTTCCTAAATCATCATTTATTTGTAGCAAGTAGGATGCTATTTTCTCTTACCAGGAGAGATAGATTTCATGTTAACCTACTCACAATCTTCATATATATAATCTATATCTAGATCATCCCGTACATAACTGAGTCATGAATGAGTATAAACCAAAATATGGATTTATATGTATAAGATTCTATGGAAGTTTTAGGTAAGAATTACATGCACAAATTCTACTATGAGAACCATCTATTGATATGTAGATAAGACTCCATTAGATATTCTCAACTTGGATCAATTCAGTAAACTCATTCTCTAATGAGCACCCATATTCTTGTATTAGTATCATACACAAGTTATTGTGAGATCAATCACCCTCTCAATCGAGCATACAAAGAATGTGCTAGTCTTACCAAAAAATATTGATCTCTAATTCAATGTTCCATCGACTAAAAATATTTAAATTAGGATTTTAAGGTTTTAGGTCTCACTGGTATGATCTCATCATAATCCTAAAACCATAGCCCTAATTTATAGGATTCATCATAATCTTAAATAAATAATAAGATACTGCATATGATGAAATAAATATCTTTATTTATTAAAAATATCATTACATGAGTTTGGAAGATAAAGAACATCCCAAAAAATTAATTGGCTTGAGGGCATATTCCTTTCAATCTCCCACTTGCACTAAAGTCAATCATCCTTATATTTTAATCCCATACAATCAAGGTGGCGATCAAATAGTTGCAGTGGTAAAGCCTTAGTGAATGGGTCTGCTATGTTGTTCTTTGTGTCCACTCATTCTATGATTACATCTTATCTTTCAATAATTTCTCGAAGGAGACGAAAACGTCTCAGAATGTATTTAGATTTATGATGAGACCTTGGTTCCTTTGCTTGAGCTATAGCTCCAGTATTATCATAGTAAAGTGGTACTGGATTCTCAATTTCAGGAATAACTCTCAATTCAGTGATGAACTTCTTCATCCAGATAGCTTTCTTGGTAGCTTCACTTACAGCTATGTATTCTGCTTCAGTGGTTGAGTCAGCTACAGTTGGCTGCTTAGTACTCTTCCAACTTACTGCTCCATCGTTCAGAGTAAAGACATACCCTAAAATGGATTTGCTATCATCTGGGTCTGATTGAAAACTAGAATTAGAATATGCTTCTAATTTAAGATCAGAACCACCATATACTAAAAAAATATCTTTAGTCCTTCTCAAGTACTTAAGAATATTTTTCACAGCTTTCCAATGATCCTCTCCTAGATCAGCTTGAAATCTACTTGCAATGCCTAAAGCATAAGCAACATCAGGCCTTGTACATAACATGGCATACATTATTGATCCAACAGCCGAAGCATAAGGAATAGAACTCATTCTATTTCTCTCTTCAGGTGTCTTAGGAGACATCTTTTTAGAGAGATGTATGCCTTGACTCATGGGTAAATAACCTCTTTTACTCCCATCCATACTGAATCTTTTTAGTATTAAGTCAATGTACCTTGATTGGGACAAGCCTAGCATCCTCTTAGATCTATCTCTATAGATCTTTATTCCTAGTATATAGGATGCTTCTCCCAAATCTTTCATGGAAAACTTATTTGATAGCCATAATTTGACTGATTGTAACATTGGGAATATCATTCCCAATGAGGAGTATGTCATCTACATACAGAACCAAGAAGACTATGGTTCTCCCACTAGTTTTCTTGTACACACATGGTTCATCAACATTCTTGATAAAACCAAACTCTTTTACTGTTTCATCAAAATGGATGTTCCAACTCCTTGATGCTTGCTTTAATCCATAAATGGATCTCTTAAGCTTGCATACCTAATTTGGCTCTCTCATTTGACTCAAATCCTTCTGGCTGTGACATATAGACCTCCTCCTCAAGGAAACCATTAAGGAAGGCAGTCTTTACATCCATTTGCCATATTTCATAGTCGTGGTATGCTGCTATAGCAAGCATAATCCGAATAGATTTGAGCATGGCAATAGGTGAAAAAATGTTTCATCATAATCAATCCCCTATTTTTGCCTAAAACCCTTAGCCACCAATCTGGCCTTATAGGTTTCAATTTGACCATCAGCTCCAATCTTTTTCTTAAAAATCCATTTGCATCCAATAGGATTTATATCCTCTGGTGCATCCACCAAAGTCCATACTTTGTTGGTGTGCATGGATTCCTATTTCGGATTGCATGGCAGCCAGCCATTTGTAAGAGTCCTTTACTTTTGACTGCTTCCGCATAGGTCAGAGGTTCATCATTTTCAATGACTTGGGCTTCATTGTTCTCAATAATGAAACCATACCTCATAGGTGTATTTCGTACTCTTTTAGACCTACGGATAGGAGTTATGTGTTCTGGTTCTTTTATGTGATTATATGGTTGAGAAATTTCTATTTTATTTTTTCTTGAACTTCACTAAGTTCAATATTTCTGCCACTGCCCTTTTCTAGGATAAATTTTTTTTCCATGAAAATGGCATGCCTACTTACAAATACCTTTTGTTCAGTAGGATGGTAGAATAAATATCCTATACTATTTCTAGGATATCCTATAAATAGACATCTATCTGATCTAGCATCAAGTTTATGTCCAAAATTTCTTTTGACATAAGCTGGACAACCCCATATCTTAAGATACTTAAGATTAGGTTTCTTACTTCTCCATATGTCATATGGAGTACTAGATACAGATTTAGAAGGAACTCTATTCAAGATGTAAATTGCAGTCTCCAGAGCATGACCCCAGAAGAAAATAGGTAAATCAGTGAAGCACATCATGGACCGTACCATATCTAATAAGGTATGATTTTTTCTTTCGACTACACCATTTAATTATGGTGTATAAGGAGGTGTCCATTCAGAGAGAATCCCTTTAACTTTAAGATAGTCTAGAAACTCACTAGATAAGTATTCTCCTCCTCCGATCAGATCGAAGGATTTTTATACATTGTCCAGTTTGTTTTTCGACCATACTTTGATACTCTTTAAATTTATCAAAGGCTTCTGATTTGTGTATTTCATAAGATACACATATCCAAACCTAGATAAATCATCAGTGAAATGTAATAAAATAAGAGTATCCTCCTCTAGCTTGAGTTGTCATAGGACCACATACATCCGTATGTACAAGTCCTAATAACTCATTTGTCCTTTCTCTATGTCCACTAAATGGAATCTTGGTCATTTTACCCATGAGGCATGATTCACAAGTTCCCAATGATTCATAATCAAAAGGATCAAAGAACTTTTCTTTGTATAACTTGTTAATCCTAGCCTCACTAATATGACCTAATCGACAATGCCAAAGTAAAGTATTATTTATGTCATCTCTCTTACGTTTTCTATTTTCATCAATATGAAATATATTGTCATCCAAACATAGAGTCAACAAACCATTGCTAAATATGCCAAAACAAATATTTTCATTAGAATATTTGATCGAGCAACCTTCGCTCGTTACATTAAGACTATAATCTTGTTTTAATAACAAGGGTATAGATATAATATTTCTAATGATCTTAGGCATATAATAATAATTTGTAAGCTCTAAGATCTTTTCATAAGGTAACTTCAATATATTTATCCCTACAGCTTCTGCTTGGATAGACTTTCCTCCAGTGCCATAGAGCTTGAAGTCACCTTTCTTCAAACTCTCAATTTTCTGCAGTCCCTGCAAAGATTTGCAGATATGAAAATCACAGCCAGTATCTAATATCCAAGAATTTGAAATGAAAAAATTTAATGATAATATAGTATCTATCTCATACATATCTTTTGGTGCAGTATTTGCACCAGACTTCATGGTTGCAAGGTAAGCCTTGCAATTCCTCTTCCAATGACCTATTTTGCCATAGAAAAAATAGGTCGTCTGTTTGGAGATCTTCTTCCCCTTTTTCTTCTTATTTATACCATATTTAGGATTCAACTTCTCTTTGAACCCTTTTTACCTGCCTTCTTCTTGGAGATCCCTTCCATAAGAAGAAGAGAAGCCTTATCTTTCTTGATATGGCTTTCTACTGTCTTAAGCATATTTAACAGCTTAGATAAGGAAGAATTCAGTTTATTCATGTGATAGTTCATGATAAACTGAAAAAATGATTCTAGGAGTGATTGTAGGATCAAATTTGACTTAACTCTCCATCCATAACAAAATCTAATTGACTTAATCGAGTGATTAGGTCAATTACCATCAAAATATGATTTTGTATGGATGTTCCTTCTATCATTCTTGCACGAAATAATTGCTTAGATATCTCATATTTAGTAGTCCTACTATGCTCTCCATAAAGCTCTTTTAGATTGAGCAATATGGATTGAGTGTTCATGCTATCATGCTGCCTCTGTAATTCATTATTTATAGAGGCAAGTATGATGCATTTGATAGTAAGAAACTTATTTTGCCACATCTTGTATGTGAACTTATCTTCATCTGTGGCATCATTTTCTAATGACTTAGGATCAGGGGCATCAAGAATATAGGAGAGTTTTTCTTGACTGAGTACTATTTTTAGGTTTCTCAGTCAATATAATTTTGATCAGTTAATTTATTTGAATCCAAAATTGAATACAATGAAAGTGAAGAAGCCATTTAATCTACATAATAAAAAATAATATATAAGCAAACAACTCATGATGACAAACATAATTAAATTAGGACTTTAATTTAATTATGTCTTCCACTATTTAATCAAAAATCATAATCCTCTTATTGATTTTCTTAGTGAGAATAAGATCCTAATTTCTTATAAAAGGTCTTATGGTTGCACAACAAATTTGTTATAAGTTCAAAGATAGAAAACTCTTTCCAATTGTACTTTATGCAACTCTAAAAAAATTTTTGCTTCTAAAACATTAATAGCCTTGTGTTAGCACAATAAACTTTAATATTTTAGTTTAAATAGAATCCTTCATTTCTATACAGTCAAAATGAAATTGACTACTTTTGTGGTTACACAATAAAACAGTATATTCAAAATGCTGTAAGCATCTCAATGCACTAGATTAATATTACATCATTCCCATGATAGTTCTTGTGGTTACACAATAAAACTAATATGGTTCTTGACATAATAAGAACCTAGTATGAAGAAAGATCTTAATGTAGTGAATATAATACTAAGCATTTCAATCTAAAATTAAATTAATCAAATCGACCAGGTAAGTGGGAGAGAAGTAAGAGTCTTCCTGTTGCTTTCCTTAGACACCAATAAATTGGCTAGGTCAGACAACAGAACCAATTAAAAATCATATTCTTTTTACCAATCATGAACCATTTATCCTAGACATTGATTGATTAATTAAACATTCCGACTGATACAGCTATAGATTAATTACACTACAACTTAATATAAATTTTTAAAGAGAGATTTAAAAGGTCTCGATGTACATTCTAATTTAAAACAAACTAAATGCCTAATAGCATCAAGTATAATAAAATTTATATATATCTACTAATATGTATAATTATTCTAGGACAACCATTATTATATAGTGAATACTTTCTACTATATCAGGTCAACCTTTACAGAATAATATATACATCATAATCTCATTATGATAAATAAAAGAACATGATCTCATTATATAAATAACATGCAAATAAATACAAAAAATATATCATACTTTTCTTTTGTGCCATTATATTATAAGCAAAGCATTATATGATTTAACCTAATAAGGCTTGCTCTGATACCACTGATAGGTTTGGTGTACAGGTTGGAAGCACGGATTTCAAAGTAAAAATATGAAATCATATAAACCAAACCTGAACCCTAGGACCACCTCATTAGTAATTAAATCATATAACATGCATTTGTAACATAAAAGAAAGTATTAGAACATACCTCTTATCGCTAAATCCTAAATTGACCCTAATCGTCGGTAGCAGTACGTCAGGATTTTCACTAGGTGCCCATGTGTTCATCCTCCAACGTTGATCCACACAGAGACTTGATCAAGACACCAGCATCTCTGATTTATATAATTAGAGTTCCAATAATAAGAACTTTAATTAAAGGGGCAAGACCTTTTTTAGCCTTTATGTCACCTTTCTTGCCTCTCCTTATCTTTCTTTTTTCTTTTGTCTTCTTAATTTTTTTTTCTAATCTCTTAGTCTTAAGATAACTTCTTATTCTTATAAGGATAAGGTCTAGACAAGAGAAAGAAAGAAAAAAAATTGGATAAAAAGAAATTCTTGTGAGAAAGAAAGATAATTTTCACACACACACAAGACTCTTGGTGCGCACCCCTATTTATAATATACGTAGGGGTGCCAACTAAAATTCTCATAGCCTTTCCTCATCAATATCTCATGCCCCATCAGCCAATCTCATGCCTCATCAGTAAATAACGAGATGTAGACTTAGTCCAAGAGATGCCTTAAAGCAGAAGGACTCTTGGACTAATTCTACGTAAGTTATTTACGAAGAGTCGCATATTTCATCTTTGGCGCCATCCTTTTTCATCCATTAGATCATATAAAAAGGCCATCCAATGGCTCTAAAAAGGGATGCCAATTCAGCAAGAAGGTGTGGAGATTATCTTTGAATAGTCAAAGTCCCAAGAAACTTTGACTTGGTCCAAGAGGTGTCAAGGAGGAGTGGGCGGCATGGAGTCTTGGGCGGTAAGGGGTCTTGGGCGACAAAAAATCCCTTCTCAAAATAATAACGAAGTATTTCATCTGCAGAAGGACTCTTTTGCGCCCTATATCTGATATCCATGCCAATATAAAAATTTACATGACATAACAAAATAAAAAAAGTCAAAGAAGGTAGGCGCCAACTAATTCTATGCGCCAAAGAATTCTTTGCATATGAAAGATTTTCCACGTGCAAGAGAGAGACTCTCTGACGCATAGAATTTGTGGTGCCCCAACTGAAGCTCAATCAGTCTAGGTTAATCCAATTCAAGACCAAATCCTATTTGACTCAAATCAGATCTAAATTAGCCCAAATCGAAAGCCGATTCGAATCCAATTCGAAACCAGGTGCTAGGGTTTGCTACATGTGCTAGCATGTTCATCTTGCAAACATGGTCTAATCCAATTAGACCCTTAATCAACTCTCTTTGTGTATGACCCATTGGGTTCCACATCTAACCAGTAGTGAGTCTGGGTGTAATTTGACCTAATCTAGTTAGAACTCAACCAAACTGATTTAGGTCAAAACTAGCCAATCCAATTTGGCTTAATTTAAAACACTTTCTAATTTAATGATCAAATTAAAATTTTAATTTGATCAAACCCATAAGACATGATTGACGTCTAGCAACGTATCATGACTTTCCAAAAGATATGAAATTTTGATGAAAATACTAAAAATATTCTTCAGTAAAAATTACCATGCAACTAGATCCTTCAATCTTCCTGCATCCTGAATATAACTCTGGGTATGAAAATATGTCAACCCCAATATCATATTCATTTCTCTTTCAATCTTATGATGATGATTCATTTAATGAAATATTAGAAATTATTTCTATTTTTTCATCATGCTTTGATCAAAGTCTTCTTGAATCATCATTTGTTTGAAGCAAGTAGAATGCTATTTCCTCTTACCAAGTCCTTAACTCTTCATCTCGATGCTTGGTTCATCTCATCTGAAAAGGTAGGTCATTTGGCTTGTCTCATCTATAGCTCTTCATCCAGATTTTTGATTTTTCTTGCTTGAAAAGATGGATCATTTAGGATGCATTTAGTTATACTTTTTTATTTTTTATTTTTATAAAATATTTTTTATTTTTTTTTAAATTTTTATTATTAAGCAAAAGCAAAAAAGTAAAAAGCATGTTTGGTAACTACGTTGCTATAAAGCAAAAAATAATTATATACAAAGCAAAAAATAAAAAGTAAAAAAAATTACTTTATATATAAAGCAATTATTTTGATCATTTTGATTTTTGTTTTTTATTTTTTATAGTGTTAACAAATATTATTTTTTGATTTTTGCTTTTTAAAGATCAAAAAGAAAAAAAACGTACTTTTTAATGGCTAACCAAATGCACCCTTAGTTTGTCGGATCTTCAGCTCTTCATCCTAGTGCCTGATTCTCCTTTTTGGGTCATTTGGCTCATCGAATTTTTTATTAATTAGAATTTTTGATAGCTAGTACTCGATTGGTCGGACGAAGCATGCCTCCTCCCATCTAGGCCTAGCCTTGACTAGGTCTTTCATTAACTCTTGGTCGGTATTTTGGAGGTCTTAATAGGAGCTAGGGTGTCTCTATAAAGTATAGCATCAAGCCGCCATCAAGTTGGAAGGCCCAGTCGGGGCTAGGGTGTGTCCATGAGGTCTGAAGGCATCGATAGTGAAATCATTGCCAAAAATGTTTAGATCCGGCAAAGAAAGAAAGTGGAGTGCCTTCTCATATGACAAAAGTGGGAGGCATATGATATGACAATTGTAAATGGACATATTGCAAGCAATTTTGAAAAGATTTAAAAATTAAATTTTTGGTAGGGTCCTAATAGAAAAAAAAAAGATTACAATAAATTTGTATCCAAATAAGGAAGATGGTTACGATATATCCTTGATTTGTACCTCCAAATCATGACGGATCAGTGCTCCTTTCTTTGTACAAAATGGGCTAAGGGACTCGAGGGGTGGGGGGATCACATGGCCAAGGAGAGGAAGAAAAGCCATGCATCCTAGGTGATTGGGATGCGAGTTCCTGGAGGCCGTCCTTCTGAGCGATTCGAGATGCTGAGCACTCGAGAATTACAACTCCAAATATAATAAGGCAATATTTTATTCTAATCTACTTTTATATTTTTTTTTTGTTATTATTATTCTAAAATTCTTCCTAACTTAAGTATAGAGGATCTGGTCGGAGCCGATCCGACGATCCTTTCTCTTCTTTTTGTAAGTAGCCAGTGCCACTCCGCGGATCAACTAGCGCCCTTCAGACCGCCGTAATCAGATGGGATTTTGGCATAAACATTTTTGTATAAATTAGATACTTGAGCAAGCTGCAATTAAAATTAATCGATCATTAGTTTGAGAAAGAGGTCATCCTAGAATAATGGACCTTAGATCAGAACCAAGGAAAACTCGGGACCAAAAAGAGCCAAATTTGTGTTAAGAGTATTCCCGACCAGGTTGGTAAGAGAATATAGATCGCAAGAAGGCTACACTGTTCTGGTTATAAGTCGTGGTGGGGTTTGGCAAAAAATTACAACTTGGATATAGGCGTTAAGTAGGATGGCTGAGGATAAATTTATAAGTTAAGGGTTTGGTTCTGGTAGGGAGATCGCTGAGAGTAAGATTTTCTTGTTGGTTACGCTTACTTCTCCCCTGCCCTCGACCATAAGAGTGGTCACATGGTTTTTGTAACGATGGTTTCAATTTAGAAAAGTGGGCAGCTGGCTGTGGCGCCCACAGTGTTATTCCAATACTTGGGTCATGAATGGGATTTAGTGCATGCTTGGTTGGTGGAAAATCTTATCAGACTCGGTCCGACAAAATCTTACGGTAGGGATTTCCCTTCTGAAAAACCTCATGTTGTCGGAGAGCCGAGAACAACTGGTTTCCATTTTTTGAGGATAGGTCAAGTCATCTTGAGAAAAAGATTATTTATCCTTGAAAATGTGGATTTCTTAGCCTATTTGATAGCCCTAATCTCCGTCAACACCTTTTCCATGGTAGTTTCTAACGTGATGCTCACCAAAGGATGGTTTGACAGGATCTTCCCCCTTAGGTAGCTGGGCTTTTGGGGCGTCGAATACGGGCTTTAATAGGCTTTAACCATACAGGATTGGCCAATTTGATTGGATTAATTGGGATGTGAATTGGCTTTTGAAAGGTCAGTTGGGTTGCAACTAGGATTGGCTTAGTTTTGGAGGAGGATACAACTGGGTTTGGATCAGGAAAATTTGACCGGGTTAGCGTAGATTGGGCATAGTCATGCCAGTTAGAATATATACTGGATTATGGTTAGCATGGGGTGTAAATGAGCTGAGCCACGCTGGGTATAAGGCTGCTCAAGCTCGACTATTTGGCATATTGAGAAGTGGTTCAAGCCCGAGCTGAGCTTCGAAAAGTCAGCTCAGTTATGAGAAAAGCTTTTGTCGAGTGGGATCTTTCGAACTGATTTTGCAAAATGTAGGTGTTCGTATTCGACTTATTTTTGAACTGAACTCTAAAACATATTCGGGCAAGATTCAGTAGTCTCATGAGCAGGTGAGATGAGCTTAAACGAGTGTTTAGCGAGGCTGAGCCTCGGGTGCTCATGAGCAGCTCAGTGGTCTCAACTCAGCTCACATACAGCCCTAAGCTTAACTGTGATTGCAAGTTTGAATCGGTCATGAAAGGTTTGGGCTAACAAGATTTGACTAAGGTTTAAGGTTTTGGCATGGAGAAGAAATGGAGCTAAAATGAGTGTCTTTGCCGATCACCTCCTTCACGTGTCATAAGCATTTTCTCATACAATGCGAAAATCTATGATATTTTACATTATTGCAATTCTTGGAGCTAAGGAAGAAAATATACGTACATAAACTTTCTTAACCATCAGCTGTTGATGAGGAATACTGCTTAGATAGCTCTGGTTACCATAGATGGTGCGAGAAAAAATATTGTGACCTTTTTGAATTCTCATGACTATCGGCAATAGACGAAGAACAGCCTTTTTCTACGAAAATAATTTCAAAAGGGCATGTTTTTAAGCTCTGCAATGAGATCAATATGCTAATGCTGCGTCCACACTGTTGTGGTTGCACTGCTACAGTGACATGTGACCATTCATCGTTCCACGAGTATCTATCTGTCTGCGGAGATGTCTAGCAGCTGGGGAATCTACCTTTCATGTGCTTTCTTCAGCTCTTTTGAGCAGTCCATCGTAATTAGCATCACTCTCCTTTCATGTTCCGACACCTTTTGCCCGTTACGCAATTACATTGCCGTGCAAGACAATCTCGAAGGCAAGAAAAAAAAAAAAAAGAAGGTCGAGGAGTTAAAAGTTCCTGTTCATAAAGCAAGCAAATAGTACTGTCTCAGCTGACAAATTGTGTTATGATGACCATGGTGCGATGCCTCTCATCAATTTCATGAATGGTAACTGAAAATTGATCCATACGGTACAAATCAAATGGTTGGATCGTCCACTGAATGGGAAGGATGGCGAAACAACAAATGTCCACCTGTTATGCATTTTTTTTTTTTTTTTTTCTTCTGTTCTCCAGGAAGAATAGCCCACATTCGAGCATAAAATGAGGAGAAAAAAAAATCAAATCATGTTACAGATTAACATCAGCTTTTCCGACCAGCCTGCATTTGAGAAGATTGGTATGTTCCTCGTGTTAGAGAGGTGCCACAGATACATTTTGTCTGTCAGGTCTCTATGCTTCGGGTGATTGATCGTTGGCTGTTTGTCTGCATAAGCTACTCGCCTGCTTTTGCTGCAGCTGCTGCTGCCCTCTTATTCTTAGGTGCCTTGCTAGCTGGAAGGTGCAGTCTTGCATAAAGAGGCTTCGGTGCTCTTGTTCTCCGGTCAAATCCTCTCACACAAACAAACCCTACAAAACAACAGTTCCAGAATGAAAAAAAATAAAAATAAATTTTGGTTAGGAGTTACTTCACTGGTATTTTTGCTTCCGTTGGCAGGAAGTACGCTTCGTCAAAAAGGAAAATATGCAGTTTCTTTTTTTCTGAACTAATTAAAGCTTAAGATGCAGCTGTCTCCTTAGTCTATCACTACTATATGGTAGAGTTGCTATCGTTTACTCGAATAGCAGCTTGCAGAAATTTTGATATGGAGCGCCATCCCGACCATGAAATGTTCAAGCCAGGTTTTCTAGCACAAACTTACTAATCCTACCATCTTGTGGTATTGTTGTCACCAGTAAATCTCAATATCTTTGTTCTGCTACTTGATGCTTGTTGATGCCATTGTGCCGGACTAGTTAAGCAAGCATGGTGAGATGGTTCCCGTGCCCAAAAGCCAAGACCTTAGGTATCTCGGATGCAGCATGTGACAGGGTGAGAAAACTATCCAAAAAGCGAAGCCCTAAGAGAAAATAAAAAACACACACACACAAGAAAACAAAAAAATAAATAAATAAATAAATAAATTTTTTATTGTGCATCATACATTATTCATTATGCAATGAATGATCATGAAAGCATACATGCAGCTATTCATCACAACACGAGCAATATGCATGTTGTACCATATTATGCGGTATATCGCGTGCGTGCACGATAGAGAATCCGCAGATAAAAAACGAAAGAGTGAGCGAGATATCGGAAGTTCGCCTTTTGACTTCAACCCCTCAGTTTCACTCCACGTATTTGATATTTTTTATTTATCAAACACAGAAGCGGAGTCCTATTTGTGCGGAACATCGCTTCAATGTACCTTTCGTAAGCAAAGATATGTGCAAAATGTTGGCGTGTTACAAATTTGAGAATGCTTCGTGGACTCGGGAGACTTCCATAGCAGATGTGAACCTTTCTACAGGCCGGTGCATGGTAGGAGTGGAGCCTAACACGTACGGCCTGATTAAGCCAGACCAGCAGAAAAAACGGCATGTCGCTTTCAGTCCCACAAGGAAAACCAAATGCCAGCCGGACAATTCCATCTCGGAGCTAATCAAGTTCTGCCACGTATCGATTCTGATGGCACGGGAAGTTATAACTCTAAAAAGGCCACAGGTTATCTACCGAAAATTTTTTTGATATTTATATTAAATTAAAAATTCAAATAATATATTTAAAAATATTTGCTATTAAATTGTTTCAAATGATACTAGAGTCGATCCAATCAATAATCCATATAAACTAAGGATACTATAGCTTGCGTTCGTTAGAGTTGACCATGTATTAATGAATTTGCATGAATTTAGATTCTTAATCTGACGAGAATACTGAGACTTTAAAAATAAGAGAGATACGTAAGAATTCATGCGGATGTATTATTTAATTTTATATTAATTATTTACTAGGAAGATCTTAAATATTTTTGTAGGATAATAGAATTCAAATAATATCTTCTAACTAGTGTTTTTGAATGAGATGATAGATTATTATAAAAAATATATTTAATTATTTTATTTCTATTATTTTTAAAAACTTTTATTATTTTTAAAAAAAATTAATAATAAAAATTTTTTATTTTTATTTTTTAAAAATAATTTTTCATCCTTTCTCATCTCCTTCGTCTCACTTGCCTATATGATCTTTGCTCAATCTCTCCTTGTTCGATCTATACATATCATCAAGCATCGAGCATGTCACCACCATTGAGCATGTTAAGCTCTCCCACCTTAGCTAACGACCGATTTGAGTCCAATGTTGGCCTCCTCCATTAGACCCACCTCCTCTCCCGTGCGTTCTATCCCACTCCTTGATGAGCTCCTTGTTGACGACGATAAGGCCGCTTACCAACCTTGCAGGCATCCAAGCAACTATGGCAAAATCCATCATGGCCGTTGCTATCTCTAAAGCTGCCCAAACCCACTTCATTCTTGAGACCCTTGGCAAGTGCCCTGAATATGAGGCCATTGATGATGCTCGAGCTCCCAGCTAGCTCCTTCTAGCACTACCTCTTGATCTCAACATGATTGAGTGGCTTCTTTTATTTAAAATAAGAAAAAAAAATACTTTCCATCATTAGAGTTTTCTAGAAAATGGAAACAAATTTTTTTTTCTATTAAAAAAAAAGCCACAGCGATACCAAATGCAATCCATTTTTTTTCTCTTTTTTATTTTTTTATTTTTTTTCCTTGAAAAGTTGGGGCCAGAGAGTTATGGAAGTTGCTTCAACATCCACACTATTAGGATCCACTTGTTTTCTCGTTCTTTTTTTTTCCTTGAAAAGTTGGACCGAGAGAGTTATGGAAGTTGCTTTAACATCCACACTATTAGGATAAAGTTGAGGTCTAGATTAGTGGTTTCGGTTATTGGCTCTCTCAATTTCATGTCCTGGTAAGTGGAATCAGCATGGAATTAGGAACTTGATCCCAAGCTCCCGACATATTTCCAAACATAAAAATTGCATTTAGGGAATATTTGATTCGCAGAGAATCGAAATGGATTGAAATCAGAATCAAATTCCTTCATGTTTGATTCATGACCAAAATCGAAACCGGAATGAAAATATAGATTTGAATTCTTAGAAAAAACTAGAGATTGTTCCCATTTTGCTCTGAAATCTGAATCGAAATGAAACTCTTCCCAACCAGAAGTCATCCATTCTCATTCTGATTTCAGACCTCAATTCTCTTCGATCAAACATCCTCCTAATTTGTAAAACTAAATATAGATAGCCTGCAATCTATCCTTAACCTTTTATATATAGTTCTTTTCTTTTTATTATTTTATATGATATCTATGCTCATTTTTTTTAAGTAAACACGCATGGCATGTGCTAGGGAACATGTAGAATTTAACATCTTTGATCTTGGTAGGTCGTAGTACGATCTGAAACTTGAACATGCTGCGGGATCAAAATTTATGTCTATCAAAAGATTCATACTATATGCATATATACCTCAATTCACATGTCAATGACGTTGATGGATGTGTCACTAGTTGTTTGTGCACATGTTGATAGTGCAAAATTCTAAGAACATGGTGCTGTCCATGACTGCAAGCTTTATTGACCCATTCTGGGATGCACCAGAATTGTTGAAATGGGGCTTGAGTGCTGACAATTTAGAAACCGGAACGAGATAGCTTGATGCTAACAATTAAGAGTAAAGGCATAATCTTTTCTAAGACAAGCAATTAAGGGATGGGGTAGTACTAATCATTGTAATGAATAAAAAAATTAAAGAAGTTACTGGATGATTGTTAAGCTAATTATATAATGATACCTAACTCTTGAATACAAAAGGATTTCCACGGTTCCCTTCCTGGCAAGAGGTATCTCCGTTTGGTGTAATATCTCTTAAAAAGTTGTCCATATACTCGGAGCTGTACTATAAACTCATGGGAGAGACAGGATATCCACAAATTTTGCAGATTGTTGGGTCATATTTTCCGAAACTTTTGCACATTCATTGTTATAAATTCTATTGAAAAGGTTCCATTAACAAGAAGGTAAGGGATGAAGAAACAAGCTAAAAAAGCCTTGGGGGGAAGAAGCATGAAACATTTTGGAGTCCTATTGGATGGCGTTGGCCTTGATTAGGAACAAATGAATAAGTGCAAGCGCATATTGCCGAGCCCTTCTATTAAACAAACTATATCTTACACCAACTGTATCTAAGACATGCATAACTGCTGAGCAAAAATAGTGATTCATTACCTGGAGATCTACAAATTAACAATCACAAATCTAGTCTCGGCATTTTTGCAATGTCACATGTTATTATTATTAAAAAAAATTATAGATAATACTCATTCTGCAAAGTCTACCACCAGGTCAATTTGATCTCAACCTTTCCAGAACTTTGAAATTCATCTGCTTGTCCTATGAATGTCTCATTTCATTTTATTGCATTTCTTGGTGGTCATTCACTGGAGCATGATTTATTTTCTTGAAAGGAAGAAACTCTTTTTATATTTGACCTTCAATTTCAGAATAAAAGTGCCCTGGTATAACTGTTTAATTTTAGTGTCTCTTATCTTTTCGTAGTAGAGCTAATTATCCAGAGAGCTAAACTTTAGTATGCAGTGGTCATATTAAGGCAAATACCTAACTTCCTTTCAAAAGGATATAATTATTTTATATCATTTTTTAAATTAGTTCTTACTCACCTTTTTATGTGTTCTTTCATAGGTAGCTTCTTAAAAACCTAGTTACCGGTTCTTATATTTAGTTTGTATAGAAGCTTTGAGAAGAAAACAAGCGGTTTCCATCACGTACCTCTCCAAAAGCATTGCTGTATTTCTTCAGTTGTTAGACCTAGCAATTGTAGAAACAAGGCATCAGCATTTTGTCTTAATCATTCTACATCTGTAACCCATGTGGACTTCAAAATGTGTTTGCCATCATCTCATTACCTCTAAATATAGTCGGTATCGAGCTTCCAAAATATACTGTTCGTCTAGGCAGGTTCCATATCCATTCCCTAGGAACATCAATTGGGTTGCAGCTAGTATCATGATCTGCAAATACCTGCACCAGAGTATTGGTTATGAGAATTGTATGGTCTAATATAGACAATGATCCACAATTATTTACTAGAGAAAACTTGCTTAACCCTTTGAATCTGTCATCAGAATAGTACTTACCTCGTTAACTTGAAAATAGGTACCATTTAGTGGAAAACTTCCTCTCATTGCTGTTCGACATGGGATCTGTTTATGTTATTTTGATTGATAACAAAAAACTGAAATTAGTCTGTGCATAAATTAAATATGATCATTAAAAGTAATTTATGTTTTTGCTTTTCCTTTTCTCTTTTTTTCTTTCTTGCATCCATAAGAGTTATATCTGCTTATAGTAACATCTACAAATTATCACAGAAAAGCTGTAAACATTACCAAAAGTGTGCCTCTGACAGTTTGAGCTCGTGCTTCTCGCATACTATTGCAAGTAAAACATGTTTTCCGGTCACACAGTTTACCCGTTTCTTGGGAGTCACAGAATGCCTTTGGTGGCTCAGTAGATTGTGCAGTTTCACCTATCTCACATTTCACATGAATGATCAGATTGAGTTTAAGCACAATGCTGCAAGTATAGCAATTGCTGAGCAAATATTCTTGCCTGGTGTCCATATGGCCAGAAGATATAAACAAGGATCATCAGGATCTCTCGTGTCCAACTGTAATACATTCAGAAGCAAATGATCAATATTTAAGTACTATTTAGATGATGAAAATTGTCATCTGATTAAAAGAAATAACTTACTCCTTCCAAGAGAGGGTGTGAATCTGGAAGTTCATAGCTGCAACAAGGAAAATGGTAAGTTAGCATACACAAACAGCACCTTGCATTATTTGACACTAGACAATGAGTTTAACTGTCGTGGCCACACTGGAGAGAGTCTCTCTGGATTTCTTCGCTAGTTGGTGAGCTGTATATAGGGGTGTGAAATGAAATAAGGAGCTCAAGCTCTCAGCTTGAGAAAATCTTGATTCAAGATCATTCCAAGCTTGAACCAACAAAGCAAGCTCGAAATTAATTACAAGCCAAGCAAAAAATTGACCCGGCTCAATCAATCTCAAGTTGATAAGGCCCGAATATATGTATATTATCTTATATATATATATATATATATTATTTAGACAATCAATGATCTATTAATGTTTTTAATTAGAATATCTTTTTTTTCTCCTTGAATCAAGTAATTGTTAATTTAGGCTTGAACCAAGCTTCAGTCAAGCCTTAATTCAAGCTTGAACTAAGCTTGTTTCAAGATTGAATTAATTTCAGATCAACTTAGGATTGTCCAGCTGATTGATTAGGCTCCCATTGGGCTCAATTTGAAATTAAGCTTGAAAACTAGTAAACAAATCAAGCTTGATCTTTAGGTTCAAGCTCAAAATTAATTTCAAAGCCAGCTTGATAAAACCCAAGCTCGATCAAGCTTGGCTCTTTCACACCCCTAACCGTAAAGGAGAGGAGCATAAATACGTACACTTGATGTTCTGTCCGTAGGCGGCTCACATTCTTAAGTCTAGGCATGGGAATGGAAGCAGCTTCGGGTGTTATAGCAACTAAAGCTTTTGACATATCACCCTCTTGAATATCCATATTGTTTGCGTGCATATAATTCTGTAGATTTTGTGTGAACTCTTCAAGATTGAGCTTGATGGTAGGAATTTCATCAGGATCTTCAAAAAAGGCATCTTCAATTGCACTTTCTTCAGTTTCCAGGCATTCAGCTTCTGGTGTGGCCGGTTCTTCAATGATGGGCTCACAATTATTATAAACAGTTCTTTCTTGTGAGAATGTGCTCCCCTCAAGTTGATGTAGGGGCACTAGGTTGCAAGCAGGTGTACGGCCATTCTCAGAAGCAATTGGAATTGTTGAACTCACCACACTTTTCTCTTCCGGTCCCGGAAGTGAAAGCCTTGCACTGCATCATGTTTGGGTGCTTTAGTAACCTCCTATTTTTGCATTATATGAAATGGGCAAAAATACAGCATGAAACCAAATTATAAATTTTATAATCCAAACATCATACATTTGCCCAGAAGTGTCTTCCCAAGGACTTTTAAGATGGAAACATAATTATGTTTTGGATTATAATGTAACAGACCCCAGCCAATATTATTTTCAACCATAGACACATAAAAGTGTATTCATGTTTGCTCCCATTTTCACCTATGCACATTTTGCCCAACAAAAAAAGTTCAAGATTGCATTCGATTTCCAGTTGGATTGACACACTAGATGAGCTAGATTTTCTAAATTCTGGAGACATTTGTAAGAGTACGCTGCTTCTTTCTTGATCACTGTCAGTTATGCGATACATATATGTTTATGAATTTGATATCATCCAGTATTTCTGCATGAATCCTACATTACTCCAGTGTTATGCACATGCACATGCATGATAACAATTTCATTCATCATGGGATGACAAACCCCCTTAACTAAAAATTCCTTACATGCAAATATTACCGCTTGTATGCTAATTTATATTACTTCAGTAACAAACCTGGCAAAGGCACTTGCAAAGTGTTTGCACTCTCCTCTCATTGGGCATGCATTACAATTTGGCTTGCTTTTGGTACAGAAAACCTGCACAGAACTCATAATTCTCATCTCATGTTAGCATGTAAACTGTTAACCATTCCCTCATATTTAAATAGAAAACTTATTGTATGATCTCTTATTTAGTCCATAAGCATTACCTTTCCAAAGGTAATCATTTGATAATGGAGCTCATACCTGTGCAGTCGAGTATATGGTTAGAATATGAAGGTTTAAACGTATAGTTTTTATATAATAATAGTTAGAACAATTCTAAAAGGTTTCCATCCATAATAATATCCTGCCATATGCAATACTTTTGGATACAAATAAATTCTTTGGAGTATGATTACGGAGTTTACAATGTCCGCTGGTCAAGCTTACATAGCCGAGGCCAGAGATACTTCTGAATGGTCTCCAAAATAGGATACCTTTTAGGGGAAAATGAAAATAGGGTTAGAATTCTTCATATTGGACATTTGCCATATGTATTTATTATGTCTCTTGTGATAAAATAAATAAACAAAAATGTATTAGCAACGAATTAAACATACTTACAGCTCTAAAAGATGTAACTGAAGGGACTCAGGAAGGGGCTGAATTGGTACCCATCCCAGTCTTACACATATGCGGCCAACATTTGTGTCAACCTTGTCAGTGATGTGGAAAAAAGTAACACTGTAAGATTAAAACTTTTTAGTTTTCTCTGCAAAGGAATTGTTTAAAAAGAAAACTTACAGGAAAAGCTAGATGATGAAGTGTCAAAAGGCGAACACATTCAACACTTTTGAGTCCCAATCCCCGTATACTTAAGAGGTAGTCCCTGAAAGCAGCAAAGCATTTAGATTCTTTTAAGTTTCAAGTCAAAAGTTATCATTTTCATGGGGTAAGCCAGCAATATCTATATTCAATGCTGAAGATGATATCCTAAATCAACAGGCCTGTTTTGTATATTTAGAAGGGGCTTTCCACATTCTCCTTCACCATCTTTTCTATTATAGCCTATAACCTCCGCAGGTGAGGTCTTGCTTATGTCACTATACTGAATGTCATGTTGCTACACCTGGAACCCTCTCTTTTGGCAAATTCTGGCCCCCTCTTTTCATGGGTTTGGGGTTGTATCTTTTGCCTGAAAGAATGATCCCCCCTCTTTCGCGGCACCAACCATTGGATCACACAATGGCCACTTCAAGATCTGTGCAGGCAGAGGGAAGAAAGATATTCAAGTGCTTTGAAATTTGTGCAAGGAACGATCCAACAGTTGACACCACAACAGAAGGGGATCATTCTTTCATGTGAAAGATATAATCTGAACCCTCTTTTCACAGGGCAACAAGGTATGTTACCCTTATGGGTTGGGTCAGTGCGGGCTGCCCCATACCAGGTGGTAGGGTTGGTACTGAAAACCCACAGGTTGTGATTCCAGGACTTTAATCCTTCATTCTAATAGTTATAACAGCAACCATAGTCAATAAACATTTATTGCATTATTAGGAATATCTGCCATTTGCTCAATAATGAGCATGTCATCAATCAAACATAGCCTGTGCAAACTCCAGGACATAATATCAAAGTGACTGAATAAGTAGAAGTTAAAATTGATTAGATGCAATTAAAAAGGCCAAGTTGCAAATATGTATTTCATTCATGTCTGAGTTCCTGGGCTCATGTGTGTCATAGTGAGAATACCAAACACATTTTGTAAAAATATTTTTCATCTTACTTTGCTTTGTCTGGTTCAACGTCTCTTAACCATTCAAGATCGATGCTTCCATGATCTCTAACCAGTCGGTTGAGAAATTCCTGTCAAGAAAACAATCAACAATGACCAGTATTCCTATGTCTTCTAAATGCATGAATAAAGCAGTTGACTTTGAAATAATTTTTATTAGATCTTTTTTTAATAATTTTATTTTAGTTTTTTGTGAATCAAATGAAACATTTGCAACTGTAGAGAGAATTTATACGGATGTGCCTCATAATTGATTTGCTTGAGTTATGTTCTGTTTAACAATTTTGATTTCTGACAACAATTTGAGGCTAGAAATTTTGGGTGAGTTATACAAATCAGTCTCTCGTTATGTGATTTTGATAATTTGTTTTCCTTATATCATAACTGTATTGGAGTCTGTTAAACTATCATGATGGGTCCTCTTTCGGTGCAACCCTAAGATTGGGATAACTTGCTTTGTCTATGTAATACAATAGATACAATTTGTATGCTGTGATCATAAAAGGTATGATATGATATGTTGGTGAAAAATATGGACTTACACATATTAACTTGTCATGCTTTTCTTCTACCAAAAACTTAAATATGTGTTGTAATGCTTGGAGATAAATGTCATTGTCTGTAATGGATATAACCTTGAGCATCATTTCAGCATTAAAATTCCAGCTTATAGCTCAGATCACAATAGTATTACTTTAAACTTTGAGGAGGTGATTCCAGACCAGTAAAATTTTGTATTGATCTTGAATCTTGGAGACAAAATAAGTTGCAAAGTGTCATATAGACCTTAGCTGAATCAAGGCCTTTTACTCGATATGTACTAGTTTTGATGAATTGTCCCTTACTTGATAACTCAGCCATCATCAAGAGACTTATATGAAATTATCTACAATTAAGCTGTCCGGAAGCATACCTTAATCCTCTCTGCCAGCATGTTGTTCATTCCACGCTCTCTAATTGTTTCAGATATCTCACTTACATCTGCACACCTTACTGCTTCCCAGTCAAGTGAGTCCATTGTCTCACAGCTTCTCTCTTGATTGGCACCTTTGTTATATGCCTCTTTTCGCAAGCTGTCCCAGTGATATGTCTTCTTCTTCTCACCATCAAGCTTTTTCTTCTTTGCTTTTATTCCATTATTTGCTGTTTCAGATGAAACCTTTTGGGAATTATGATTTTCATTTTTAAAATTTGATTCAACACCCTCTACAACTTCCAATCCTTTCCTTCGATTGGTCTGTAACTCTGGAGAGTTTTGCTTATTCCGAGAATTCTGCTTCTGACATGGAACATTCTCTGCATTTTGAGTGTTTTCAACTTGGAAGTTTGCTTCTTTTTCTTTTTGCTGCAATTTCTGAATAGACTCATCTTGAAAAGATAAGCGTTCTTGGAAAACTGATTTACCCAATGAGGCCCCAGTTCTCTCCCTTGGGGAATTGTTATTAAAGCACTTTCCAATGCAATCTGCTATTTCTAAGCTGGTTAATGGTTGAACAAGTTGCTTGCTTATTTGTGCATATGAATTAACCGCAGGTACTGTCTCAAAAGTTACTGTCAGCTTCTTCTGGCCTGTAGCTTCAATTGCATTGTTGGCTGAGGGACCACATATGTCCGAGTTGATTTTATTTGCGTTGGTTATCCCAGAAGCAATTGAGGATTGGTGAGATCTGCCCTCATCCCTTACTACTTTGGCATTATGCATTCCCACCAATCCAGAATTTGTGAAATTATTAAAATTACAAAGCATGAAAGGAGCACATGATGCCTCCATAAACCCATGCTCTGCATTATGGAAATAAGAATCAGATGAGTGCACTGATGGACATGCACCTTCCAGTTTTTCAGATTGATCCAAGACTGTTATTCTCTTGTCAACATCCAATTGTGCAAGCCTGTTGAGGGAATCTGTTGAGGGAATCCTTTCATTACCATGACTGCCAAGTTCTGCTATCCGTAGAAGCTCGGTAAATGAAGTTGAACTGTCCATACCATTGCACATACTCCCAATTATTAATTCTTCGGCTTCAAAGTTGGACAATGAGCTTGATCCATTAAGATCAGCTGTCTGAATTAGGTATTCTGAAGAGTATTGAGATGAAACAACAGAGTATTGGGATGAAACTACATTCTCCACTAACCTTATATCTTTGAGTTCCGCTAAACTTGTATTTCCTTTCACTATAGCTGCAGTGCTTCTCCTGCTATCAGGTGATTCATGACCAAGTTCTAGCTCTCTTTGATGTGCATCCCAACATTTGCCTTTTGAATAGTCTGCTATGGCACCTCCATTATTGCTCCCATATGATTCATTACTATTAGCCCTTTCTTTTTCTCCAATAATCAATACAGAATCTCGGTCATATGATTCTTTACATAACATGATTTCCTGCCATTTTGTGGCATTTTCAGAGGCACCAATGCATCTTTCTTTCTGCTCTTCAGATGCATTCATTTTTTCTGCATCCGACCTCCTATTATTGTCCCTTGACTTTAAAGGATATTTTGCAGCAACAGCCATGAAGGCAGAACTGGGAAAATTAATAAGTAATTGTGAATAAATAGTTCAGGTGAAAGAGAATGCCAATAATCAAGCTCGTCATGCTGTCTCATATATTTCTATAATTGCCTTTATTAACCATTCCAGAATGTTGATCTTACCTTGAAAGGTGGTCTGAAACATTCTGAGTAAGAAAGACACCAACAACTGAGTCGACAACAGATCCTTTCCATTGAGAGAAGCGTCTGTCGCCTGCCAGAGAGAACACATTTTTGCAGAAAGTTAACAAGACATGCTCAGTTAGTTACATTGGTCAATATTAGTGGGTAACATACCAGAGGTATAGAAAACATTCTCAATTGTTACAACTTTACTGATTGGAATATTTCCCTTATCCATCAAATATAAATACTGTATACTGTGATTTAAGATGTCCTTAGTTTGCTATCTAAAATATTACCATTTCAGTTTCTTATTTGGTGGAAATAATATGATATCTTTTCCCATTAAATTGTTTGGCTAGAGATAGACCTGCCTGCATAGAAGGAAATAATATAACAGTGAAAATGTCATTGCTAATAAACATTTGATTCAGTCACAACTGGGATACAGGGAGATATGCATCTAATCCCTGCACATCTTTGCAGCTCCAATGGGAACTCATGATTGGCAATTTGAGGGTACCAAAATGAATCTCTCCAATCCAATGCACAAAGAATCAGCACAGACATACTTTTTCCCATAGTTTAGCATTTATTTGTATTTATGGCAGTCTGCAACACATAGGAACTAACATTCAAGCATTCTCACCAGAATGATGAGCAAACAATTTGGTATAGAATAATGAGCAGAAAGAGATCGGGAAAAAAAAATTACTGCAATTCCAAACCTTACTCCTCCATGTGATGTGAGTAATTTATTCCGAGGCAAAAGTAGTTCTGCTTTTCATGATACCCACTTTGTCCTCAAAACTAACGGCCTACTTTTCTAACATTTGGCGGGTCATATATGGAATAAGCACGGTAAAGGGCTTTATTTCACTATAACCCAAAGTAAGCAGAGCCTTTAAGTTAAATAGCTTAAAGATAGGTAGCAGTACCTTGAACAAGATGCATCCGGGCAATGAATGAGTCCACACGTCCACGTAATACTCGCCTTTCTTCTTCCCACCACTTCCCTTTATCCATATCTATTCCCTCATCGCCACCTTCCTTTCCCATTAAAAGCTTCCACACCCTATTTGTCTCTGGATCCAGATCAACTCTGGCCCGAGGGCGACGTTTCCGAGCAAGAACAAGCAGGCCCTCATATGGAACCATTACACCACCTCTTCCATCGTAAGGAATGAGAGCATTTTGTGCTTGAGTTGTGGCACCATCATGGCCCCTGTTTATATTTAGACATTTCAGTTTCAGAATGATATCATCTAAAGGATCACCATGTGGTACTACTGCTTCTAAGGTTCCGCTGTCATTAACTGATTCATTGAAATTGCTGCTACTTTGACAGTCATGAATGGGACCAGGTTGGAGAAGTAAATTTCTCTCCCTTGGATTTCCTGAAGCTGGTGCAGTTGGCTGAGGAGTTCTTGTTCCAAGTGAAGATTCATTATTGTATGTAGCAATCTCATGGTCTTGCAAACATATTCTATTGGTTTTTGAGGATTTGGGATTGACTGGACGATCTCGTTGATTCTTTCTATGCTTTTTCTGTTTCATTCTCACGTTGGTCTTTACAACAATGGCTTCCATGGAAGGTTGCAGTTTGCAAATCGCACTTTCTTGACTATCATTGCCTCTGAAGGGCTTTCCTGGAGTTGATGGCTGGTTGTAATCCATACAAATGTGTCCAGCTTGCTTTACAGGTGTTGTTGTATGGGTGCTGTCCACACTACCGTATCTTACAGGTGTTGAACTGTAGTTGCAGTCCACGGTGGCACTTTCAAATGATAAATTATGGGCCTGAACTGATGCTGTTGGTCTAATGGTGCTTTCTGATTGATCAAATGACAGCATGTGCTCTGAAGCTTGCTGTTTATCGAGGGGAATCAACCATTGTGCATCAGTAAAAGTAAAAACTTCAGAAATATTCGGCACCACATGATTTATTCTCCAATTATCCTGAGGTGTGTATGTCATTGCAGAAGCACTGGATGTGAATCCATCCTGTCCATTTTGCTCATTCTCTATTCTCTGCTTTTTGCAATTCCCAGAAAAGTAAGGGTTGTTCCTGCCTTGATAATGACATTCGTTAACCCGGTCCATCCCATTGTTGGCATGTGTGAAATTTATACCTGCTGAAAACTGAGCATTATCAGCAAGGATATGGTCTCTTTTTGTTCCTTTCAGTATCACATCTGAGGATTTTTTATCTGAATCAGGCTTGCTCTGACCAATTTCTTGAGACCTCTCATGGTTGGCAGAAATATTCAGGTACTCATTCTTCCTAACCAATTCATGCAGACTTTCTCTTGTCAACTCTCTTTTAGAAGGCTGAGGAGATATGGTCCAGTTTTCTGGCATTCTTCTATAACCATCCAGCATTTCATTTGTTCCCATCATCTCTCTTCTACAAGGTTGAAGAAGTGTTGTTGGTTTTTCAGCCAAGTTTACATGCTCATTCGGCATTTGATTCATTGAACCGTTAAGATCAAATGTGATTCCTGTTGGAGATATGTTCAGCATTACTTCTGGTCCTTGAGAATGTACAATTGATTCTGTGCTTAAGCTCATAGTAGGACCTGCAACACATTCCTTTTGAGCTTGAGATTTGGCATTGCATGTAAATGTTGATGCTGATCCTATGCAGCCATCTCTTGCTTGCAAATCTTCTGAATCAAATTTCAGACACCGTCTGACAGATTTAGTCCTGCTTATATTGACTGGATTAGCAATTTCACCTAAAGCACCTGTGTGGTTATCCATAGAGTTTTGGACTTTACTCTTTCGAACATACTTCCTCTTACCCGATGGGTTTTCTTCTTTATTCTTGCCTCGCTTAGGGGTCAGAGGCTTGGGAGTTACTGGCTTTGGTGTTCTGGCTGGCTTTTCCTCTCGAATGACCTTGGGCCTATGCCTCTTCCTTTTAGGCTTCTGCTCTGGTTTCTTGTTCAAGTCTATCCCCTGATTTTCTCTCTTGCTATGTTTCTGAGCACTCAGTTCTTGTGCAGGGACTTCCTCGGATGATACAATTGCATTGACTTCACCTTGTGTTTGTTGGGATGAAGCTATCTGAGATGGCAGTTTGGGCTCTGGAGAAGATGAACCTACAGACTTCAAAAAACAAAGCTCCATCTGATTCTGCATTGGAGGCTGCCATTTCTGAACCTCCTTGTCCTGCATATCTTCCTTCACGACTCTTTGTTGTGGGGAAGAAATTGTATGTGACGTCATTACATGCTCCAAAGAAGATGGTACCGTAGGCCCCAAAGAACAAGCTATCTGAGATGGCACTGCAGTCACAGATGGAGATTTCACTGCAGGCTTCAAGAAGGAAGGAATCTGCTTTTGTGTTGGGGATTGCCAATTCGCATTTTCCTCAGGCACAGCTCCACTGTTGACCATTTGTGGGAAAGACACTATTTGTGATGGCACTAAATGCTCCAAAGTATACGACACTACAGGCTTCGAGAAGCATAATTCTGCCTGCTTCCCTACAAGAGGTTGCCATTTCCCTTTCTCCTGCATATCCTCCTTATTGACTGTTTCATCTACCAAATCAATAACTCCCCCAGGTAGACGATCTTGAACAATTTTTTTCTTCTCCACAATCATGGGGGTGGATGGTGAAGGCATCGCCTTACTCGCATCCATGTTTATTGTTTTCTCTGCAGAGGAACCAAGATTTGGGAGAGTAGAAGCAGGATATCTACCTATCAAGATATAAGCAAGAGAAATTAACCACAAGAAGAAAATGGGATATGGATGATGGGTTTTCTCATCTTACATACCAAAACAAATAAAAAAACAAAAAAAATCACATGAACCTAGCAAACCAGCTAACCAGCAGTTAGTTTTGATTACAAATTATTATTTTAAAAGGAAAAAAATGTCAGGGGGGAGGAGTAAAAACAGACTCACACTGAGGTTTTGATGCCAGGTGATTGCTACCACTACAAATGACCAGGTTCTGTGACATCTTCCCATTTAGCAAGAATTGATTTGGGGGAGCAGACAATTCCTGACTGCCATTAATCTGTACAAACATAAGCAGGGTTAAAGATGCTGTCTTGCTTGCAATGGCTACATCAGATGGCAAAGGCATCACTCTACTCACACCCATGCTTACTGTTTTTTCTGGCAAGGAATCAAGATTCGGGAGAACAGAAACAGGATATCCATCTGTCAAAACACAAGCAAGAGAAATTAATTATAAGAAGAAAATAGGAAATGGATGTTGGGTCTTCTTGTCTTTTACATCCAAAAGACAAAGAAACAAATAAGATAAACCTAAATATACAAGATAACTGGCTATTGATTTAGATTAAAAATTACCATTACAAAAGAAGGAAAAAAAGAAATTAAGGGGGTAAAAATAGAGACTAACACTGAGGTTTCAGTGCAGGGCAATTGCCATCATTGTAAAGGACTGGGTTCGATGACACCTTCCCATTCAGCAGCAATTGGTTTGGGGGCACCGATAATTCTTGACTGCTGCTAATTTGTGCAAACATGAGTGGAGTGAAAGATGCTAACTTGCCAGTGACTGCTGCATCAGATGGTGAAGGCATTGCATTACTCAAATCCATACTTATTGTTTTCTCTGGCAAGGAATTAAGATTTGGGAGAGCAGAAACAGGATATCCATCTGTCAGCATACAAGCAAGTGAAATTAACTATAAGAAAATGGGAAATGAATGATGAGGTTTATCCATCTCTGAAAACAAAGAAAAAAATCACATGAATCTAAAAATACTAGTTAACTAATTACTGAGTTAGATTACAAATTATCATTAAAAAGGGCAAAAGAGAAGTTAAGGGGGCACAAATAGAGACCTACACTGAGGTTCTGGTGTGCTGCGCTTGCTACCATTACAAAGGACTAGGTTTGCTGATACCTTCCCATTCAACAGCAATGGATTTGGAGGAATAAATACTTCCTGGTTGTCCCTGATTTGTGTGCATATAACCAGAGTGAAAAATCCTACTTTGCTTGCAACAGCTGCACTGGTGTGATGTGGGAGGCTCTTGTAAGGCATTTGAATCCATCTTTTGGTGGGATTACCAAAGGCCAATGCTCGTGATTCGACATTTTGATAGTAAACTTGAGCATTTTGAGTTTGGTTTGCAAAAGCCAATGCCACTGCTGCACTGTTGTTGAGATCCTGCAGCTGGTCAGCAGAACTTCAAGAATCGGAGTCATCTCCATGGGACACACCTTCTTGAGAGAACTTGCCACCATGGAGTCTAATGGAGGCATCCATAGATTTGGCCAATTTGGCCCAAAAGGTTGGTTCCTTTAGTTGTTACTTGGGATCAAGGGCCTCTTTATCAGGATAGGCTTTACAAGTGTAATCAGAACCCAAGGATTTTGGATCTAAAATCCTTCTACTGTTTGAGGAGAATGCCTTGTCCAAAGTCCATCCCAAGCTAAAAACTAGGAAGATTTAACCGGTCTATCTCTATTCTACCTCCTACTACAGACTATCATTGTTTTTGCCGAACGTCAGTGCCTCTCTTATCTTCATTAAAAGGCGGGCTGCCCTTCTTCAAACTCAATTATCCTGACTAAGCCTGTAAGAAATCTTCTAGCATGTCGACATTCCCATATACAATGAAAAAACGCTCCATATCTCAACCAAGATAGGAGGGCAAGGACCTTCTTCTCCTCCTCCAATTTTTCCACTTAGAGAAGTAAAGATAAGTGACCTGAAAGGAGATCTGTTGCCCTGAGAAAGATTACATTCCAAAGTTCAGCACTATCCCTCGACATTAAATCCTCAAATCTCAATGCCAGAATACAATTCCCCTATAATCTCCAAGTGGCACTGAGCCAAAGAGATTCAGAAACAGACAAATCAGAAATTTTGACTAATTTGAGGAAAAAAATATGAAAGCTTTAATTTCAGCAAATCTAAGCGGTGAGGAAAAAGAAAAATAATAACAATTTCTATGGGCTTGGGGAAGGAATTAAGAAGGGGGCTGAATGTGACATCAAAATAGATCAAAATCTTGACCAAATCCAATGGTCGCCCACACCATAATTCAAACACCAGAATAGCAAACTGAATGGCAAAATAGAAAGTAATTAATATAAAAATAAATTTGATTCATTGTTTCTGGTCATGAGATTAGGGTATGGGCAACCACTAGATCGGTCAAGATTTTAATCTATTTTGATGCTACATCTTAGCCCTTTTCTATTCCTGACCCTAGCCTACAAAAATTATTATTTGTATTTTTTCTCACTATCTTTTGTTTGCTCAAATTCTTCAAATATAAATCTCCCCATTTTTTCCAAATTAATTAAAATTTCTCATTTGGCTATATCTAGATTTCTCTGGCTTGGCATCAAATGGAAATTTAAAGGTTAGTTGTATTCCAAGAGTAGAGATCTAAGTGTTTAAACATGAGGGATGGTGTCAAGTTTTGATGCATAAACTTTCTCCAGGCTATAGATCTCCTTGGTGCTTTTCATTTCTTTTTTGTGTGCAGATGAATTTAAGCCTAGGAGGAGGAGTAAAGGGTCCTTTCCTTCGTCTTTGGTTAAGGTACAAAATGTTTCTTGGTTGCATATGGGAAGGCTGACATGGTGGAAGATTTATTACAGGCTCAGGTTGGATAATGGGGTTTGAAGCAAGGGCATATGGCACTTTGACGGAGTTAAAAAATTAGGCATTGAAGTTCTAATTGGCAAGATCAATGGTAATTTGTAGTAGAAAAGGTGAAAGAAGAGGTCTAGATAGAAAGATTAATTTTTTTTTCTATTTTCAGCTCAGGTTGGACTTTGGACAAGACATTCCCCTCCAGCAATATAAGGATTTTGAGATCCAAAATCATTGGATTCCAATTATACCTTCAAAGCCCATCTTGATGAAGAGGCCCTTGATCCCCAGCAATGGCTAGAAGAACCACTCATCTAGGTCAAATTAGCTGAGCTCTGTGGATGCCTCCACTGGAGTCCATGGTGGCAGGTTCTCTCAAGAAGGTGCACGCCATTGGGAGGCTCCACTGGTTCTTAGAGCATTGCTAATTAGCTGCAAGACCTCAACAGCAATGGAGCAATAGCATTGTTCTTCTTGAAGTTTTACAGTAATCTCTTAGCCTACACTGATGCAGCATTCATGAGCAAGGTAGTATCTTTCATTCCACTTCACTCATGTCTGCACTGATTAGGGACAACCAGGAATTATCTTTCCTCCAAATTAATTGTTACCGAAGGGTGTTTCTAAACCTAGTCCATTGCAATGGGAAGCAACCACCCTGCAACAATTGTGTAAGTCTCTGTTTTAGCCCCCTTCTTTTTTTTTTTTTTTTGCTTTTTAAATGATGTTGAGTAATTGAAATCAGTAGCCAGTTAGCTAGTATATTTAGGTTTGTGTGATTTCAGATATTATAAATTATGTAAGTTAATCAAGATTTGAAATAAGAGAACATATAATAATAGAATAATCTATGCCCAATAATTGATACATGTGCCCAGCTAATCTTTCAAATTGATCAAAGTTAATCATAAAAACATAGTTCAAACTAACTACAAGCCTAATGCATAATCTAAATGCCTTAACCATAATAAAACAAATTTGATCCTATTTCTTGGACAATTATAAAAGGGAATTACATTCAGAATTACATATTTCTAGAGAAGAGTTAATAATGCCTTTAGAGAAACAAATTAAATAGTGTTTCAACTGAATGTACAGATATTCCTCCAAGAAGATGGAAAAGGAAAAGAGAAAGTTTGCATCTAGTCAAGATGACTTTATTGAACATATTCAAAATTTGTTTATTCTGCAACCGAATCCATTTGAAAAAAGTTACCTACTATTATGTCTACCATGTTCAATTTACCCACACAAAGTGACTTTATTCAGATAATGGAAGGGTATTCACAAGAACCTAAATAGCTTTCAAGGGTCAAAAAAGGACCATTGCCTACACCAGTAGGTCTGCAAATCAAATTAAGAAGATCAAGGAAGTCTCCTTTCTTTCTTCTTGCAAAAGAACAAAAGTTCAAAGAGTTATATACAACTTAGTGAATCCCCTCCAATAAGATCTTTTAAAGACTGAGGAAAAATCAAGGACTACTGCTGCACAGTGTTAGCCAACTAACAATCCAATATTTAGTAGCAGGAATCTTCCATTTAGGTTATCACATCCACTTCAAAATCTCCTCAAAAATTCATTCCTGCACCTGTTTCCTAAGCATTTCTTATTAAAAATTATTTATGTTGCTACCCTGTATGCACACTTCGCACTTGTGCCTGTTTCTAGTGACTAAGGTTCAGCAAATCAATCCATGAGAACAAGTATGTGATCAGTGCATATCACCTACATATCTTATTTATATGTCCTTCATAAATAGACCTAACTACAGAAAACTGTTATGTTCTGCACTCAACTAAACTGTCCTGATGCTTCTCAACCACAAAAGCTACAATTTGATATCAGTTTACTATTATGCAAAAGCAAATAATTTCATATATGAATACACAAATAATCATAGTGACCGTCTCCCTAGAAAATCTATTATACTAACAACTTGAATGTACAATGGCAGTTGAGGATTCAACTTGAAAGACTTAAGACTTTTGACTGTACCAATGAAAATTTGGTGGAGCATTTCCTGTAAGAAAGTCAAGTCTGCACTAATGCAGACTCTTTTAAGCTCCTAGTTTTCCTGACAATGAATCTCCATTTCTACTCATCAGACTTTATTGAGAAGTCAATTGTTAAAGTGATACTATCATCAAAACATTGCCAACTAAATATAAAACTAAAACAATTTGGAATGAACAGGACTCCAAATAAAGAATAAAATGCACCATAAAATCACAGTTAATATACTATGGATCCAACAATAGACTGAAATTGGATGAAAAAATTGCCACATAAGAAGCAATCCCATGCCATGGGCTAGCAGCCTATTGTTTAGGCCCATTAATGGCTTAAAGGATGAAATAGTAAAGTTTTTCAGAATGTGATTTTTCTGGTAGTTATTGGTTGTTGCATGGTTTCCACCTTTTCCATCATAACTATCAAGAAAAATATATCTTCAAGGAACAATGAGTGTTAGTATCACCACTGTGACACTTGTTATCAGTGCTAGACCATAAAGACGCAAAAGAAATGCCTTAACCAATTTAGACTTAGAAAGTATCAACAGAAAGGAAGATGGAAAAGATACATGTCAGTTGACAACTATGATATCTATCAAGGTGAAAGTGGCACCAATCAGTTAGGTGATAACAGGGAGGAAAGTGATTAATTAGATGTTTTTCGCACCTATTGCTATCTCAAATTCAGTAGGAAAATACCCAAACTGATAAGAGAAAAACTCTTTTGTGGTTGTCCATGGAGCAAGGATAAAGATATGACATTTTTGTTTGCCAAAGCCACCTTTAGAATGAATTCTGCTAGATTACCAAGAAAAACAAAAAAATCCATAAAAAACAATGTAAGATAGATATAAGACTAGCGTTCCAGAACATAAATGCAGTAAGAAGTGTATGAAGCACAGACCAGACCACAGGGGTGTAAAAAAAAGAATCCATAAAAATCACCATGCAAGAATATAAGACTAGGATTCTGAACATAAAAGCTGTGAGAAGTGTATGAAGCACATATCTGACCACAGGGGAGTAAATGTGAGCTAGGAAAGGCACAAACTCAAGGGAGGTGGCACTCAAATAATACAGAGGAGAAAATGCACCCAGGTTATGCCACCGACCATAAGCAATTCACAACATATTCTCAAACATTCAAGAACAGATTATGTATGTCAACTCTCATTACAGCAACAGGATAAACAAAAGCAGAGGGTGATTGCATGTTTAGTAGATAGGCAGTCCTCCGTGATCAACCCATGATGAAATGCCACTCTTCAGCTTGAAAACAACCATGAGAATTTAAATTGGTGATGAAACTTGAGCCTAAACGAAAATGTTGCTCCCCTCTTACAATCAAATTGATAACTAGCCATCTACAAAGTATATTATGTGCAGAAATTTAAGAAATTATACATTTTTTGTATCGGCTCTGTAAGGTAAGCTTACGGATAACCTCTGCGAGCATGCTCGAACAGCATGGTAAAAACTACATGTGAATTTTTCCATGAAGTCCAAGAAATTAATGAAATGGCAGAGAATGAAAAACCATAGCGCATGAAATAAAATAAATTCCATAAAAATTCACTCTCTATCAAGCAAGAAGCAACCGTGATACACTATCAGGTTTTCATTTTTCATAGATGATTCTGGGTTTTATATACCACCAATTTTACGAAATGCTTCGGAATTATGGTCTCTGCTGCAGAGATCAGAATGGTAATTCCTTGGAAAACGCTTAAAAATTATTCCACGGTTTGGAACAGAGTGGAAGGCAGGGCAAAGGGATCCATCAGGCCTGGCTTTGGGCTCAGAGCTAGGAGGGGGATAGGCTGCCTGTGGTGGTGCCGGAGGAGGGGTTTGGTGGTGGTGGTCCGGGGCTGGCGGGATAGGGGGGAGGGGGAGGAAAGAGAAAGAGAGAAGGGGGGCCATACCGATGGAGATATTCGGCGGCGGCGGCGAAGACTGAGAGGCCGCTGGAGGCAAGGGTGAGGCGGAGGTCGGCGGTGGCGAAGATGGAGCGAGCGAAATCCAAGGGGGCAGGGAATCTTGGATCTAAATCTAAGAGGTCGAGGGTGGAGATCAAAGGAGAAGAGCAGCTTCGCTGAAGTGAGAAGACCTCCTTGGCGACGGACGGAGTATCCATATAAAATTAGAATCACAATCTCCAGCAATGGCCACCCATGGCATTAAAACCTTGTGACCAGAGAATTGGAGGTTTTTGGCTTCGTCGGCGGTGCTTGAATGGTTCATGCGATGCGATGAAAGGTTGGTGATCTGGTGAGGTGAGGAAGGGTGTTTGATTTCGGAGAGAAAGGAGGGCAGGAATGGGTATGAGGATATGGCAGATAAATAGGAAAAATTCCGCAGCCGCTCAAAGGAAAGGAGGCTCCTTTCTCTACACACCGGAGGCCATCAATGCCGGCATCGGAGATGGAGATTCTTTCTATATTTTTCCTGTTTTGAGGGAAAGAGAGGGGAAGAGAGGAGAGAGAGGAGGCAGCGAACGCCTTCTTCCTTCCTTGGACTCGTCTTTTTCTTCTTCTTTTTTTTATTTAATTGCATTAGTACACAGGGCAATTGTTTTAAATCCTGTGAATTGAAAAAGAAGCAACACTGTTACTTTTACTGGTGGTAGAAAAATAGTAATTAGTGTCCTTGAGGTGCCAGAAAATGACAGAGTATTTTGTCGGCTTTATCTCGTAAAAGGAAAAATTACAACTGCTTCGTTGGAGATACGAGATATTGAAACGGAGCGCTCTACGATAAAATATAATTTATAAATTTATATATCATGAGATACGAAAATAACGAGGGCGAGCGAGGGGCAGGTGAGAGCGCGACGACCCGTGCCAAGTGATAAGAGGACGCGGATGGCCGTTACTTTACTTTTGATGCGGGGCCCTCTGTCAGGTTCCCGTCCTCACTCCGCTTCCCGGTCCTTGGATTCGATCTTTCCTCCTTCTTCTTCTTTTTTTATTATTATTTTTTCTTTCTTTCTTCTCCAGCAATTATCTGATATGCTCCTCAAATCCGACCCCCACGGTGGCCAGGCATGAGAAAGAGGGATTTGTAAAACAATCGGATTCCGGGCCGGCTGGGTTTTGGAAACCTTTGTCAGGGGCTTTGGCTCCGTGTAAAAAAAAATTCTCACTGGGGGACGTCAAGGGCTTTTCCTTGTTTCGCGCTACCGGCAACTCCCCGCTTGTAATCCTTCCCATCAACCCCGCAGCCACTCTCTCTCTCTAGTTGTTTTGTTTTTGTTTTTTTTTTCCCCTTTCTTTTGCGCGCCGGCCTCTTGATTTGATCATGTTTGTTTCGGCTGCGTCCGAATGGTCCCCCTAGCGATCCATGATTTGCATACGGTGATAGTCTTGATAATGACCTAATTATTTTCATCAAAAAGAGATAATGACCTGATTATTGGCAAAGCTGAAGAGACAAATTTTTCCCAGGCTTAAGCATTTTTTTTTCTATCCATCACTAACTTATTGTCAAGCACACTATAGTTAGACATAACTGTCCGTCTGCCTGTTCCTAGATAAGTTACCTCCAACAAGTCCACCCTGTATTCATCAAATGATTGATCACGTGCTGTCATATTTGTGAGAAGTTTTGTCCGAAAAGATGTGAATTAGGTTAGCACCATCTTGCAAATTATATGGCAAAGCCAACAGCCAACACAATTCCAATTTTAAGATTCATGTTATACATGATGCGTTATAATGAAAATCTTAAAACGTATTATGTATTCCCTTGTCTGTATCATATATAGCATCTTGATTGCTCAACAAAACAAAATAGCATTTTAGAAAACATTCCAATTTTGCCATTTTCACTATCAGACTTGCTATGGACACCTCTCTTTATAATTTCTTAAGATTTGTCCATAGCAAGTTCTTTGATACGCATAGTATTGTACATGACACTTCTTATGTTTCATTTTATGCATTAAAGAGGTTTTTTCTTGATGCAAGGGTCAAAACTATTTATTTCTTTATAAGAGGTTCCTGCCTCTTATTTACAACGCAAAATAAGTTTCTGTTTGATAAAATATGTGGGCTTGTAAACTATTATTATCTAAGTGAGTGCATATTATATTCAAAACTTATGCCAACATGCCAAACTAAGTAATGCAAGATATAACTACGATCATAAGTCTCTCTTAGCACCAACAGTTGCATCTGAAATAAAACTAAGTTTAATTCTAAGAGGCTCGCTTCTCTTCTATTAAATAGCTAAAATTACAATAAACCAAGACTTGTCCCGATAATCACATCCTTTTATTTAGAAAATAGAGGTCTGGATTCAATTCTCGGATGGTTTATCCTCGAAAATCTACACCGAGTAATTATAAAATCAATGAATCCCAACCTTCTCTTTATAAAGGAAAAAACAATGGATCCAATACAATATTCACTTTATGGGTTTATATAGCTAAACTCTAATTGATTCAAACATGAACTTGTTAAAACTTTATCCGCAGCCATTGAGTAATTTGGTCAAACTTAATAAGGGGTGCTTATTAGTTCAGTTGGTAAAGTTACTTAAGATTGCGTATTAGTAATATGGGTCGGAGTCTCAACTTCATCATGTTTCATGATGTTAATTAATTTTGATAGATTTTGCCTAAGTAGTCATATTTCAAAATTCACATGTCCATATTAATGGCACATCTTAATATATCATAGATATGTTAAATCAATATATAAGTTAAAAGTATATGTTCCATCTACTTACCCTAAATTTATTGATATGAATTTGATAACTAAATTCATTGAGTTTACATCTTGTCCTACAAAAGCCAGACAAGCCGTCGTGTCTCCAATGAATCTTGTTGAAATATTATAAGACCCAATATCTTGCAAAGTCAACATTCTCCCTTATTGGAAGGATCTTCAAGTCTAAAAGTTGAGGTACCATGTTATCTTTAAAATAAAGATAATATAAAACAACAATGCTAATGTAATAAATAGTTGGAATGAAGGAAGATTTATTCACCTGGCTAACCGGTTAGAACAGCGTAACAACCGACCCAAACTTCAAAGGAAACCATATCTAACCACATCTCTCACCCACCACCAGGACTAACCCCTTTAGCGCACGTGTTTTTGTCCGCTGGTTAGATTCTTGTTGAGCTTTTCCTTTCTCCTCATCTCTCTCGTTCGGGGCTCTCTCAAAAAAAAAACGAAAAAATATAGTCAACAAAAAAATAAAAAAAAATTAATTCAAAAAAAAATATAGTCAACAAAAAAATAAAAACGCACTTATTTAGTTTTAGTTTTCAAAAAAAAAGATTGAATAGTGATATTTTGATAAAAAATAATTTTATTTTATATTTCATAAAAAAATTCATATAAGATATAGATTTTTAGCTTTTCAACAAACTCAAAATTGAAATCTTTTTTTATAAAAATATAATTAAAATCATAAATAGAATGAAATAAAAAATAATTTTATTAAAAATATAATGGATATTTTATATATTTTTTTCAATAAAATAGATGCTTAACCAAATATAAGTCATTCTAAAATATAATATTTTTCTATGATCAATTAAATATGTCAAAAATATTTTTTAAATTAACTTATTAAAATAATATTTAAGTGAGAGAAGAATTTTTGAATGAGCCATAACCTTTGTTTCTACTTAAAGGAAAGGTGGCTTTTTTAATGCCGGAAGGTGGAGGTGTTTTTATAAGAAGGTGCTTAAAAGTTTAACTCCTATTATATGTTACTCGGTCATATAAAAAATATAGCGATACGTATTTGGCACCAAACTCAAATTGAGATTGAAATAAATCCAGATAAATCTTAAAAGCCAACCCCATATAAGTATCGTATTTTGGAGGGGGAAAAAAAAAAAGGAACCAAATGGTGGTTATGTTGAGAGGAGGGGAAAAACTGAGTTGGATTATGGATTGTGGCCCAGCTAGTAACAGCATTCCATGTATCCATCACTACTGTTTGATGCATGTAATCCTCCATTGTTATTGGATCATGTATGATGCCGAGCCAAATCACAACCACTTGATAGTTAGAGATCTCTATTCTCTAAGGCAGGGACACAATGATGATAGGGCGGCCGAGGGGAAGTGATGTAGGCAAGATTAAAGGTTTTGGGAAGCTTGCACCATACCTATGCAGCTGAGGAAAAAAGGCTTAAAATAATGAGAAACGTATATAGCTTGCCATTTCACATTCTACACTTTCTAATTCATGCGACTGGAAGTTCCCTGACCTACTTCACTTTTGATAAAATACTTCTTTTAAGCCTTGATTCAACTAAGTCTCACTAGTATATGGAAGCTTTTTGTACATATTACCAAGATTTGCTTGACAACAATATCACTCTTTTGTGAATACAAAATAAATAAATAAATAGTCACCACCTTGCAAAATCCTAACCTTTTTTTTAAATTCTTGAATGCATTTAAAATGGTGATTTACATTATCGCTAAAATCTTGAGGCCATAGAATGTCAACTATAAGGTGCCCTCAACTTCATTCCTATGATACCTTCCCACTAAATTAGTAACATCGCATGAAGAAGTTGGTTAATCATCTAGGCAGTGATTATGATAGAAATTCTTGGTAGAAGAGTTGATGTTGTTTGATTTAAAAAGATCTAGTTTTGTATGTGGCGATGATGTATATCATGCATGGTTTTAAATAAGCTTTACAGCTCGCATGATATTTATCAAATGGTACTTGCATCAATAAGAACTAGCAAGGTAATGATGTCCAAATTAAAGTCACTTTTAATTTTGTCGTACAATTGCTGATCAAAATAATTATTACTTTTTCCAACTTGGATTCAACAAACTCAAGATTCATCACATTTTAGATCTTAAGCTAGATCCTATAGTTATCATATTTGGATTTGCTAAGATCTATATCTAATATTCTTACAAGCAATTATCTTTAACATCCAAAATCTAAGCTCAAACGAACATGGCTTTTTCAATCTAGCTTGTTGGCTAGATCTAAAGATCCAAACTCTAATTCTTTACTTCCTCTTTTAATTTCTCTAGATAAAATCAAGAAGATAGCATTATTATATATAATAACTTATACTAGACTGTCATGTTAATATATCCCTTGTATTTCATAATCAAGCTTATTAATTTCTATGGGTTATATGAAGAAAAAATTTAAGACATTCATTTGCTAAAACTCTAGTCTTACACATTTTGCTTATAAGAACAAGCTATAAGAAATGGAGTTCAACCCCAAGTATTCATGTGGAACCTAATAATCCATAAAAAGAGTTGAAAGTTGACTCAAGAATTTTAAGAGACAAAATTAATTATCATAATTCTCATAAGAACGATCCTGTCTATTCTATAGCTAGTAACAATCTGATGCTACCGTCTCCGCTAAACCTAAGTTATATTCTTTACTAATTGGCCTTGGGTCCTTGCTGTATCAATGAGAAATTATGCTATTCTTAGGACAAGATTCTTGCAACTGGATATCATGCAACATATTGAATCTTGGCTACATGATTTATACATCTCCTCTTAAGAATTGAATTAGAAATACCATAAAATATATGATATATCTTAACATGCCGTTTGAGATAGCTCTTACGCTGCACCTCTTGCTACATTTTTTTGGGACAATGGGTTAAAATATTCTTTTTATACAGTTATATAATCTATTTTTTTTATAAAAATAAAATAATATAATATAATAATTAAAAAAAAATTTATATTTTATTCATGTAAATAAAAAAAATTATTTAAATCATCAAGATGCAATCATTGGTATTAATTGAAAAATGTTTGTCTTTATGAGATGTGCCGGCCTACCGGGTTTTTAGATGGAGAGAATGGTAGCCGCAGTGCACAGACTTAAACGGTGGGAATTACCATTGGCACCCTCCTGTCCTATTCGGATTTATGGCCTGCTAGTGGTAGTTTCCAAACAGCCTAAACCCGCCCACAGTGCCAATAACTTGTCATATCATATTACTTTATAATATTTTCCAACCGGTTATGATACAAAAAGCAACCTTTCTTCGCTTTTTTCCAAACTGCCATAACGGTTACGTCGGGAAGCAACGTTGGGTGGCAATTTTTTTATTTTTTATATAGAAGCAAGGAAATACTGAACGAGAGTTCATCGTACAGTACTTTAAAAAGCCGTATATTTTTTATGGTCGCCATATGACGGCCGTGAAACATCCCAGAACGATATGGATGTATTAAAATTTTTCATCCGATTGGATGGTATGGTAGTTATTAAAAACCGTACAGCTTTCTACGATAAAAAATCCGAACTCATAAATTCTTACGAAGTTTGAGATGAGCCTACATGCTACGAAGAAAGTAGCACGTAAATTAGACTCGAGCATCCAGACCCATCGGATCAGGTAGCGGGCCACATCAGATACGGTCCAACTGATAAATGGATCATATCAATACGCTATGAAAGATCTAAATCTTTCATCCAGCATGGTTCTACATCCAAGAACGGGATCGTGCCACGATCCATTAACCTGTGCGGTCTATTTTTTTTTAATTTTTATTTAAAATTATTATTAGCATAATCCATAATGATCCTAAATGAACCGCGATCCATAACGATTTCAAATGAATCTTGCTTAGCATGACCCATAATAAACCAAACAGATTAAACACGACCCATAATGATTAATTTAGAACTTTTTATTTTTTAAAAATTTTAATTATTAATTTTTTATTTTTATCATTTTAATTCTTCCAATAATCAAAAAAATAGTTAGATTAAGGGATATTTTTAAAAAATAAAAACTTTAGAATTTCTATAAATAGAATCCTTCTCTTTCATTTTCACCATACCAATTCATCGTCCAATTCTCTCTTTCTCTAATCTCTCTACTCCTATTTATTGTCTATTCTAACAATTCTTCTCTCTTCCATTCAATATTTAGCAAGTAGCAATTATAGTTTAGCAATTCAAGAGTTATATAAGAGAAGAAAGCATTTCTCTTTTAGAGATTAGAGTTCAAGAGGCAGCATTTCAGCTACTCTACTCTACTCTCTTCAGCTCTACTCCAATCTATCTCTTTGGCTCTACAAATCCAGCTCTCTAGCTAGACTCTCCGATGGCTCAGTCCTCCTTTTCCAGCTCTCCAACTTTTTGCTCTACCTCTTCTTCCTCCTTGACTCTACTTAATTTTCTTTTATTAGTTACGGGTTAGTTTTTACTTTTTTACATTTACTTAATTTAAATGGCAACTTATGATGATGAAAATATTGCTGCCATGCATGTCGGTATTTTTTCTATTTCTAAGAAGAAAGAAACTCTTCGTACTTTCTCTGAAGCTCCTTCTGTTCAAGCTAAATCCTTTTTCCGTAAAAGGACTAGCACTATATGAAATAATTTTGATAGAGTTTTGGTTGATAGAGTCTATAAGACAAAATATAAAAAATATGCCAAATAATATAGTTGTGCTAGTATTGGAGGAACTGACCATTTGAAGAGATATTAAGAATCCCATAGGATAAGTGATTCTCGTCTTTAAAGTACTCTTAATACACAAGCAGGTGCCCTTATAAGAATTTTAGCTTATAATCATGAAAATCAAAGAAAAATACTTATAAAATAGATAATTAAGGATGAATTATCTTTTAGCTTATATGAATATTTTAACTTTGAAAAGTATATTTAATTAGCCTTGCAACCTGCTTACAGAAGAAGCAGTAGACGTACATTTAGAAGAGTAGCTATGACTAATTACTTAATAATGAAAGATAATTTGATTGAAACTCTTTTTATTTTAAATGCAAAAGTATTATTAACTTCTGATATATGGACTATATTTATAGGTTGTATATCTTTTATTTCTATCACTATTCATTATATAGATAATGATTGCTAATTAAATAAATGTATTATTTTTTTTCATTTTTTTGATTATCTCCATTCTAGCCAACGAATTTTTAATGCTATTTATCAAATTACAGCTATATATGGTATTAGTAATAAAATTATGTCTATTATATTTGATATTATATCTACTAATAATGTAGCTGTCTAATTATTGAAGGACTCTTTTCATTCCATTCTTAATGAAAAATTATTTCATATTAGATGTACATAGCGATGTAAATGGGTCGGGTCAGATTGGATCATTAGTAATCTCGATCCGATCTGATTTCTTGATCGAGTCCTAATGTTGGATCCAGATCCAATTTAATTAAAAATTGGGTCGGGTTTGTGATCAAAAAATTTATCCCATTGGATCATTTAGATCGGATCGGATCCATCATAACCGAGTTTCAATCTAAAAATTTTAGATTCGATTCGAATCTAAATTTTGGTCAAGCCCAATTCGTATGATAAATTAATATATGCAAAATTTATAATAAAAATAAATAAATATTACTTTATCTTGGCTCTTAATTTATAAATAATTTTTTAAAATCTCATAGTCAAATTGAGTAAAACTTTTAAAAAATGATAATGCTATAAGAGCATTTGGAATTCTAATCTTACTCTATTTACTTTATAGTTTATATGCTAGATTTAATACTGAATTTGGATCAGATCGGATCGGATCAGGTCCAAATTTAATTAACCCAGTCCAACCCAGAATATTAAACTGGTCTAGTTTTAAAATTTGATCCGACTTCGCGGGTTCTTTAAAATGGGTCGGATCTGATCTAAGTGGATTGGGATGGATCGGACCATGGGTCAACCTGACCCATTTACAACTTTAGATGTACATGTTATATTTTAAATCTTTATGTTCAAGTTGAAATGGACATGATTCAAGATATAATTATAAAAATTAAGAATATAATATTTTTTATTCATGCTTCAAGAGCACGATTATAAAAATTTAAATAATTATGTCTAGACCATGATAAACATTTCAAAAAATTTAAACTTGATATATTTACCTATTAGAACTCTATATATACAATAATTCATATACATATTCATATAAAAATTTATTAAATGCATATATAAATGATCGTGAATCAAATTTTATTTTGATTGAAAAAAATTAGAAGATTTTTTAGTTAAGTTTTATAATGCTATAAATACTCTTTCTGTATTTATTTTTCAATCTCTTATGCATTTTTGTAATAAGTATATATAATTTATAGTCAATTTATATAATATAAATATGATGATGTTTCAATGCCTATTATTTATGAAATAAAAAATAAATAAAATCAGTATTGAGATATGGTATGTTCCATGCATAACTTAGCTATTGTATTTGATCGATGGATCAAATTAAGTGACATGCATATTTTATTTGATGAAATTGATAAATATATAAATCATAATTCTAAAGTATCTAAAATTGAAGTAACTCCACTATTTTATGATATTTTTATATTATATGATGAAAAGATTCATGAATCTAAACAGTCTACATCATTTTCACACTCATTACTATCTCTTATTCATCATCTGTTTTCTCATTCTTTGCATATAGGAGACATTCACATGCATCTTCTTCATCTACATCTTCTTCATTATTGGGGAAAATCCATACGACCCAATAATGTGAGGAAGGCCTAGGACCTAAAGACGTCCAAGCCTAATAAGCCAGAGCATCATGCTGCCCTCGATCCTGCGTCACCCCCCATTTTATGGCCGACCACTCCTAGGATTATGAACGACTGACCTTGGACCTATGCTCACCCTCGATGATTCCATGCCTGTACTAGCAAAGGCTCACTAATCAATCTTCCCGATTCTCACTTGGAGTTGCCAATAATCCTATGGTGGCCGACTTTCAGGAGCCAATCCCAGTTGTTGTTGACATATCCATACGACTTCAGCCTGACCAGGCCTCAGCACACAACTAGTCGCTTCTCGCTGACCAAATCGACTAAGATGGGTAAGCCTTCCCCTCATCGCTCAACATCCAAAGAGAGACTTGGGGCAGCCGACCCTTGACCGGCCGACCCCTCGCCAAATATCTCCTCCAATCTATTGGCACAGATTTTGGTCGAGCACCAAGGCTGGACGAAGGCCGATGCTAGAATGCGATCGAGGATCAATGTCTGAGATCCGATGGTCCAGGTCGGATGTCAAAGTGGCCTGGTCTCACATGGGGCAACATGGCTTGATAGGGCTGTGCGAGGACTAATCTTTCCAAAGTAATTTATAATAGTGAATAGCTCCAAGACTGATTAAGAGTAAGGATTAGCCAAAGATCCCCGAAAAAGATACCAAAGCTGGGGGCCGTCCCATCAATGATGTGAGTTGGCAGTTAGGGGCCGAGAGCATGGGAGGCCTGCTTTACTCATGATTATTCTTGACAGCCGAGAACCCTCCATCATATTTCTCCTAACCGTAGGACATATCGACAACCAGCACACCACCATCCTTTTTGATAATCGATCCATTTTCGTCCAGCCGACCACTAAACACTCGCCTTGGCTAAGGGACACATTCTATGAAGCTGACTCCTTCGTCGCATTAAGTCATATCACTTAAGGTGCCTTCGACGGCTAGCTGCACCAAGATGGGAGGACACATCAAATCAGATCATCCTTAAGATCATCTGTTATGCTGCAGGGCCATTAAATGCCCCACTCATGCATGATAAATGGCCATCATTGCAAGCCCCGATGGGACATGATGGGATAGGCTGACTTGATAGTCGGTGAAATCTCTTCTCTTCTCTTTACCCTTCGCACCCCCCCCCCGCCCCCCTCGTTGGAGGATAGCCTAGCATGCTGACTCCTAGTAGGCTGGACTCACATTCGATTGGAAAAATAGCCACCAACCAAGATCTTCTAGGAGGCCATTAATTGCACCACGTGCATACTATCACACCAGTAACCTGAAACTTTGACGAGGCATGATAAAAATTGGCAAGTGGAATGTCCAAGTGGGGCAACTCCCTAACACCCATTTAAAATATCCTCCTAGAAAAGCAGGGCAGATCCACCAAACCCCAATCAACTAATCACCACCCAAGTGCCCTCTCGATTCTCAAGCTAACTCATGATTGCCTTATCACCTATCCATGAGAGACATGATTCAAGGTGGATGGCCCAACCAGCAAAATTTAGAATTTGACATATTCTATATAATTTTCAAAGATTATGCAGGTGGATTTCTATATAAGCTCCAGCCTCCACCTATAAAAGAAGACTTAAAGGGGGCCCCAAATAAGATACAAAAAAATTCTACCCTCATGCTCCTCCTATTGCACCATTTTTCTAACTTGAGCATCGGAAGATCTCCACCAGAACGAACTCAGGCCAGGACATTTTCTAGCAGATTTTGCCTCTGGTGACCCAGCATTCCACTAGCTTAAGTCATTCCAGTGCTTGATAGAAACCAGCATCAACATTCATCTTTAAGCAACGAATTAAAATTTTATTTATGAAATGAAATCTCTTTTGCATTAGATAAAAATCAAATATAAAATTTTTATGTGTTGGCTTGATGGAAGAGTATAAAAAATTAATATCCTATTATGTCCGCAATCACTATAAGAATTTTAAATATTAGCAACGGTATCAGCGATGAAAATTTTATTGGCTACTCATACCATCTTTTTGCCACCACAATACCAGTAGAAAAAAATGCTATCGCTAATACTATTAGTGATGAAAATTTTATTATTAGCAATGGCAAATGTCATCTCTAAAAGTATATCTTTTTTAATATTTAAAGATTAAAAATTATTAGTGGCAGTGGATTTAATTTATTAGTGATGTAAAAAAAATCATCGCTAATAAGAAACTATTAGTGATGATTTTTTAGTTATTAGCAACAACACTTACCATCGCTAATATTATTTAATTTATTTAATTTTTTTATAATATTTAAATATAAAATAATTATTAGTGATGATAAATTTTACTTATTAGTGATAAAAAACATACCATCGAAATTAGCAATGGCTAGCTTCTGTCGTTGCTAATAATCCTATTTGAATCTAATTCAAATTTGATTTGAATCTAATTTAAAATTTTGTAAAATCTAATTTAATTAGGCTTTGAATCTAAGTCCTACTTAGATTATAAAATTTAATTAGCATCAAATTAAGTTAAGATTAATTAAATTAAATCTGATATATATTAATTAAGAGAAATTAATTTTTAATTTGGGTTCAATTTAAATCTGATTCGCATCTAATTTAAAATTCTATCAATTCTAATTCAATTAGACTTTGAATCCAAGTTCTACTTAAATAGTAAAATCTAATTAATATAAAATTAAATTAAATTAAATTAAATTTAATATGATGTAAATCAATTAGAAGATAATGATTTTTAATTTGGGTTTGATTCAAATCTAATTCAAACCCAATCGAATCCAATTTGAAATTCTGTCAAACATAATTCAATTAAACTTTGAATCCAAGTCCTACTTGGATTATAAATTCAATTAGCCTCAAATTAAGTCAAGCCTACTTAAATAAAATCTAATTTAAATTAATTAGAACTTGATCTATGATTCCATTCAAATCTAATTCAAAATCCTGTCAAACCTAATTTAATTAGGCTTTGAATCTAAGTCCTACATAGATTATAAAATTTAATTAATCTTAAATTAAGTCAAGATTAATAAAATTAAATATAATTTAAATTAATTAAAAAAAAAATTTAATTTAGATTTAATTCAAATCCGATTTGAATCTAATTTGAATCCAAATCGAATCCAATTTGAATCCAATTCAAAATTCTGTCAAACTTAATTTAATTAGACTTTGAATCCAAGTCCTAATTGAATTATAAAAATTAATTTTTTTTAAAATTAAGTTAAGCTTAATTAAATTTAATTTGATTTAAATCAACTAGATAAAATAGTTTTTAATTTAGGTTCAATTCGAATCTAAATTGAACTGATTCGAATCTAATTCAAAATTCTATTAAACCTAATTTAATTAAACTTTGAATCCAAGTCTTAGTTAGAATGTTAAAACTTAATTACCCTCAAATTAAATCAAATCTAATTAAATTAAATCTAATTTAAATCAATTAGGACTTGATCCATAAATTAATTAAGCCCAAAAATTTACTAAAATCTAATATTAATTTTTAACCATCCAAAAAATAACATAGAAAAAAATATTAAAATATAATTTTAAAAAATTATGATTATTGATGATGGCTTTAGTGCCAGAGATCTTGCCATCACTAATAACTTTAAAAAATATTTTTTAAAAAAATATAATTATTAGCGATGGTAAATTTATTACTGACGATGTTTTGTTGTTGCTAATAATTTTTTAAGTATTAATGATGAAAAAATATTATTAGCAATGATAATTCACCATCGCTAATAATCTTTTCGTCCTCATTTTCTTTCATCCTACTATGCGCTCTCATTTTCAACCACCCTACCACCCACTGCCCCTTCATTTTTTTCATCCCTTATGCATTTTTATCCCCCACCGCCAACCCCCTCTCTCTCATCATTTCGTCCCCCTGCCATGTCTTCTCTTCCTTGACTGGTGGCCTCTCCTTGACTACACCTGGCCCACCTCTCTGAGCCCCCAGCCATCCCCCATCGGCTACACCCAGCTCGCCTCCCTGAGCCTTTGACTGTCTTTTGCCTCTCTGAACCCTCGACCGCAAGCTTCTGACCTCCTCCCTCCTCTAGGTAAACCCCTCCCACCTCCCCCTAGCTTGCCTCTCCATGACCATCTTCCCATGCCCCTGGCCTCCTCTCTCCGGCTACACCCAGCCCGCCTCCCATCGGTTGCCTCTCCGAATCTTCGATCACCTCCTATCTCCCCGACTACCTCTCACCTACCCCCGGCCTGCCTCCCCCTAGCTTGCCCCTTCGCGGCCGTCTCTCCAAGCCCTCGACTGCCTCCTACCTCCCCAACCACCTCCCTCAGCCCGCCTCCTACTAGCTTGCCTCTTTACAGTCACCTCTTTGAGCCTTCGATCACCTCCTACCTCCTCGACCACTTTCCACCTCCCCTCGGCCCACCTCCTACCTCCCCCGGTCACCTCCCCCCAACCCACCTCCCCCGGCCTCCTCCCTCCGAGCCCCCAGCCTCCTCCCACCGACTACACCCGACTCGCCTCTCCGAGCTCCCGGGTGCCTCCCACTCCCCTTGGCCCATCCCCGTGCCCTCAGTTCCATGGCCCCTACCCCCCAGCCCATGGCCCTAAACCTACGGCCCCTACCTCGCTAGCCTGACCTTGAGCTCCCATCCGTAGCCACATCCCTGAGCCTTAATCCTGCTCGCTAGTCTATGCCTCCTCGTGCCTTAATCCCTATGTGTCAGCTAGTACCTCAATCATGTACGGTAGCCTACCTTCTGTTGTAAGTATTAGCAACGATATTAGCAATGGCTAATACCATTTCTAAAAGTTAATTTTTTATTTAAATTATATTAATTAAGTATAATAGATATTTAAAAATTAATTTATTAAAAATTAAAAATAGAAATAGTATGAGACTTGGATTTTGACATGCAAAGCACTCGAATTGAGAAAAAATTCAGATAACATTGCAAACATGAGACCGAGACATGTCCTGTATGCTTGGATTTCGGCATGTAGAGTGCTCGAACTAGAGCTATCAAAATGGCCCAGCCCAGCCCTAGCCCACGTGGGTTGTGATTATATGAGTCGAGCTAGGCTCAGCCCACTTATTAAAATGGGTTGCAAATATCTAGCCCGACCCTAGCCCACGTGGGCTGTGGGTTAGGACTGGGCCGGCCCACTTTTTTTTCTTTTCTAGGGCCAGTGACAGGAGGCAGCACAAACAATCAGAGGGCTGGGGTGTGGTGCTAGAGGACCAGGGGTGGTGTGGTCTCGTCAGAGGACCAAGGGGTGGATCGTGCGGTCTCATTGGGGGTCGGGGGCGGTTGTGGGGAGTGTGGGAGCACGCACGGACGACCAAGGGGTGCAGATGGTCGGGGGGTGGTGTCGGAGGTGCAATGGGCCACTGCGGGTGGGGAGTGGAGTAGTGGGGCCATGCGGGTGGCTGAGGGCGACGAAGAGATGGGTGGGGAGGGCGGCGAAGCAGGTGGGTGGGACTGGGGAGGGCGGTGATGGAGGCAACAGGGTGTGGACCGTGTGGTCTCGCTGGATGGCAAGGGGATGATGGGGGAGGTGAGAGGATGCATGGACGGTCGGGGGGCCTGGGGGTGGTGCCGATGGGTGGGGTGCCACAGGGTAGGTGTGCGTGAACTCCATGGAGCAGCCACGAGGGGGGAGGGGAGAAGGGGTGTGGCTGGGCATGTGGCATGCAAGGGAAGAAGGAAGAGAAAAAAATAAAAAGAAAAAAAGGTGGGCTAGCCCACGAGCTGTCCCGACCCTAACCCAGTTCAGCCCATGGGCTATAAGGGCCGGGCCAAAAAGCCCACTTACATAAATGGGCCAAAATTTTTCAGCCCGACCCAGCCCATTTTTAGGGCCAAATGGGCTGGCCCATAGGCTCTGGTCCATTTTGACAGCTCTAGCTCGAATCGAGGAAAGGTCTGGATAGCATTATAAATATGGGACTGAGACGTCCCCTATGTGCTCGGATCTTGGCATGCAGAGTGCTCAAATCGAAAAAAAGTCCAAATAGCATTGCAAACATGAGATCGAGATGTGCCCTGCACGCTTGAGTCTTGACATGTAGAGTGCTCGAATCGAAAAAAGATCCGGATAGCATTGCAAACATGGGATCGAGACGTGTCCTACATGCTTGGATCTCAATATACAGAGCACTTGAATCGAGAGAAGATCCGAGCAGCATTATAAATATAGGATTGAGACGTGCCTTGCACACTCGAATCTTGGTATGCAAAATGCTCGAGCCAAGGAAAGATCCGGCAGCATTGTAAACACGAAGTCGAGGTATACCCTACAAGCTCAGGCCGACGGTGTTAATTTTTAAAAAATTAATTTTAAATTAATAATATTTAAATTAATTAGTTTTATATTTTTGGGCTAGACTTCAGGATGGGATTTGCCTAGATGCCATTCCGACATACTCATCCGACCTAGTCGTCTGGCATGCTCCAAGTTCCCATTCGCAGGATGCACGTTCTGACTGTCCCTATTTGTAATGATATCCCTTACTTCTATAATTATGCTTTTAGAAATGCTACATTCTTAGTTCAAGGACGGGCTCATTGTCCTTGTAAGAAATATGTCAATAGAGAAATACTTGATAGGAATATAATAGTTATCCATTTATATAGAAGTAGATTTATGCCAAACTACAAGCATTGGTACCTATATGGCGATCAAGACGTAGGAGACAATTGCAAGGACCAAGAAGGCTCTACTTGTCCAAGACTTTGTTGATGTGCAAGAGCTTAATTATGATAGGATTTGCGCAGATAATTAGCATATTTGGTATGTTTGATCTAGTTATTGATGGATATTCATGTAATAATCTTCTAGATTGCAACCATTATAGTCATGATGAACTATAGGATTGCTATGGTTATAGTCATACTTACCCTCTATAGGGTTGCTATCCGGCCCCTAAAGGCTAAGCAAGACTATAACTATCGTAACCCCTATAGTTCATCATGGCTATGGCAATTACTACCTGAAAGATTATTACATGGGCTCCCATCGATAACTAGATCAAACCCACCAATGCGCTAATCATCTATTTGAGCCTGTCACCATTAAACTCTTGCACATCAGTAAATGTGTTGGACAAGTAAAGCCTCCCATCCATGCATATTATCTCCCACGTCTCTCCATGCAGGTACCAATGCTTGTAGTTTGATATAAATCTACTCTCATATAAATGGACAACTATTATATCCCTATCAAGTATTTCTCTATTGACACATCTCTTATAAGAACAAAGAGTCTATCCTTGAACTAAGAGTGCAGCATTCCCAAAAATATAATCACAAAAGTAAAGGATATCATTATGAACGAGGATAGTTAGGATGTGCGTACGTCGTGTGCATGCAAACTTAGAGTTTGCCAGATAACTAGGCTGCATGAGCACATGTTTATTTTTAAGTTATTATTTTATTTTTTTTAAAAAAATTTACTTCTAGTTTGCAGCTCGAGGAGGCGACCGGAGGCTCAGAGAGGCTATGATGACTGCCTGTGCAAGATGCACCTAAATGGAGGTGATACATTCTATTCTTATTATTATATGGTCAAGCTTGGATGGTCTGTTACATCGCAGACAACTGCTTACAGCCACCTCATGGTTAAAGATGCAAAGAAACTTGCAATAGAAGGCAAGCTTGGATGGTCTATTACATCGCAGACAACTGCTTGCAGCCACCTCATGATTAAAGATGCAGAGAAACTTGCAATGCTTTATTTTTCAATGGTAGATCTAAGCCTTCTTTATATTTTCATGTACTATGATTATCATATACTGCTTGATGAAAATCAGATAATACCTAAATCAGGAGACCAGCAGACCAATACATTATTATGTACTGTTGGATGAGAATCATTTTTTTGCTCATACAATGTAAATGCTAACTAACAATCTTTATTACACGTGAGTTAAATTTTGATCATCTTATTATATTTTGATAGATATTTTATCTAAATCAATTTTTAGACCATCTACTTGCTTCAATTTTTATTTTTATTTTAAGAGATTATATATCATGTCTTCTAGAGGTTGAAGCCATTATAGCCAAGGATAGAGCTCTCGAGGAGAGAGCGATCATGCAGCCAGCTTGCATGATTTCGCACATCTTACATCGAATGATAAACTCTAATACTTTAGATATTTTTATTTATATTATTTTATTCTTTGCTAACTAATATAATATTTTTTATATTAGATATTTTACGTTCAGGTTCAGATGATAGGGGGTCACCAGTGATCCTACAGTCATACGTAGTAGCGATCGGCTCTCAAACATGGACCCATCCGACTAGTAGACACTCCGACTCGACTGGAGGATAGATAGCTTATCCACGTTCAGAGTCGCTCGTAAGTACTACAACTTCAATTAATATATTTAGAATTTAGCCATTCTAGAGTTAACATTTATTTTTCAAAATTAATTTTGTAGTACATTTAGAAAATCTAGAGTATCTCATGTGGTTATCAGCATCATTCGATGCTTGATGCCAAGATCGATGATCGAGTTCTTTAGCTAGCCATCTAGAGCTCATGATGCAGCCTAGTAGATATTTCTGATAAGTCAAAACTAGTTTAATTTTTAAATTTTCGATACGCTGGTATTTTAATTACATATTAATACACGTTTTCTATCATGTAGGAGTACTATCGATTCAAGACTTCCCAAGATAAGGAGGCTAGCCATCAGATTTTTAAGGAGGTGGTCACATGGAAGCTCCGAGATTGCCTCTACAATCTCAAGCAGTCCACTGTCCAGCACTCTGATTTTTAATCACCATCAAATTGAAGGTCATTCATGGATCACTGGATGAGGGCAGACATATGGTAGGCCCTCTGCAACCAGTAGAGCAGTAAAGAGTACTCCAATAGCTGGCAAAGAGCTCGACAAAACTAGATCGCCTAGTAGGATTCGATCAGGCACATGGGTGGCTCGATCGACACACATGTTGTAGCTAATAAACTGATAAAAAATCAATATCAAAACTCTTCACTAGAACTATAAAAAGTCTTATATACATGTTTTAATTAATATAATATTATTATTTACTTATTATAGATATAGTAGCTGGATTGTCCACCAGATCAGCTATAGTTATGATGGACCACACACCAGTCTAGGAGGATTGATGATTATTTAGATTCTACATCGCAATAGATCACAGTAAGAACATCAAACTTTATTTACTAATTAAGTTGTTACATGATTTGATTTTTATATTAGAACTAACATATTTCTAAACTATATAAATACGTTATGCGATGTATGTTGCTGAGAGGTACGGTGATAATCCATCTTCTCAGCCCCCCTTGATCTTAAAAGATGGCTCAGTGCCACCAGGGGGTGAGTAGGAGCTGGATCATAGGATTTGGCCATAGCTTTGACCCTCCACTATCTCAATACTCTTTAGTTTTCTCACAGGTCTTGACATTCCAGACCTGGAGTGATGCACACATGGAGAAGATCGTGCAGAGGCTTCTAAGCCAGCGACCTCAGAGCCTCTTGGATGCCATCCATGATATAGTTGTGAAGCTTCTTTGAGATCTGCAGCTGCATAACTAGCTAAGCTCATCATTCCAACCATCACATCAGATATTATATTATTAAATTTTTTTACTTATTTTAAGTTTTCATATCTAAAATCTTCGTATATTTAGATTTGAGTCCGAAATGGGGATCTAGAGGCTAAAAATTTAATCTAACTGTATAATTAATGGGACGGAGATGTCTATAGCTTTGTATCATCGAATGAAATATATAGAAATAATCTATTCGAGAATTAGAGTGTATTGAAAGATATGCTTTCGTATCAAAAAATATGCATCTATATCAAAATTTACTAATATTATTTTATTTTTTTTGTTATAGAATGCTGGGACATCCAACTCTCGTCTACCAGTTGTTGGAGAGGAGCAGGAGGAGGAGAAGGTAGACGATAATGAGGATTGAACCTTTTTTTTATGTATTATATTTTTTGATACTAATTATAAAAAAATTATATAATTTATATTTTTAATATAATATAATTAGTTTTTTATTTTTGATTGTCACATTATCTTTAGATTTTAATTATAACAAGTACTAGGAACATAATTCATTATGATTAATTAAAATAAATTTTAAAAAATATTATTATTTTTTTAAAAATAAAATTAATTATTAGCATCGATATTAGTGATGGCTTTAGAGACCAAATTACCATTATTAATATTTTTTAAAATATTTTTTTTTTATTTAAAAATAAGAAAAGAGACAGCATTAGCTATAAAAATGCCATAGCTAATATTTTTAATTTTTTTAAAAAAATAAATTTAAATATTAAAAATAATTTATAATAGAATTATTCCATCTCTAAGGTCATCGCTAATAGTTTTATTGGCGATGGCTCATTTTTTCATCGCTAATAATGATAATTAGCGATAAGAGATTTTCAGATTGACTTTTATAATGATATTAGCGATGGTGGGGATATTAGCAATGATAGAAGGACTATTAGTAGTGGCAGTTAGCCATCACTAATAGTCCAGATTCTTATAGTGAATTGTATATGATATTTTAGCTATGCTAATATCTATAGTGATGGAAAAATTTAGAATTTCATGTATAGATTTTGAAATTTTTTCAATATATTACGTAGCAAAAGACATGGATTAATCAAATTAATCTAATAATGCATGTAAAAACTTTTAGACCTAGGATCTTATGATATGATAATATAAGCATGTAATAAATCTGAAAATAAATAATATGAAAGGTATTGATCATATTAATATCGATCTAGATATAATCTAAAATGCTATAGAGATTAGATCTCTATACCTAATCATAGGTCGAAAACTCCACTTGCTATTTTCGTGAATGAGAATATCCCTCAAAGCTGCATAGGTCATCCAACCTCTATAGGTTGTCCATGCAAGGCTTTAAGGCTAATCGAAGGTTCGATGATCGAAAATCTATGCAGCATGCTAGCAGATCCCTCGTGATGGTTGATCTTTAATCTTCTTATTCAGATCTCTTGGACCTTCCAAGTAATGAAGAAGCCGAGGAGGATTTGGGAGAGATGATCTTCCTCACTTTTCTCTCAAAAGTTTGTAGAAGAGGGAGATCTAAAACCCTAGAGAAGAACCCTTTCTTCTCTCTTTTATTTTTCTCTCACAAGGACATACTAACTTGTTGTCCTAAAGAAAGCCCATGTCCCAAGGGTCTCTGTGCCCAATATTCCTATGCCCAATACTCTATCCCACAATGAAAACCTCATGGAAATCCTATGCCAAAACTCTACTTAAATAGGAAGAAAAGGAAGAATCTTAGTCTAGGTCAAATACCTAGATTAGGAATCCTTCTAGGCAAAGAAACTGGGGCATCCAACTTTTGGGCACCTCCTTATTTTCCTTGGGCGTGGAGTATCTAAGATTAGCCCACAATATTTTTCCTTTTCCATTAAAAAAATTAGATCATATCTGATCAGATATGGCACTAAGGTTGGATAGACTTTATTATAAGTCAGCATTCTATCAAATAGAGTTCTAGGTCAAAACAACTTAGTTGTTTTGACCTAGTCAAAACAAAATTTCAAACCAGGGGATATGGGCCATGCATGGCCTTCTCTGGGCATGAGGTATCTCATGCAAACATGAGAAACAAAGGGGCACGGGGCATGGTGAGTTGGTGCAAGGAGAAAGAAGAGAGTCCTAGTCAAACTAGGCTCTCATGTATTCTTTGGTTTAATTTTAACCCTAATTAAATTAAGATTGGTACAACCTAATTAAGGATGATTCAAGTCCAACTAGAAGCCTATTTAAATCTAATTAAATCATATTTAATTCTAATTTAAATTCTAATTCAATTAAAAATTAAGTACATATAAATTCTAATTGAATAAAGAATTGATCTTTCTTGTAATTGGCTTATCCCATAAACCAATTAAACTTGACCAAATTAAGTACAAAACAAACCAAATTGAATCACATTCAATTAGACTCGATCTCAGTCTTAATCTCAATTAAATTGAGCCAATTAGTAATCTAAGTACTAATTAATCCTTCTGCAATATTTACATTAGATTAAATATCAATCGTATTGACTATTTGATTCTAGAATGATTCATAATCATTGATCAACCATCTAATCAGATAGAAATCTCTTATATATATGATCCCATAGGTTCGAACCTAATCTAGTAGCATATGAATAAATTTTTAGACCAATCGAAGTAATCATCTAGCAATGATACCCGACGTCCGAATAGGCCAAATATATGAAAGCAATATTCTAGAACCTATTTGAATATGGTTATCATATAATTCATCTCTTTAACCTCTGTATTTAGCATGACTCAGAGTTAAACTATCAACCCTGAAATAATGCATCCATAATATTTTTCAAAGCAATCAGTCCTATGACTTCTCATAAGGACTATCTTGACCAAGATTTTACTACATTAAAATATAATACAATACAACTTCTGAAATCAGGAGTGGTCAATCTCATCTTAACTCACTCACCAACTTTATAAGTATTCGACTTGTCCAAAAATCTTTCATCACTAAATTAGAAATTCAGATAGTCTGGCACCAAAGCACAATGAGTTGCTTGCAAGTCATCGTGGTGATCTCAAATCAGAGAAATACTTATATCCATATTCTTTTGGAGCAAATATTGACAGTAGAATGCTCTGAAGTTAGTCATGTTTAGTGATGATGTACCTATATATCTTATCTGCATGTCATACTAGTATATCCACACTTCTTAGTTAAGAGGATAACTAATTCATATGACACACAACGACCTACACTAGATAAAGATTATCATCCTAGGTAATAACATATCATTTGATCGTGAACATATTTAAGGACTAAACTTTTATCGATTCTAAATAGTCTTAAGAACTTCATCATAGCACAGAAGTTCATAAAAGGAAGATGCATACTTGTGATGAAAAAGCTACAATAATTTTTTTATTCATAATAAATCATATACATTTATAAGAATATATAGCTCAACTATCAATAGGTTGATGATTGACTTTAGAACATATTTTTTAACATATAGTAGCATCAGAATCAGCTTTAAGTGTAGGTCGGCACATTTTGGATGAAAAGACGAGCAGGATCGCGGATGAGATAATTGAGATGCTGCTCTACTTCAAAGATTGGCTGGATGTAGAGATGAAACTTCAGGACAAAGGAGGATCTGATACTAGATTTGATGATGAGGATGACACAAACATAACAGATAATTTGTAAGATTTATTTTTAATTTTTAATTTTTTAAAATTATATATTTTTATTTTTATTTATTAAGGTGAATCATCTCTATTTTTTTATCTCTCTTTCATTGTATTCTAGAGGTCAGGCCTAGCCCTTTTCCTTTTTTATATAATTTTGATTTATATTAATAAACTAATAGGGATCCATGCCAAATCCTCCATCATTACAAGATGTTTTTTACTTCTATAAAAAAAATTTTAATATCTCCTATCTTTTTTTATTTATCTTCCAACTTATTTTATTTTATAAAAAATATTTTTTAAAATAAAAATTTTAAAAATATGCCATACGAAATGGGCCATGCCAAGGACCATATGGGTTGGCATGCAAGCTGTATTGGGTAGGGATGCAATCAAGCTGAGTCGAGTCGAGTAATTGAAAGCTTGAACTCAACTCGATTCAAAATACTCTAGTTCGAAACTTAGCTTGAGCTCGATCGAGCGTTAATATCCCAAGCTTGAACTCGGCTCGATGATAAATAGACAAAGCTCGAGATCGAATCAACTCGACTCGAATATGAATCAAACCATACTCGACACTACTATAGAATAGGGCTAAGATAGTGATGGATAACCACTGCCATAGTCTAAAAAATCGCTACCATAGGCTATGATAGTGGTTATCTAATCTCTGCCACTGCAGTCATTACCATAGATTTATGACAGCGATTATTATAGTGGTTACATGAACCACTACCATAGATAGCTTATGGTAGTGGTTGCCAAACTACTGTAATAGATTTATCTATAACAGCAGTTTTGTAACCACTGTTATATTGCAGATTGATCTATAGCAGCAGTTTTATAACCACTGCTATAGTTCGACCTATGGCAGCGGCTCTTTAACCACTACCATAGCTCTCAATGGTATCAATTTCAGAACCACTGCTATAGATCTATGGCAGTGATTTCGTAATCGCTGTCATAGGTTAAACTATCGCAGCGATTACTAAATCATTGCCATAGGTCTAATACAGTGATTGGTACGAAGCCTACGGTAGTGGTTGATACACCTATGGTAGCGATTTTATAACCACTGTCGTAGCTTTTGAATAATAAAAAAATATAAATATTTTAATTTTTTTATTTTTTATCTATTAAATATAGTTCAATAATATAAAAAAATATTATAAATATAAGAATATTTATTAAATACTTAAATTTTATTGCTAACTAAAATTTATTATAATATTTTTAAAAAAAAATACATCAAAAATTTTCTAAATCTACATCATCGTCGTCATCGGAAGATGGAGCACAAGCTAGAGGAGCTGGAGGGATTGGAGCTATAGGAGTTGAAGTTGGAATGCCGACGAATATGTCCTCAAGGCCCACAAAGTCTACGCCAAAATACGTGCTGAGCTTCATCATCATGGTGCTCAGGATGCCCTCCAGATGAGATATGCACTCCTCAGCATAAGCAGCCTGCACCATAGCCTGATCTGCCCGCACCGTAGCCTGAGCCGCCTACGCCAACCCTCCTCAAGCTGCTCCCGACTGACGACATCGAAAGCATATGAAGAGACGCTCGATCCAAATCAGTAGCTCATCGATGTATGTCTGGACCTGCATCAGATCTTTTCAGAGTGCTCAAGCCCTAAGACCTGAGATAGATGGTCATGGGGGCCAAAGGTCCGGGCCTTCGCTCGTTGAGTGCATCTAACTACTCCTATAATTATAAATTCAAATAAAATTTTATAAGCAATGCTATAATACTAATCATACTAATATATTTATTACTTATAAAAATTTTTTCGATCACGACGTTCATCGGTCTACCCTTCTTATCCATACGGCTGGATCGAAAGATCTCGTTATGGCTGGACATCATCCCATCTCTCATTAGCTATAACAATAGATCAATTTATTAAAAATATATAAAAAAATATTAATTTAATTTATCTAATAAAATTTAAAATTTATTACCTCTTTATGCATACGATTGGCTATAGACTCATGATCGAAAGTCTGTGTATACTCCTGAGCTGCCTGATTCTTCTAGTTCTGATGAGAGATAGCCTAATAAGTATTCAAATAAATAATAAGTATTTAAAAAATATTTAAATATAATTTTAAGTATATTAAAAAATTTGAAAGTTAGAAATTAAATTTTGAACTTCTGGCTCCTCTAATGTCTAACCATCCCCTTCCACTGACTCGAGGGATAGTCCTAAATCCAAGGAATAAGCTCCTCTAAAGTGTCCTATCGGTGCTCGAGCCATCTTCTATGGAGCTTGACCTTGTAGTTTCAATACAACTATCTAATCTTCTTCAGTCGGGCATCTCGAGTCTTCTCATGATCTAAAAAGTCATACCTCCTCTGTACAAAGTTATCAAAAGTCAGTTGCAAAATTATATGAATAAAACATAGTGTAAAAATATCAAATGCATAAATATAACTAAGATATACTTATCCATATCTCCTTCTATATCCGATCTCTGACACCAGCATCCATCAATCGTCAGTCTATGGGTAGTATCAGAATGATGTCAGATCACCTCATAAGTACTCCAAAAAAAAATACATCTCTCATGTGATCTTTCCTACTGGCCTTCTCTCCACATCGTAGTCCACCATCACCTAATGTTGGTGGTTTCACACATGCCGCATGCATGTGGGACCGTGAAATATCCTATCGAATGATGCACCTGCAATAAAAATATATTATGCAAATATATAAGAGTGATAATAATTATATAAATAAATAAATAAATAAATAGCATAATAAAAATATACACTCACTAGCCATGGGATCATGCGATGTGGATGCCGGTGGAGACTCATCGGTGGGTAGAGAATGTGTCAGAGATGTGGCTAACGGTGGAGACTCAGATGCTAGTAGAGTAGATGTCGATGGAGGAGTAGATATCGGTGGTCCCTGCACAGTCGATGTGGATATGGATGGAGTATGCTCTGCCTATGACTCAGATGTGGAGCTCCGTGTAACCTACTGAGAGGTGGGGGTGAAAGCTAGATGATATTTCGGTGCCATCATGATCTACAACGTTAATGAACATTAACTAATATAACATGCTATCCAAAATTTCATTCAGAACCTTTAGCATATCGTTTGATTACTGTAATTACCTATAGAATTATTTATAATTCTTAATTATCCAAATTGGGCAATCAATTGATCATTGTATATAATTCTCTCATTCGTATAAAAATATATAAATGTATGGATACCGAAGATTATGTACACTAATCAATTAATGGGTCTATCATTATGTAATGCAATAAACAAAAGCAACAAGATATAAATTTTATAACATAAATTACATCCATAAATAATTAAGGATGAGCAACAAATAATTTTACTTTCTATTAATGGTCGGTGGGTGTGAGAATTTTTTTAGCAGTCAACACAACTCATGATCGCCGACACGACCTAGAATCCACCAACGAAGATTTTGTTATCGATCGACATGCTCCAAAGGCTATCTACGACCATCGATACGGCATGGCTCAAGATTGCCAGCATGGCCTAGGGCCGTCCACGGTCGCCAACATGAAACAATCCGATCTAGAACCCACCAACACGATCCAGAATCAACTGGCAACCCATGGCTAGCGGATAATTATAATATTTATAATAAATATTTATAATATTTATAATAAAAATTATAGATATTATTATAAATATTATAAATGATTAATAAATAATACTATAAATTTTTTTAAAAAATGATATCTGCAGTTACAAAGAGGGGGTCATATAGAGAGCTCCGAGGGTCACCGACAATGACGCTACAGGAAGACGGTGGTGCTAGAGATAGTTTGCAAAATGAGAGACACAAGATAGTGAGATAGAAAGAGAGAAAAGAGAGAGTAGGAAGGGGCGGGTTGGGCTGAGGGAAGAGAGGAGAGAGAGAGTAGGGAGGGAGCGGGTCGGGCCGAGGGAAGAGAGGAGAGAGAGCAGGAGGGGTCGGGGCTAGAGGCTGGGCCGACCAGAGAAGAAAGGAGAGAGAGAGTAGGGAGGGGCGGATCTGGTCGAGGAAAGAGAGTAGAGAAAAAGAGAGAGTAGGGAGGGGTCGGAGTTGATGGTAGGGCCGGCCAGGAAAGAGAGGAGAGAGAGAGAGCAGGAGGGGACAGATCAGATCGAAGGAAGAGAGGAGAGAAAGAGAGAGAGAGAGCAGGGAGGGATCGGGGCTGGCTAGGGAAGAGAGTAGAAAGAGAAGGGAGGGGGAGGTGGTCGAGCCGAGGAAAGAGAGGAGGGGGAGGTGCTGGAGCCAGTGACAGAGAGGATGGGGAAGGAGGAGGGGGAGGCGTCGGAGCTAGTGACCGGATTGATCGGGAAGCCAATAGGAGGTGGGAGAGGAGGCAACACCGATCGAAAAAGAAATGGAGGGGATGGAGCCTCACCGACGGTAGAGAGGAGGGAGAGAATGAGAATGATCGACGGAGGAAAAACTAATGTAGGGGTGGGCTGGACAAAAATAACCTAATCTATGGCAGCGATTCTCGAACCGCTATGGCAGCGATTCTCGAACCGCTCTAGCGGCGGTTCTTAGTAACCATTGTCGTAGGTTAAAAATATTTTTTTTATTTTTATTCTAAATATTATATAATTTTAAAATTTAATATTCATCTTTACCGTATATTATCTAAATAATTATCATTAGAGTGTCGTCACAAAAGGCAACTTCGATCTAATGGCCCTAACTTCATCAATCAGAAAAATTTAATTTCGACGACAATGAACGATGATATGATGATCTGATAGATGGACACCTTCGATGGATCTGAAAATCTACAATGATGATCTCGATGATATTTGTAGTATACTGTCAAAATTTTACTTCAATCGAATATCATTATCATGATCAATTTAGTAAGGATAATTTTGATCGTTAAATGATAAACGAGTAATCAAAGAAACAGACAGCATTGGATTATGAGATAATTTTTTTTATAAATAATCTTGGCTAGTACTTTAATTATTTTTATAGTGATGATCATAAAGTTCAACTCGTGGGTCTAAGAATGATCCAAAACTATACATCGCTTGATACCCATTCTTAAACTTTGTTGGTAATTATGCTTGTGCTTTTGCAAGATCTGCTTAATGTGAATAGTTCATACAAAAATAATTTAAATTTTATAATTATCATCATATAAAATAATTAAAATTATAGCAAAGATTATTTAACTAAAAAATTATCTCATAATCGAACACTGTTTGATCCTTTGATCGCTTATTTCTTATTTAACGATCGAAATCATTTCATACTAAATTAATCATGATAACGATATCCGATTGAAGTAAAATTTTGCTAATATGCTACAAACATTATCAAGATCATCATTATAGATTTTTGGACCATCAGTGATCTCTATCTATCAGATCATCGCATCATTATTCATGATCATCAAAATCAAATTTTTTTGATCGATGAAGCTAGGACCATCGGATCGGCGGTCTTTTATGATGACACTCTAATGATAATTATTTAGATAATAAATGATAAAGATGGATATTAAATTTTAAAATTATATAATATTTAGAGCAAATATGAAAAAAATATAGCAGCGATTATGCCAACTGTAGCAATATGTTGGGCCTACGGCAGCGATTCACACTAACCATTGCTATAGATCGCATCTATTATAGTGATTATATTAAACCGCTGCTATAGGTTTGATCAATGATAGCGGTTACATGTAATCGCTACCATAGATTGATCTATAACAGCTGTTAGATAAACCACTGCCATTAGTCGAACCAATAGCAGTGGTTAGTAAACCACTGCCATTAGTCAAACCTATAGCAGTGGTTAGTATGAACTGCTGTCATAAGTCTGACCTATAATAGCGATTCTTTGTGACCACTATCGTAGGGTCTATTGCAGCGATTTCAAAAATTGCTGTCATAGTATGCACTGCCGTAGCCTTTTTTTTGTATTAGTACGAGCTCGATTGAAATCGAGCCTTATCTTACTAATAATACATATATTAATATAAATATATATTATAAATAAAAATAATATTATTATATATATATTCGAATAGACTCGCGAGCTTTCGAGCTAAGTATCCAGCTACTTGAGCTTAACTCAAAAAGCTACTCAAGCTCGACTCAAATTTGATAATAATTGAGTCGAGCTTGAATAGCTCGTGAGTAGCTCGACTCGTTTGCATCCCTAGTGTCGGGTCTGAGCACATGTCATGCTATGCCTGGCTCGTCGGGCTATGCCAAGCCTGGGCCGTGGGCCACCAAACCTCTAGCCCAGCCCAGCCCCTAAAATTGGGCATATGTCACAGCCTGCTATAATACTTGGCAAGCCTTGCTAGGCATAGCCCAGTTCATGATGGGTCGGATCGGCCCATGGATGACCTAGCCCGATGCTCAACTCTAACATAAATCATATTGAAAAAAATTAAATATGGATTATTCTCCCACCGCTCACTCTCTTTTTCATTATATAAATTATTGATTAAATTTAAATTATCAAAACAAAATGAAATCATAAAAAATGAAATCATAATTTTACTAGGAGACATGCAGGCAATGAATATGACTTATTCTTTATTGGTTTAATATATATTAAATGGTCCAGCTGATGAAAAATTGATCAAAAATTAATTTTTTAGTTTTAGCATTTTTTAATTCATTAAAAATATTTTTAAAATTTAAAACTAAATATTAAAAATGACTTAGAGATTTATTTTAGTTAGGACAATATGTGGGTTGTGGTTGTCTTCAAACTCCACCCTTCTTTTTGCATAATAAAAGGATCATCTTTTAAAAATATATCTCATGTAGTGCATGATAAAAGTTATAGATAAATTTAATATTTTCTTTTGTGATATTTCTATAATGTCCTATTGATTTTCTTTAGCACACTCAAGGAAAATAGGGCATGATGAATTTGGATTTTTTTTTCCTCAATTTAGCTAGCTATTTATTGTACAAGAGGACTTCTATCAATTCACTGGCATGGATCTATTTACACCATATCGTTATTCGGATGGCACCTATACATGCTCATTCAACCACTTGGTGAGGTTGGATCATGACAAGTGTGATGGGATTTCAAATAAATATCCAAATGGGAACAAAAACCAGAGTAACAAACATCATAAGGAAGCTGATTAAACCAACTTGAAAGTGCTTTAAGAATGGAGGAACATTTTATAGATCAAGAGACGGCCAAGAAGTTACTACATTAATCAGGCTGAATGAAGATCAATTATGAGACTTGATGTCAATCAAGCATGGTTATCAGTATAACAAATGATATGGGATCTGGCCATTCTAATAAAAATGGATGATAGAGAACATTTGGCATGAGTTATCAAAACTATAAAGAGTGGAGGCTGGATATGAATTGCTACCATTGGGAGTGAGCAATTATCACATCATTTATTTGCTAGTATAAATAAGAAAATATGATCTAAAACCAATATCTTTTCATCGATCTATAAAACTAACTTATCTTTAAGTTATCCTTGTTTTTATCTTTATCTTTAAATTCTTTGCTTTAAATTTCCTAGCAGTCCTTTAATTCACTGATAAAAGTAGTGGTAGAATAATTTATTTATAGCCTATGAAAAGATAATTTCTTTATTGAGGATTATTTCTGATTCTTACATTTCATTGACTTTCAATAGAAGTATATGTATATTACAAGACTAGCTATTACAGCAATTATAAGAAGAAGAAATATCTTGATTACATACTAAATAAAAAAAAAATCAAATATAGAATTGCTAAATAAGAAGAAAGACCAAATAGGAGTGCCAGTCAAATATGAATATGTATTGACTTGCTAAACATAAAAAAGAACTAAATAAGAGTGCAAGCCAAAATAGAATGTTGGGTTGGAATGAATATGCATTGATATAACCCCTCAAGATGAAGAATCGGGAGCACGAATCTTCTGCTTGTCCCTTAGGAACCTAAAATGTGAGGTACCTAAGGGCTTGGTGAGAATATCGGCAAGCTGATCTTAGGTGGGGATGAACTGAACTGATAGTTGATGTCATGCAATACATTCACGAATGAAATAAAAATTAATTTTGACATGCTTCGTACGAGCATGAAAAATAGGATTGGTCGAGAGATAAGTGGCTCCAATATTGTCACACCATAGAATCAGAGGGCCATGTAAGGGATGGCCAAGTTTCTGAAATAATGACTCAAGCCAAATTAGTTCAGCTGATGTATCCGCTAAGGCCTTATATTCAGATTCTATGGACGAGCGGGCAACTGTCTTCTATTAATGAGATGCCCAAGAAATGAGATTAGGGTCGAAAAAAATTGCATAGCCTCCAGTGGAACGCTCATCAGTCCCACTATCTGTCTAATCTACATCCGAGAAGGCTTGGAGAAAGCGAGAGGTGGATCAACAAATGTATAACCCATGATCAGTTGTAGCTTAAAAGTACCTTAAGATGTATTTGACCATAATTCAGTGATCAGTATTAGAAATCTGCATAAACTGACATACTTTATTCACTGCAAAGAAAATATTTGGACGACTCAATGTAACATACTGAAAAGCTCCAATAATGGAGCGATACTGTATAGGGTCCGAATAGGAAGCACCCTTTGAATTAAAATTCTTTGTAATGGCCATTGAGGTCTGAACAGGTTTACAGTCAACCATGTCTGCTTTTGAAAGAAAATATTTAATGTAGCATTTTTGAGATAATAATAATCTAAAAGAGTTCCGAACAGCCTCAATATCTAAGAAAAAATGAAGATCACCAAGATCCTTAATAGAAAATTCTTTAGCAAGCCGATGAAGGAGAAGAGAGATCTGACTGGAGTCATTGCTGGTTACCAAAATATTATCAACATAGATGAGCACATAGAGGACATGAGACATTATCCTTAAAATAAATAATGAAGGATCGGTCTTGCTAGCAACAAATCCTAGTTGGAGAAGAAACTAGGAGAGATAGTAAAACCAGGCATGGGATATTTGTTTTAACTCATATAAAGATTTATGAAGATGACAGATATAATCTGGATGGTCGCAGTCCTCAAACCCTGGCGGTTGAGACATGTATACTTTTTCTATCAAGTTGCCATGCAAAAAGGCATTATGAACATCTAGTTGCCGGATGGACCAATCTTGAGAGATTATAATACTTAGAATAGATCGAATGATGGTAGGTTTGATAACCGGACTGAATGTCTCGTTGTAGTCGAGGCTAAGTTGATGATGGAATCCTTTAGCAACTAGGCGCGTTTTGTAGTGCTCGAGAGATCCATCAGCTTTTCTCTTGATCCTGTACACCCATTTACATCCAACCAAATTTTTTTGATGAGATGAACATGGAACAAGAGATCAGGTACCATTGCAAATTAAAGCATTAAATTCTTTAGTCATTGCAGCATGCCACTCAGAGTGTTTAGATGCCTGTATAAAGAAAAGAGGTTCTATAGGGAGGATAGTGATGGTGACGGCGAACGACTGATTGGAACGGGGTCCAAGCACTATGAAATGTGTACGGATGGGTTAGGCAATTAGGTCAAGAGAGGTTTTGCCTTGCTGGAAGCTAGTTGCAAGGAAAGGCATGGGAAGGAAAGATTTTGCTGATGAGAAATTACAATAAAGGTCAATAAGTAATTTGATCCGAACAAGTGCAAAGTCGATAATGCTAGAAGGGCTTGGAGTGGGATCGGTTACAAAAGAAGGTGTTGAGGTAGACCGAAAAATGGGGGATACAATCGATGTTGAGGTGGATAGATGATGCAAAGGGGAATGTAGAACTGGTGGAGGGAAGGATGGTAGTGGGGTGGCCTTTTATAGAGATTGAAGTGATGTAATGCCCCAAAGTAGGGAAGAGGGAGACAATAGTGGTAGACAAGTTAATGAAGACTGAGATTGAAAAGAAAAGATAGATTCATCGAAGCAAATATGCCTAGTGATATATGTACGATTTATTTTTAGATCGAGACATCGATAGGCACAATAAGAGGGACTACAGCCAAGCAACACACATGGTTAAGACCGATACTTTATTTTATGCTGATTGTAAGAACGAAGAAGGGGATAGCAAAGACACCTAAAAATTCATAAGAAAGTATAGGATGGTAGTTTGTTGTGAATGAGTTCGAAGGGGGACACACCACTAGAGATTTTAGATGGCATCTTATTAATAAGAAAAACATTCATTTCAAAAGCATAGTGCCAGTATGACATGGACACGGACCCACGAGCAAGAAGGGATAGGCCGGTTTCCATAATATGATGGTAACGACATTCAACAGCCTCTTGCTGCTCGTGGGTGTGAGGAGTAGCAACACGATGGATAATACCAATTTTACGAAAAAAATTGAGGAAGAGAGTAAAATTCTTCTCCCCAGTCAATTTGGATTGATTTAATAATACGAAAGAACTGCCGTTCAACCAAAACTTGAAATTATAAGAAAGTAGAGAACACATCAGATTTGCACATTAATGGATAAAATCAAATATATTTATTTTGATCATCAACAAAAAATATATAGTAGCAGTGTCCTAACAAAGATAGAGTAGGAGATGGATCCCAAACATCACTATAGATAAGGTATAATAGAAACTAACTATGATGATATGGGATGGAGATAAATGCAACTTACTAGACTTGCCTAATTGACATGGGAGACAAAGGGGACGAAGATGTACAGACTTACAGGATAGATTATTGGTCTTCACCATGGTGCGAAGCAAGCGATAATGGAGATGGCCCACACGATTGTGTGAGCCATCAAGAGTAGTGCTCTCAGCTACGTGAATAGATACAGACAAAAGAGAAGGATTGGAATGAAGAGTGTATAATCCTTCTTTACTCGGACCGCAGAACACTGTGGTCTTAGTAGTTCGATCCCTCACAAGAAAATAAGAGGGATGAAATTCAAAAAGGACATTATTGTCTTTTGCAAACTATTATACGGAAAGTAAATTTTTAGAAATAGAAGGAATGGGTAAGATGTTAGATAACTGAAAAGAAAGAGAAGAGTAAGGAGAGAAAAAAGAACCATGATCAATATATGATATATGTAATCTCTTACCATTGCCCACATGCACCTGATCAAGATCAGTGTACTTATCATGGGAGGACATAGAATGAATGTCAGGAGTGACATGATGAGATGCTCCTATATCTGGGTACTAGATGAGGATGGTGGAGGGGTGAGGGATAGGAAGAAGTAGCTAATTAGGATGACATTGAGATGGATTTGGATGTGGATATAGTGAATATAAGAATTGGCATTAGATTGTGGAGAGAAAAAGTATGAATATGGATGTTGAGAGCGATAGAAGCAGATGGCATTGGAGCGGTTGTTACGATTATAAAATGAATATAATTGAGAACCACGGCCACCAGGTGGACCAAAATGACCACGACCTCGACCAAACCTGCCACATCCTCCATGACCTCGAGTAAAGCCACGACCAATAGAGGGCCTAGGGTCACTAGAAGAATGGGCTAACCGTTGAGCAGTATTAGCGATAGGATTGGTAGGAGTGGTATCAGTAATAATTAATTTTTTGAATGTCCACATAGTTTCATGGCTAAGTAACAACCCATGAAGTTCAGTATATGTCGATGGGGTGTGTTAGTTGAGAATGCTAGGGACTGCATCTTATAGATCATCATATAGAGCACGCAGTATATGAATATTAAATTCGGTTGGCTTGAGGGCATTACCAGAGGCAGCAAATTCATCAGCCACAGCTTTGGCACATCGGAGCAGAGAGATGGCAGTCTCATCTAATTTTTGACGAAGATTCTGCAACTCTAGATGTAGAGACATAAGTCGGATAGGATATGCTGAACCAAAAGCTTGATTAAGAGTGCTCCAGCACTCAAAATTGGTCTCTTTATCAAGAAGAAGAGGATCCAAATCTTCAGATAATGAAACAACAAGAAGGTTTATGAGTTGGACATCTTGTTGTTGCCAAGCAACAGTGACAATCGGATCAGTGGGCTATAAGTGAGAGCCATCAAGAAACCCAAATAGGCATTGACCTTTTAAGAAGGGAGTAATTTACTTTCTTCATATTAAAAAATTGGATGCATTTAATTTGATGAATAAAAAATGCTGTGCCGATGGAAAGATAAGAGAGGTTGTTGTGTTAGGTGGAGGAGAAGAAGAGGGACTGGAGAAGATGAAGATAGATGAACTGGTGGCCATGAGAGAGCACTGAAGGAGGAAGAAGAAGAGATGCTCGTTGGAGCTTTAAGACTCTAATACCATGAAAAGATAATTTTTTATTGAGGATTATTTCTAATTCTTACATTTCATTGACATTCAATAAAAGTATATGTAGATTATAAGGTCAGCTATTACAGCAATTACAAAAAGAAGGAATATCTCGATTACATACTAAGTAAAGAGAAACTAAATATAGAATTGCTAATAAGAGTGCCAACCAAATATGAATATGTGTTGACTTGCTAAACATAAAAAAGAATCAAATAAAAGTGCAAGCCAAAATAAAATGTTGGGTTGGAATGAATATATGCTAATAGCCTGGCTAGCCTGGCTATACTATATTATTCCTTATTCCGAACAGATAGTATGACAGTAGCACAAGTCCTTGAAAATCAACCATGCTACTCTCATCATCATTCTTTGATTATCTTATTTATAATTTATCTAACATCGATAGTATGTCTACATACACTCTAACCTTAGAACTTGTCATCTTTGTTCCGACAATCTCGGCAAGATAAAAGGCATCAATATGATCTATTATTTTTTTCTCCAACCAATATAGTACAGCTGTCCCCTTGCCCAAGTAATAACAAGTGGTATCATCCGCACAAGTGCTCGCAGTTAGTCTTAAAGAGAAGCAATTTTTGCATGAAAATCATTGAGGTTGAGATGATCACAGATGGATATACTACCGGTGCTACAATAACATGAGCAAATGCTTAGCAAAGCATTTCAAGTCTAACTTATCTATTATGATTTTAGGGCATGAAGACATTTAACCTGCTTAATTCATTAGTTAGGTTAAAGCTGGATTATTTTAGTTTTATGTGCTACGGCAAGATATCTGAAAAATATTTATTGGTTTGACCAAATTGATTCAAAGTCGAACGGTGTCTACATTAGTTAGGGCTATATACAATACAGACATATTTGAGTTTCAAGGAGGACCCATGCTGAAGCAATACTGGTCTATGTTTCATGGTATACATGGTTACCATTCACAATCCTAAAGCCCTTTTTGGCCCCACACTCCTCAAGGCCTTCACTTGTCCCACTAGCTAGTGTTCTAACTTTTTAGGTAATCTCTCAGATGATATGTAGATGATGGACATCATGAGAGTGATTGGATATGTTTGCCTCGGAGAGATGGCATACACCTATAAAAATATACCGTAAAGCATTTAAATCATCGAGCTTGTATCTTTATTGGTTCTTCTCTCCTTTTTCCACATCCTTCCAGCCAGCATAAGCATATCATGTTTCTCCATTAATTTCAACCCATAAATTTGTCCTGCTTTTTTCATTATCAATATCTTGCTATTTAGAAATTAGCAAAAAAAAAAAAAAAGCGAACTCAATATCATGTGAGGGGTTGCCTCTTGTTTAAAAGAAAAAATGAAATCAGAAACCAGCTTTTTTAGTCGATAATTTGTTTAATTTTATATGACATGCAATATTTATGAAACTCGAGAAAGCCTCAACAAAGTTTATTTATTTATTTAATAATGCATCAAACCCTGACATGCAGGATGAGAAGTTCGTATGAACCTCTCCAATCTGATGGCACAAGCAGCTAGGCGCGATAAGCTGAAGCTAACGGTGCAAATGGCGGATTGGATCAATACGTGTGGATGCTATGAGTCCCACTTTCTCGTCCATTCCACGTACACCAACAGTAATCGGTGGTCAGGTAATTTGGACCTGCGCGAGATGATAGCGATAGATGAGATGGTCCTAAGATATCTAGACGGACGATTCGGTAAACGGCAGTTGCTTCGTGTCGAATGGGACGGATTTTGTCGGGACAGAATCACGTGATGGTTGGGTTGTTGTGGATTAGTTTTAATAATAATAAAAATACATGAAATTAATAATCTCAACCCCCTTGTCCTGCAACCAGCTGTGGGAGGTGCTGGTGGGTGGGGCTGAAACGGAAGTTGGCATCTTTCCTTCATTGTCCACATTTTTACTCCATTCAATGCTTGCAAATGCCTGCCCTTTCTATCTAATTTATTGCTGCCGATTCTCATAAGTCCGAGTTAGAATCACCCACCTGGCCATATTTAATTAATTTGCGAATGAAATGAGGCATATATTTTCTCCTTTTGGGAGTTTTAAGAGGGTGTCTGGTAGGAAACCATCCATTAATGGAGGAGGATATTTTGGCGAGATCGAGGCATTTAAGGATCATTAAGGATGGGTTTTCAACGATGGCCAATGGCATCAAATGAACCGGGGCGAATTAACTTGAAAGGTCCGGCGGTGCTTGGGCTCATGAGTCATGGCCGGTTGATTCATGATAATTATAATTTAATAAATAAAAATATTAAAATATATATTAATTTAATATTTATTTGAAAGAATTAATATTTTTTAATATTTTATAGAAAAGAAGCCCATCAATGCGCTTGATTTATGGATTTCAACGCATTAAATTTCACTCAAATCGAAACTAAAATAAAAAAATTATGAAGCCTAGAATTTAAAATAAAAAAAATAATAAAAAAAAAGATCGGTGTACGGTGGATCGATCGGCCGATCCATGGAATAGGCTTAGATCGGCCAGCTCAGCAGGCGCGGCCAATCGACGCGCATCACATGCCGAGCGCAACCCTTAAAAGGTCTACCGTATTTTTATCACAGTTCACAAGGGCATTTTAGTCTTTTTATCGGACACGGTAGCTGCTGGTTGGCAGAGACTCATGGTGTACCCGATCTATGCATGATCTACAGAATCAAGCAAGAAAGATTTGTGCGATCCAATGACTGACATCGCAGCCAGTCGGAATTCAATGGTCATCATCATTTCTAAGTTTGATTCGGATTTCTGAAGGCTTCTTGGGCACGATCCGATGGCCAAAAACCATTCTAATTTCGAACCAACGACTGAAAATCAATCTAGCAGGGTTTGTGGTGGATTTTTAGTAGATTTTGGAATGTTTGTTCATAGATCAATGGTCAGAATTCAACAAGTTTTTTTAATCCGACTAGGATGTGGATTTTGACTCCGAAAATTACCTACAAACCCTATTTTCCTTCTCTATTTAAGCCCATGTAATGCCAAAAGCCAGGGAAGCAGGCAGAGAGAGCCCCCCTAAGGAAAATTAGTCTCTCCAAATCTCTTCTTTCTCTCTCCCTTCTCTTCTCCTCTTCACTCTTTTTCCTTTTTTCTTTCTTTTCTTTTTATCTTCTTTAATTAGGAGATCTGAAGATGCCACAAGCTACAAGGATCAAAATCATGTACGGCTAGAAGTCTCATGTCCAAGAGAGTAAGGAAAGACTTCTAAGCATGAGAGTTTGTAATTTGAACCTATCTTTTTATTGAGCAATAATTTTTTTTTATTTTTTACATATTTTTCTTATTTATGCTCTAATATTGAAATTCCTACAATTTATAGCTAAAGAGACAGATCATGATCGTGGAAAGATATGATCTATGCTCAAATTAGAATAAATTATAAGATTTATATTTTAATATTTAAGTTCTTATAATTTATACCTAAAGAGATAGATCGTGATCGCAGATAGATATAATTTATGCTCAAATTACGATGAATTATAAGAATTAAATAAAAATTATATTTATGTTCTTTAATTGCAAGATCTAAATAATCTATGTCTGTAAGATGGATCATAATTGTATTAGATATGGTCCATACTTGGTAGAATAGATTATGTTAGAATTAGATTAAAAAAATATATATCTTATAAGATTGCATGTTGATAATGAAAAGATTACATGAATTAATTATAAACTTGAATATTGAAAGATGAAACTGAACCCTTGACAATTTTCTCTATTTATCTTTTCTTAATTTCAAAAATTTTAATTAATTAAAATTTACTTTCTTTTATTTTAATTTACTAAATCTTAATTAATTTATTTTAATTTACTTATTTAAATTTTTATTTTAAAAATTAATTTTAAAATTAATTTTTTTAATTAAATTAAATGCAACTCAGCCTTCAATCCTCGAAGAAATTGACACCCGACTCACCATCCTACTAAATAGTAAAATCAAGTTTAATTATTATTTATTGCTTTAACGACAAGCAATCAAATTTTGGCACTGTTGTCTGGATTGTAGTATGGTTGCTTCAAATAAAAAAATTAAAAAAATAAATTAATTTAAAAAATTTAATTTTTTTTAAAAAAAATTAATTAATTTCTTATTTATTACTTTACTGCTTTATTTATTTTATTGTTTTATTTTATTGCTCATTTTAATTTATTATCTTATTTATTTTTACTACTGCTTTATTACATAGTTACTTTATATTGCTTTATTAATATATTTATTTTACTACTTTAAATTTTTAATTTATTATTTACTACTTTTCTATTTTTACTTTTTATATTATATTATGCTGATTAATAATTTATATTTTTATTATCAGTCAATTTAATTTAATTACTTAACTACTTATTATTTATGCTTTCTTTAAATTCTTGCTTTACATAATTAATTTACTGCTTTTTATAGATTAGTAATTTATTGCTTTTTAAGACTTAATCATTTAAATTTTTTTTTTTTTGCAAAACTATATAATTAAAAACTAAAAAAAATATCCATAAAAAGATATAACCATAAATCCTTAAAAAATCACCGACATCTCATAATACTTAATTAATTAAGAGTAACCATAAATATTATATAAAATTAATTTTTTAATATATTTAGATACCTTATTTTATTTGCATTGCATATTCATAATATACTCTAAGGGCACAACCCATTAAATAAGATAAGATGAAGATTTGATCATCCTTTGTTAGCCCACAAACCATCATTTTTCATATTGCATTGATCTAGATCTTAATTTAAAATCAATTAGATGTTGGCCTCAAAGAATATTCAAGCTCAATGGGATAAGAAATTATAAGAGTTGGATCAGATTAGGGTTAGTCAGTTCGACTGGTGTCTAGGCAAGTGGTTAAGGGATTACATCCTGAAGGAATGTGGTTACTTAATTAGTTTCGTTAGCTTACCTGGCTAAAACAATTAGTGTCTAAGGAAAGCAACAGGGGGACTCCTACCGACCTTACACTAACCTGGACAATTGAGTGGCTAATTCTTTACTTGGAGGGCTTAAAGGTGATCTTGACAGTTAGAAACTATCTAGATCTAGATAAATCCTAAGATAGAGAGTCCATGCTTGCCTAACTTATTTATTATTATAATTTAAACTCTAATTAAAATACTCTCTTCTATTGTCCTTAGATCTAGGATTCTCTAGACTCTTATCTTTAAAATTCTCTCTCCTTATTTTTTTATTTTTTAAATAAGATAAAATAAAATAAAGAATAATCCAAGATGGATCTCGAGAGTAGAGTGGATGAGTTGTCCCGTAAATTAGATCGTCTAATAGCCAATGAAAACTCTTCCTATTTATCTTTTCTTCCTGCATAACAAGTTTGTATAATTTGTTTGAGCCTCACCCACTTTACAAGAAGATGTCCAAACCAATTTTCTGAGTTTATGTGTGAGCATGATTATCAAAATCAAACCCAAATAGTCTACAGACTAGAAAATAATTAATACTTTCATACTTACAATCCAAGTTGGGGGGCTCAACCAAATTTTTCATGACAATCACAATCAATGGTTACCCCGATACCATAAAGACCCACGTTCATGGATGCACCTTATGATGATATGCCCTACCCATAATATGAATTTTCTCCAAATAATAATGAGTTAACTTCTGAAGAGAGGATTCAGCAAGCATTAAATGAGTTAGAACTCATCAATCAGATGGTCCAATAGACCTTTAACTCCTGTATACAAAACTTTAAAGAACTAAAGAAGCGATCACTTACATTCAATCAACAAGAGTAAAGAGAGTTGTCCAGTCAGTCCGAGAGTGATCTTGAGGGACCATACATGATTAAAAATTTTAATATTCCAGAAGCTCTTTCTGAACAATCAATTAAAACTCAAAAATAATATGGTCATAGAACAATCCTGCACAACTAAAAAGATCCTCTTAGACCATGTTACTAAGACAGCAAAGTATAGGAAAGAACTAGAAATATGGGACAAACCAATTCCATCACCTTACTTATATATGGATCCATCCCTAAGTACCTTAGAATCATCTAATCCTTTTAACGGGGATGGATCTACTAATGAGATGATGGATTTAATAGAGACTTTTCAAGAACCATAAGTAAATAACACATTAGAGGAAGCTTTACCCACAGATCTTTACCACAATCCGATAAATCCCTATATGGCTCCTTATGAGGTGGACGATTTTGATAACGATGGGTACAATACAGAAGTTAATGACCAAGTGGATACACCATACCCTAAAACTATCCCAATATGGATTGAAAAACTTGAGTCACCACCGAGCCCATCAATAGCTCTCTTGTTAGAACCACCAACTGATCTAGAATTAAAGTCACTTCTTGATGAAACTACAGATACACTATCAGTGATACTTACTCAGGAAGACCAACTTATAGGTATTGTAAAAGTACATAAAGAAGCTATTGAATGGGACATTGCTGATATGAGAGATAATGATTTTAAGACTAATTTTTCTATATTCAGCACTACTTTTGAGGACTGCCTACAAAATTTATCTATAATATTAAAACGATGTATGAAGGCAGATTTAAAATTAATTTGAAAAAAGTGCCTTACTTTAAATCAGAAAGAATTGATGCCTAGTTATATCAAACCTAAGAAAGAGGGTGAGGTAGATCAGATTATAGTTGAAAAAATTCAAATACTAACACCCCTAATCTCAACCCAGTAAACACAATCTCTTCCTGGTTATGAAAACTATAATAATCTTAAATTCTAGTATAATATGCTTGCTCCATATACTTTATTGATCAAGGCTAAACTTAATCATCGTAAAGTATTTTATGAACGTTTTTCTGCCATGATGACAAGACCTTCTGATTGGCCTTATTTTTATGAAACTCTGAAGGATGTACTAAAATTAATTTTATCTAAAACTTTTTCATAGAGTCCGACTGAAGACGTTAAACTTAGCACTTACTGAGAGGCAACCGAGCTTTTGCTTTGGCATTTGCTTTTTCTTTTTAGTTTATCTTTCTTTCAGAAATAAATTGGGGAGAGAACTATAGACCCATGCTAAACGAAGAATAATTAAAGCCCAGGCCAAGACCAAAATTAAATTAAATCAGGTGAACTTTTTTCTTATTATTTGCTTGTTATTTATCATACTCTATTTCTTTTCTCTATTGAGGATGATGAAAATTAAGTTGGGGGGGAAGGATAATAAATTTTTTTTTTAAGTCCTTAAGTATGTACATAATTAATTTTATGTACCTAATTTCTATTAGATATGTATACCTTAGAAGCCAGAATTGACTGACACTTGTAATATACATCTAAGGATAAAATTATAATTTTGACTATAAATAATAAAATGGATTATTTTCTATCATAATGTATATTTAAAAATATCTATGATACATCTTTTGAGTTAATGGTAATGATAATTCATATTTTTAAGAGTTAAAAATTTAAGACAAGAATTTTCATTATTAACTCATAAAATGCTTCCGATCGTAGGATCATCATAAGGATGGAGATTGATCTGAAATATTGGTGTATGATCGCTTTTAGGATAGATGAGTCTTGAGTCTACGGTGTAGAGACATGAGAGCAAGAGTACAGGTACTCGTTAGAGAATGAGGGCACTGAGCGTGACCACCTTGAGCAGTCATAAGAAAGTCTACCTTCTCATCGATGACTGGCTCGAAGTTGTAGTGGTGTGTCTGATTCTTTGATCTGAGATGCATCGATAGTTCACCTTGAGGATGTTATAGTTTGACTACACTATAACTCGATCTTCTAGCCATTCAGAATTCTGAGGTGTAAGTTGGCTATAGCATGTTCATTGTAGAAATTGGATTATACCAATAAGAGATCTATCTACCTCGGTAGATGAGGAGCAGTCCTATGATGATCATGAGAATCAAGTTCATAAGCCCATGGCCATGGTAGAGTGAAATAATAGAAAGAATTTCTATTAGAATTTTCATATTAGACTTAAATTGAATGATTAATTCATATGAAAGAAATTAGGATTTGACAAGATCTTCTTAACCCTAATCCGATCAGAGCTCAAGATAGAGAAACTTAATCACATAGATAACTACACCTAGAGATTCATTTTTAGTTTTGATGGATTGTCACCATATGTTGCTAAGTATCACTGGTGGATTTTAGAAGTAATTAAAATAATTTGGATGATCGATCATACTAGTTGTCTGAATCAAAAAAGTTCTGATCCATCAAAAGATGTTTCAATGATATCGATGATAAAGATCACGACGTATCCCATTACCGTATGAAACTGAATCTAACTAGATCACACAAATAAGGATTTGAATTTGGATATCATCAATTGGACTAACTCAGTTCAATTGATTTGAATAAGATTCAATTAGGTTCAAAAAAATCGTGCTAGCACATGATTGAGCCTAATATTCTTCTTCAACAATCATTAAAGCTTGTCTCGACTGAGCCAAATATGTTTGGGCTCACTCAGAAATCTTTACTTGGTCTGACTGAAGTTTGTCCAAGTCAGAAAAGGATTATTTTAATTTATGAGATAAATTTGAGATAACACCTACCATTTTTCATCACCTGCTAAATCTTGTCCTTTGACTTTGATCAAATGTTGACCTTTGACACTTGACATCTACCCATATGTCATGCACCCATAGGAAAGAACATGGAACTTTATCCCCCTACTAAAAAGTAGAAAGGGAGGGGGCGCACGCCTAAGGAGGCGTGCAGCCCATGAGGATCATGCTTGGAGTCCCATACAGATGGGACTCCAGGTTGCTTCATGCTTTCAACTTAGATGGCGCCAAAGAGTCCTCTTTGATCAGTCTTGGTGCCACCTAAGGAGGTTTATGAGGAACTCTAATCTAATTAGATCAGATGATGTCATCCTACTAATCAGATTTAGATCTAATTACACAAAGAGCCGTGATTGATCGGGATGATGTGGCACTACATGGCGCAGTAGGATCTATATAAATCCTATCTGCGCCTAGAAGAGAGAGGTTTTACCCTTTATCCACACCAAAAAGCATCTCTCCCTCCCTCTCCATGCCACCTTCAGGTCCTCTCTCTCCTATCCATGTCCAAGAGTTTTTGGATGCGAGTTTGGTGCGATCCGAGCAAGAGAAAGGCAACAGAAAAGGAAGAAGACAACACTGCTGCAAGAGACAATAACTGATCTTCAAAAGCCATTTTGAAGATCTTCAAGATTAGATCCAGATCTAATTTTTAAAGGATAGATTGAAAAGAAGAATATCTCTAAATCCTATCTAAGTGAATACTGATAGAGGTCAGGCACTTGCGTGGCTACATCCAGAACCTCAGACAAATATCGGGATCATTACAAGAAAATAGGATTACCCATAATAAGATATAATTAAATTAGATTTATTTTATTTTATTTTATTTTATTAGATTAATAAAATTAGATCTGAAGAGTTTTAGATCTAATTTGAATTTAAATTTTTTTTTTAAAATATTTTTCTTGATCTAATCAGATCTGAACGAACCTGATCCAGGAAATATGATTTTTCCCTTCAATTGGTATCAGAGCCAGGTTTTCATAATTAATTAGATCTAATTTTAATATAATTTTAATCTAATAATTGGATGATTTTAAATATCACATGAGATGTGATTAGATCTAAAATTAAAAAATTAAAATTAAATAATTTAGATCTAAGATGTATGAGATGCATGACTAGATTAGGAATAGAATTATTCTATGTATAGTCTAGAATAATCATAATTTTAATTTAATTAGTTATAATTTTTAGATCTATTTATTAATTATTTTTTTATATTATAAATATTATAATTAGATCTAAAAAATAAAAAATAAAGTTATTTAATTTTGTTCATATGAGATATGATAGATGCATGTTTAGACTAGTTGTAGAATAGTTCTACAAAGTTATCTTGAATAAATTTAATTTGATATAATCAAATTTAAATTTTATTTTTTAGATATTTATGAGATAATTTAGATATGAAAATATGCATGATATGATACATGAGATGTATGCAAAATATATTTTTAAGTTAGATCAATTTTTTATATGTGATATATGATGTAGATCTAACTAGTTTTGTAGATTCATCATGTTTCTGATTAAGGCATTCCCTTTGACTGTTCGGTCATAAAAACAAAGAAGGATTTAAAGGCCCTCTCCTTTCATTCGATGGGGTGTTCTTATGATGTGTAGGGATGCTGTGTGTTCGTCCTTAATCAGAAATCAAAAACTTATTTTTTATAAAATCCTAGATCCTGAAATTCTAGGATTTTATTTACATATTTTGTTTATGAATCCTAAACTTATTAAGAATTAAGATTATGAAATATATTAGATCTAAAATTAAAAATTTTTAGATCTAAGATATATTCATAAAATTGGGTTCGGACTTGGATAGCTCAATTAGGTCTAGCGATTGATCAAACCGAATTAAGAGTTGGTTAGATGGGATCAAGAGTGCTTTAATTGACCAACCTAATAGGATTAAGTCTGGATCAATATCGAGTCACATGAGTGATCGATCAAGTTAAGATCTAATTAGGCTCAGTGGTTAGAGTCTGGATTGTAGGCTAACCCGATTGGTTCTAGCTCAATAATTTAATGTCTAAGATAAGTTTGGTAGATACGATCGACTGATTTTTAATTAGAAGCTACTCGACTTAAATGCATTCTTATCGAGTTAATGGCATATCCCTTCCACCTGTCTCACTTACCTGACCATATTTATTGATTCAATTCTGATCTAAGGTGACTAATGATCCGAGCTAACCCATGCCACTAGGTTAGTCATAATGGTTATGGCTATGTCAAGTCAAGTTTAAAGAGACCTAAATCAAATCTTTCTAAGAAAAGATTAAGTCTAAGGTCTTCCATCATTGTAGATATGCGGGCTCTTTTCGGGGTTGATTGTTCTCGGTTGGTTACAGTGGTTCAGTTGCATCGAAAAGATACAACCATGTCTATTAGGCATTGGATGCTATGGGCTGGAGGATGGATTGGGCTCAATATTTTGGATACGGTGAGAGATCCAATTAGAAATTCAATCTATGCAAATGGTGGGTCTGACTTAACTAAGAAGTGGATCAATATTTCGGATATGGTGAGATTCATGAATTAGAGACCAAGCATGGGTGCACCATGATTAGAGAATCATTGGACAAGAGTTATTCACTCATTGGCTAACCCATCACCAATAACTATTAGGTGAGATGATGAGTCAGTTGGTGAGACTGCACCATCCACTAGAAATCATTAATCATAAAAATTTTTGCATCCCTATGAAGAGAGTATAGAGATTCGAAGAAAATAGTGAAAGCTAATTTATTTAAAAATTAAATTTTTAAATAAATTGATCAAGTTTTAATTATAAAATCTAACTAGAAACTCTGACTCTCTACAGAAAAAAGAAAAATATCTGCATCTAATTCACTAGCTCATATCCTGAACATCCATAGACTGACCGAACTCAATTACAAGAATTGGCTCTAAAACTTTAAAATTATTTTAAATTTTGAAAAATTAACTCATATATTGGACCAAGATCCCTCCACCTTATCAGTCCGTCTGTCCGCTGAACAGAGAGCGTCTCTTGATAAATGGATGAATGAAGATAACAAGATTAGATACTACATATTGAGCTCGATGTCTGATGAGCTTCAGCACCAACATGAAGATATCAAGACTGCCCGTCAAATATTGACTCACCTGCAAGAATTGTTTGGTGAATAAAATCATGCAGCCAAATATCAGATCACTAAATAATTTTTTAAGACTAAAATGCATGATGGACAGTCAGTCTAAGATCATTGTCTAATGATGATTAAGGACTTGGAAGAGTTTGAGAAGCTCAGAGTGAAGTTAGACCAAGATCTATAGAATGATATAATTCTGCAATCCTTGACTGATGCATATGGGCAGTTCATCATGAACTACCATATACATAAACTTCAGAATAGTCTGATCGAATTTATGAATATGTTGGTTACTACTGAGCTTTCTATGAAAGATTCTAAAAGCTTAGTACTTGCTATGGAATGGACTTCTTCTAAGAGAAAGTCTTTTGGAAAGAAGAAGTTTGTGAAAGGTAGAAGATGAAAGATGAAAAGAAAAGAAAGGCAGAGCTGAAGAAGAAGGCCATTGATAAAGAAAAGTATTTTCATTATAATATTGATGGCCACTGAAAGCGAAACTATCCTACATACCTGGCCACCCTAAAGAATAAGAAGAAGATAGGTCCTTCTGGAGGTATGCTCGTTATTGAATCTAACTTTATGATTTTTTCTACATCCAATTGGGTGCTTGACTCTGATTCTAGTGCTCATTTGTGTACTTTCATATAGGATCTTGAGGATAGCAGGAGGCTGATGGATGGTGAGATGATCCTACGCATCGAAAATGGAGCAAGGATTGCTGCTTTGGCCGTGGAAACCTATCCTCTTCGACTACCATCTGGCTTAGATTTAGTACTTAGGGATTGTTATTATGTGCTTGCCACAAGTAAGAATTTGATTTCTATTTCATGTTTAGCACAAGAAAGCTATATAATTAATTTTCTTAAGGACCATTGTAATATTCTTTATGAAAGAAATAAAATTGCAAGTGATTTCCTCATCAACGATCTCTATCAGTTACATATTGATGTATCTATCTTTAATTTTGAGCAAAATATAAATACCATAAAATGACCTAGGGATAGTCCAAATGATAGGTATCTGTGGCACCTAATATGGCACCTAAGGCTAGATTATATAGTAGAAGATAGGGTTAACAAATTGAAGAAAATCGGGTTATTGAGTCCATTGACTTTCGAGTCATATCCAATTTGTGAATCATGTCTTCATGGTAAAATGACTAAGCTTTTCTTTGTAGGACATGGAGAAAGGGCCATGGATCTACTTGCCCTAGTACATACTGATGTGTGCAGCCTATTTAATGTATCGATCAGAGATAATTTTGATTACTTCATAATCTTTACGGATGATTTATCTCAGTATGGGTATGTGTATCTTATGAGATACAAGTTTGAAGCTTTTGAAAAGTTCAAAAAATTTAGATATAAGTCGAAAAGCAAACTGAAAAACCCATTAAGATTCTTCGATCAGATCAAGAAGGTGAATACCTTAGTCAAAAATTCCTGGACTATCTCAAGCAAAATGGCATAGTCTCTCAATGGACTCCACCTAGAACACCTCAACTCAATGGAATTTCAGAATGGAGAAATCAAACTCTATTAGATATGGTATGATCCATGATGAGCTTCACAAACCTTCCTAATTTTTTTGGAGACATAGTCTGTTAACTTCTATATATTTACTGAATAGGATTTTCTCTAAAATCATTCCTACCACACCGTATGAGATATGACATGATAAGAAACCAAGTCTGAGTCATCTCAAAATTTGGGGTTGTTCGGCTCATGTCAAAAGACAACAAGCGGACAAGTTAGAATATAGGTCCTTTAGAGCTCGATTCATAGGATATCCTAAAAAGTCATTAGGATATTATTTTGACATTTCAGATGATCACAATGTGATTGTGAGTCGGCATGCCTTTTTTTTAAAAAATAGTTTATTCAAAATAGCGGCATTAGAAAGTAGATCAAGCTAGAGGAGAAAGTCTATCAAGAGCAACGAGCTAAGGACTCCATGGAACCAAATCAGGTTGAGCCAATACAATCACTACCTCCTCCACCTCGTAGTTTGAAAAGAATTTTCCATCCCCCTGAGAGGTGCTTAGGTACTATTTCAGAGAAAATAGAGAAAATATTTCTCATAGGTAATGGAATTCATGATGATCCTAAAACCTATGATGAGGCAATATCAGATATTGATTCCGAAAAGTGGTTAGAGGCAATGAAGTCAGAAATTGACTCGATGCACTTAAACCAAATCTGGACCTTGATAGATCCATCAGAAGATATAGTACTTATTAGGTATAAATGAATCTATAAGAGAAAGATTGGTGCAGATGGAAATATAGAGACATTCAAAGCTAGATTAATGGCAAAAGGTTATAGTCAGCATGAAGGCATTGACTATCAGGATACCTTTTCATCAATAGCTATACTAAAATTCATCCGCACATTACTTGCTGTTGTAGCCTATTTCAATTATAAAATATAGCAAATAGACATGAAAATAACATTCTTAAATGGATATCTTAAGGAAGATATCAATATGGAATAGCCGCTAAGTTTCACATCCAGTGATGCTGATCACAAAATATGCAAGCTGCAAAGGTCCATATATAAACTTAAGCAAGCATCTCAGAGCTGGAATATCCATTTTAATGATGTGATCAAATTATTTGATTTCATAAAAAATGAGGAGGAACCATGTGTTTTCAGAAAGATCAGTGGAAGCGCTATTGTCTTCCTCGTACTGTACGTGGATGATATCCTCTTTATTGAAAATGATATTCTCATGTTGACCATAATTAAAATATGGTTATCTAAAGAATTCTCCATGAAAGACCTAAGAGAAGCATCCTTCATTCTAGAAATCAAAGTCTATAGAGATAGATCGAATAGGATGCTAGATCTTTCATAGAAGATATACATAGAGGAAGTGTTAAAGAGGTTTAGCATGAAAAACTCCAAGAGGGGATTAGTACCCTTCAGACAAGGCATTCATCTCTCTAAGAAAATGTGTCCCAACACATATGAGAAGATTGAATGCATGAGCAAGATTCCTTATGCTTCTACAATAGGGAGCCTCATGTATGCCATGTTATAAACACGACCTAATATAGCCCATGCTGTGAGTGTCACGAGCAAATATTAGTCGAATCCAGGTGAAGAATACTGGACTTCTATGAAATATATCCTTAAGTACTTGAGAAGAACTAAGGATATATTGTTGGTTTTTGATAATGGAGAACTCCAAGTCTAGGGGTATACAGACTCAGATTTTATGTTCGATATTAATGATCGAAAGTCAACATCTAAGAGTTTGTTTGTGTGTAATGGTGGTGCTGTCAGTTGAAAAAGTTCTAAGCAGAGAGTGATAGCAGATTCTACCATGGAAGTAGAATACATCGCTGCATCAGAAGCTGCGAAGGAGACATTCTGGTATAAAAAAATTATCATAGAGATCGGAGTGATGCCATCAAATGTCATTCCTCTGTACTACGATAATAATGGCGTCATAGCTCTTGCTAAGGAGCCGAATCTCATAAAAAATCTAAGCATAATCATCGGCGATATCACCTCATCCGCGATTACCTTAAGAAAGATTATTTCGAGGTCAAGAGAGTCGACTCCGCATACAATGTGGCAGATCCACTCACAAAGCTGTTGAGCCAGCAGAAGATCGAAACCCATCTTGAGAAGATGGGACTTAGATTTATAGCCAATTGGCTTTAGGTCAAGTGGGAGTTTGTTAGATATGTGTGCTTTAGAAGCCAGAATTGGCTGATACTTGTAAACACATCTAAGAACAAAATTATAATTTTGTCTATAAATAATAAATTAAATTATTTTCTATCATAATGTATATTTGAAAGTATCTGTGATACATTTCTTAAGTTAATGATAATGATAGTTCATATTTTCAAGAGTTAAAAATTTAAGATATGAATTTTCATTATTAACTCATAAAATACTTCCGACCGTAGGATCATTATAAGGATGGTGATTGATCCAAAAGGTTGATGTATGATCACTTTTTTAGGATAGATGAGTCTTGAGTCTATGGTGTAGAGACACCAAAGCGAGAGTATAGATACTCGTTAGAGAACGAGGGCACTGAGCATGACCACCTCGAGCAGTCATGAGGAAGTCTACCTTTTCGTCGATGACTGGCTCGAAGCTGCAGTGGTATGTCTGGTTCTTTGACCTGAGGTGTATCGACAGTTCACCTTGAGGATGTTACAGTTTGACTACACCATAACTCGATCTTCTAATCATTCGAAATCCTGAGGTGTAAGTTGGCTATAGCATGTTTATCATAGGAATTGGATTGCACCAATAGGGGATCTATCTACCTTGGTAAATGAGGAGCAGCCCTATGATGATCATGAGAATCAAGTCCATAAGCCCATGGCCATGGTAGAGTGAAATAATAGAAAGAGTTTCTATTAGAATTTTTACATTGGACTTGAATCGAATGATTAATTTATATGATGAAAATTAGGATTTGATGAGATCACCTTAACCTTAATCCGATCAAGGCTTAAAATAGAGGAACTTAATGACACAGATAATTGCACCGAGAGCTTCATTTTCAGTTCTGATGGATTGCCACCATATGCTGTTAGGTGTCACTAGTGAATTTTGGGAGCAATTAGAATAATTTGGATGATCGATTATACTAGTTGTCTGAATCAGAAAAATTCTGATCCATCAAAAGATGTTTCAATGATGTCGATAATAAAGATCATGACGTATCCTATTACCATACAAAACTGAATCTATCTGGATTACACAAACAAGGGTTTGAATCTGGATATCATCAATTGGACTAACCCAGTTCAATTGATTTGAATAAGATTCAATTAAGTTCAAGAAAATCGTGCTAGCACACGATTGAGCCTAATGTTCTCCTTCAACAATCATTAAAGCTTGTCTTGACTGAGCCAAATGTAATTGAGCTCACTCGAAAACTTTTACTTGGTCTGACTGGAGCTTGTCCAAGTCAGAAAAGGGTTGTATTAATTTATGAGATAAATTTGAGACAACACCTACCATTTTTCATCACCTACTAAATCTTGTCCTTTGACTTTGGCCAAATGTTGACCTTTGATACTTAGACATCTGCCTATGTGTCATGCACCCATAGGAGAGAACATGGGGCTTTATCCTCCTACTAAAAAGTAGAAAGGGAGGGGTGCACACCTAGGGAGGTGTGCGCCCCTTGAGGATCATGCCTGGAGTCCCATACAGATGGGACTCTAGGTTGCTTCATGCTTTCAACTTGGGTGGCGCCTAAGGGTCCTCTTTGACCAGTCTTGGCACCACCTAAGGAGGTTTATGAGAGACTCTAATTTGATTGGATTAGATGATGTCATTCCATCAATCAGATTTAGATCTGATTGCATAAAGAGCCATGATTGGTCGGAATGATGTGGCACTGCATGGCGCAGCAGGATCTATATAAATCCTATCTACGCCTAGAAGAGAGAGGTTCTACCCTTTGCCCATGCCACAAAGCTTTTCTTCCTTCCTCTCCATGCCACCTTTAGGTCCTCTCTCTCTCCAAGAGTTTTTGGGCATGAGTTTGGTGCGATCCAAGCAAGAAAAAGGTGACAGAAAAGGAAGAAGGCAGCACTGCTGTAAGAGACAACGACTAATCTTCGAAAGCCATTTTGAAGATCTTCAAAATCAGATCCAGATTTAATTTTTGGAGGATAGATTGAAAAGAAAAAGATCTTCAGATCCTATCCGAGTGGATATCAGTAGAGGCCAGGCACTTGCGTGGCTACTTTCAGAACCTCAGGCAAACATCGAGATCATCATAGGGTAATAGGATTATCAATAATAAGATATAATTTAATTTAATTTATTTTATTTTATCAGATCGATAAAATTAGATTTAAAGAGTCTCAGATCTGATTTGAATCTAAGAAATTTTTTTTTTGAAATATCCCTCTTGATCCAATCAGATCTGAATTAATCTGATCCAAAAAATAGGATTTTTTTCTTCAATTTTGTACAGATTTAAAGTTTTTCAAGCATTTTAATCGATGATTGATTAATGATCTAAAATTTTTTTTAAATACTAAGGACCCAATTATTAAAGAAATCCAATAAATGGTCAAGTTTAGAATAAAATAAATTTTTGAGTAATTCTAAAACCTTCTTCCAACTTATATTCAATAAAGAATCTACTTTATATATGTATGAGTAAAAAAAAGATTTGAAAAAATAATATATGAAAAAAATAAAGAGAATAAAAAATAAGTTCTAAATATTACTTGCATCGAGTAACTAGATCTCATTGCCTAAGTAAGCAATGTTATTTGCGTCAAAAGTGGATAATGTGAAGAAACTAACTATACAGTTAGTTTTAACTTGTAGCCTATTTGATTCGAGTCAGTAAGCATAAGGGGTGTTCTACACCTAGTATCCTAAAGTCGACTGGTTTGAGAGTCATTGGTCTAAAGCTCGCTATAAAGATCAAATAGAAAGCTTAAGAGGTTAAAACATTATACTAGCTATAAAAAAAAAAAAGAAAAACTCTAAGTCCATATTAAAGATAGAGGATTTAAAAAATAAAAGAAGAGAATTGGTCAAAGCTCTTAAATTTTATGTTCTTCATTTAACCATTTTTTGAGATATAATTAATAATCCAATGATATATCTCTTAAATTTCTAATCAGGTATTAACTGACCTTAAGGTGACCTAAAGAAACCCTCATATTTCATTGAGTCGGTACATATCTTTAATTTTTCTCTTTTTACTTGAGGACGAGTAAAATTTAAGTTGGGAGGTATGACAATTATCATAATTTAATAAATAAAAATATTAAAATATATATTTATTTAATATTTATTTAAAAAATTAATATTTTTATTAATATTTTATAAGAAAAAAGCTATCAATGCGAAGAGCTCGATTTATGGGTTCCAACGCAATAAATTTTACTTAAATCAAAACTAAAATGAAAAAGTTATGAAGCCTAAAAATTAAAATAAAAAAATAAAAAAAAATATCGGTGCATGGTGGACCGATTGGCCGGTCCATGGAATAAGCGTAGATCGGCCAGCTCAGTAGGCATGTCCAATCGATGCGCGACACATGGTGAGTGTAGACCCTTAAAGGGTCTACCGCATTTTTATCACGGTTCATAAGGGCATTTTGGTCTTTTTATTGGGCACGACAGCTATTGATTGGTGGAGGCTCATGGTGTACCTGATCTACGCATGGTCTACAGGATCAAGTAAGGAAGATTTGCATGATCCGATGACTGACATCACCGCCGGTTGGAATCCAATGGTCATCATCATTTCCAAGTTTGATTCGGATTTCTGAAGGCTTCCTAGGCGCGATCCGACGGCCGAAAACCATCCTAACTTTGATCTAATGGCTGAAAATCAATCCAGCAGAGTTTGCGGTGGATTTTTAGCAGATTTTAGACCATTTGATCATAGATCAATGGCCATAATTCAACAAGTTTTTTTAATTCGATCAAGACTCAGATTTTGACTCCGAAAATTACCTACGACCTTATTTTCCTCCTCTATTTAAGCCCCTGTAATGCCAAAAACCAGGGGAAGCTGGCAAAGAGAGCCCCCTTGGGGGAAATTAGTCTCTCCAAATCTCTTCTTTCTCTCTCTCTTCTCTTCTCCTCTTCTCTCTTTTTCCTTTTTTCATTCTTTTCTTTTTATCTTCTTTAATTGGGAGATCTGAAGATGCCGCAAGCTACAAGGATCAAGATCATGTACGGCTAGAAATCTCGTGTCCAAAGGAGTAAGGAAAGTCTTCCAAGCATGAGAGTTTGTAATTTGAACTTATCTTTTTATTGGGCAATAAAATTTTTTTATTTTTTAGATACTTTTTTTGTTTATACTCTAATATTGAAATTTCTATAATTTATAGGTAAAGAGACAAATCATGATCGCGGAAAGATACGATCTGTGCTTGTTGGAGATAAACCCTACTCCCGCCGCAGTCCAGTCTGATGCTTAGCCTAATATAACTGGTAATCATAGAAGAGCTTCGATCGAAAATTTTTCATCTTAGGACTTCTCCAGTAGCCGAACTCCCTCTGAATCCCTTCAGCATCGAACTCCTTCCGGACCCCTACAACAGCCAAACTCCTTCCGAACCCCTCCAGCGGCTGAATACCTTTCGGACTCCTTCAGCAGCCGAACTCCTTTCGGACTCCTCCAGTGGCCGAACCCCTTCTGGACTCCTTCAGCGGCCGAACTCTTTCAGCAGCCGAACTTCTTTTGGACCCCTCCAACGGTCGAACCCCTTTCGAACTCCTTCAACGATCAAACCCTTTTTGGACTCCTTCAGTAGCCGAACTTCTTTAATAGCCGAACTCCTTCCGAACCCCTCCAACGGTCGAACCCCTTTCAGACTCCTTCAGCAGCCGAACTCCTTCCACACTCCTCGAGCGGTCGAACTCCTTTCGGACTCCTTCTGTTGAACCCTTTCGAACTCCTTCAACGGTCGAACTCTTTCAGACTCCTTAGTAGCCAACTCCTTCTAGACCCTCCAGCAGTCAAACTCCTTTCGGACTCCTCCAGTGGTCCAACCTCTTTCGGACTCCTTCAGCAGTTGAACTCCTTTCGAACTCCTCCAATGATCGAACTTCTTTCAAACTCCTCTAGTGGCCAAACTCTCCGCAGTCATCCAAAAAGGTCTTCATACGAGTCCGATCTCATGCATGATATGAACCGATCCACATCCGAACTACCTTAGAGGAGTTCGAACTTCTCTAGAATTGATATAGCTTAAAGGTTATCACCAATTGATGCCTACCCCTCCGAACTTTGACTATCAAATCTCAAACAGACTGGCACCTCACGACAATAAATACTATCATCCATAACAAACTCCACGTGGCTCCAAGCGGTCCACTATCCGATAGTTATGGCTATCACTATCAGTTTGTTACAGGCTCCATCTATAAAAGGGATCCTCCAGATATATTTTCTCTAGGCTCTCTTCTCCTTTCCAAAACTCTATAGCTTTCTTGACTGAGCACTCCATTTCTATTGACCGAAAAAGCTAACTTGACAATCAGAGGGTCTTGCCGGAGTCACCATCCTGGGCTCTGAATGAGACTTATTTTGTAGGTCACTGATGGTAACCTCATCTTTTTCGATGGCAACTAGATTTCGCACCAACAGGACTGGTGCTAGAGAAAGCAAAGATGCAACGATCAGTCTACTACGTAAGTCGAGTTCTAAGGGATGCAGAGACTAGATACTCTAAGTTAGAAAAATTGACTTACTCTCTTCTAATTGCTGTCAGAAGATTTCGACTTTACTTTTAGGGGCACACCATAACGGTCCTCACGGATCAACCAATAAAAGTAGTCCTTCAACGAACGGATGCTTTCAAAAGAATCGCAAAATGGACAATCGAGCTCACGGAGTTTGACATCAATTATCAATCCCGACCATCGATCAAAGCTCAGATATTGATAGATTTTGTAGTAGAATGTACCATTTCAGATGAAGTCGAGCTTGAACAGAATTAGACCGACATCCCATGGTTGCAATCGAGCCTCTCCAAAGAGAGTACCGACCTTCTTAATGGTTTTTAGGCCCTATACGTAGATGGTTCGTCCAATGCTACTAGAGCAGGTGCTGGGTTGGTCTTAGTCAACCCTAAGGGAGTCATCGCTGAATACGCGCTATGTTTTGAATTCTCTGCAACTAATAATGGGGCCGAATATGAAGCATTGATCATCGGATTAAAAATAGCAAGAGAGTTAAAAGTAGATCGACTTCAAGTCTACAGTGATTTTTAATTAGTGGTTGGCCAAGTTAGTGGCAACTATGAAGCACGAAAGGAAAGTATGATGAAATACTTTGAGAAAGTAAAGAATTTGACTCTGGCCTTCGATAGTTTTGGTATTCGATAGATTCTGAGGGTAGAAAATACAAGAGCCGACCTCTTCTCTAAATTGGCCAGTTTAGCCCTAATCGAACTATCCAAAGAAGTATTTTTTAAAACTCTAAAATATCCAAGCTTAGAGGAATCACAGCTTGTTATGCAGATGGAGCCAAGCCGAGCTGGATTGATCCATTAGTTACCTATCTCAAAGAGGGAGTTCTTCCTCATGATCCTAAAGAAGCTTGAAAATTTAGGAATCAAGCCTTTCGATACATTTTATATGAGGGCAAGTTGTATAAAAGATCGTATTCACTACCGCTATTGAGATTTCTTCGATATTCAGAGGCTGACTTCGCATTATGAAAAGTGCACGAAAAAATTTATGAAAGTCATGTAGGAGCCAGATCCCTGTCATAAAGACTACTTCGGCAAGGATACTATTGACCGATCTTGTACCATGATTCTATGAAGTATGTCAAAAAATATGACCGCTGTCAGAAAAATATAAATATACAAAGATAGTCGACCTCCAAGCTTACTCCACTAAGTGCACATTGGCCCATTTACGCAGTGAAAAATGTTACTTGGCTCTTTCCTAATGGCATCTGGATAATGGAAGTTCTCTGGTTGCAATCGACATTCACAAATGATGAAGCTGACACTAGAAAATTAATGAGTACAGAATTCATTTGAAGTCATCATTGTTGTTTTCTCTCATTTAAATGATAACGACGACTGTTGCTGGGACGAGATTCGCTGAGTTTCGACATAAACTCTTCCTATTACGTAGTCCTTGAGGCAAAGAGAGATAGTGAAGACAGAATTTTACTGCAGGATAAGGCAGATTGAAGAGCAACTTGGGGGCCAAACTTACATGTCTGACGTACGAATTACTTAAAGGCTACCGACTGAAGAAACACCATTTGCCTTGGCTTTTGGAATGAAGGCAGTCATCTCAATTGAGCTTAAACTTCCATCAGCATGGGTCGTAGCCTTCAATGAGCAGCATAACTCATAGGACCTCAGAGTCAACCTCGATCTATTGAAAGAAAAAAAAGAAAAAAGCCCAAACTCGGATGGCAACATACAGATGAAGAGTGGCCAGATACTATAACTCTAGAGTAAAAAGCAAAGCATTCAAAGCAGAGGACTTGGTGCTCCGACGAGCATTCGTTTTGTAGCCTCAAGATCAAGGAAAGCTCGTCCTGAATCGAGAAAGTCCATATAGAGTAGAGGAGGTCATTCGATCCAAAATTTACCACTTAAAGGAGCTCGGAGGAGCGGTACTCTCACAATCTTGAAATTCAAAAAACTTAAAAATGTACTACCAGTAATTTTTCTTTAATAAAACTATTTTAACATCATTATTACTTAGCGCAAAAATTGTATAATGACAATTCTTTAAAATAACCTAAAATAGCCCATTAGGAACAGGAGGAGAACCTCATCCTAACGTGAGCAAGGTTGAAGGCCTCATTGAACTAAGATGAGATGAGACAAGAGGCCCTAGCAACGACCCAAATGTGCCCCCACAGCCTATTAGAAATAGGAGAAAAATCTCATCCTAACGTGAGCAAAGTTGAAGACTTCGTCTATTTAAGATGGGATTGGGGGAGAGGCCCTATCAACGATCCAAATGTGCTCCCACAAGCTCCGTTAGGAATAGGAGAAAAATCTCATTCTAACATGAGCAAAATTGAAGACCTCATCTATTTAAGACGGGATGGAGGGAGAGGCCCTATCAACGGTCTAAATGTGCCCCCACAAGCTACGTCAGGAATAGGAGAAGAACCTCATCCTAACATGAGTAAAGTCGAAGACCTCGTCCATTTAAGATGGGATGGAGGGAGAGATCCTGTCAACAGCCTAAATGCACCCCCACAAGCTGCGTTAGGAATAGGAGGAGAACCTCATCCTAACATAAGCAAAATCGACGATCTCGTCGATATAAGATAGGATAGAGGGAGAGGCCCTACCGACGATCCTAACACACCCTCGTAAGCCATGTTAAGAACAGAAGAAAAGTCTCATCCTAACATGAGCAAAAGTTGGAATCTCGTAGACCAAAGACGTGGAGAAGAAAGAAACTCGATGGAGAATCCTTACACATATTTTTTCATGATAATCTGACTACGTCAAATGCGAAAGACAGAATCTTATCCTAGTTTGCAGAAGAGGTCCTAATTCAACGTCCATAATAAGCTCGACATCCACAACGAGCTCAGCATCCACAACAAAAATTTTATAAGAAGACGACAGAGAGAAAAATGAGGTAAAAAAGGTAAGGCCATAAATAGGCCTCAGATTTATGCAAAATGAAAATAA